>JAXCHB010000041.1:962500-1345000 GCA_036926305.1 Uropetala carovei | reverse complement strand
AGCAAGCGGGGTATGTCGGGTGGGAAGTGCAAGGCAAATAGGAGGCGGGAAGATGGCAGCGAGTCTAAGCAGGTGGCGGAGTCGCTCGACTCGAGGATAAAACAGGGGAAAAAAAGATGAAGTTTTATGTTTTTTAAATCGTTTATTTGTGTGAATGTGTAGCTTCCGAGTGGATAAGGATGGGAGAGAGAGAGAGAGAGGTATGGATGCATTTTGCTTCCATTAATCTCCCTTTTGTTTTTTGTCTCTTGACTATAGATTTCATCCCAGCGAGATGCGGCGGGGATGCCTGACGGAATGGAGGGTTAGAGAAAAGCTTTAATATTTTTTCACCCTTCTCGGTTGTTTTCTATGTATATGTTTTTTTTTTCGGAGTTCTAAAGAAGCTTTTCCATCTTTCGCGAAATAATAAGAAAGGGGTTTAAAAATAGATTTAATGAGTGGTTTTATAAATTTATTCCCGTGCTGAAAACGAGGGCGATGTGATGTCAAACAAGACAGCCGTTATTACTACACAAGGTGACGTTTGTGAAGAGACGATATTTTTTACGCTTAAAGAGCAATATTCGAGATTTCGGTGTATAAAGATACGATTTAAGAGAATAGAAATGACGATTTGATTTTTTTTAATCTCAGCCTTCAACCATTTTACGGAATAGAATTTGACATGTTCCTTCGGTAATAATGATTCTATTTCTACGAAATATAATAAAAATTTTAGTCTATAAAAGTTAACATATCTATTGAAAGGAGTTTTTTGCAGCCAAAAGTCGAATAAGTACAGTAATACCCCGCTATACGTCAGAGATGCGTTCCTGGAAATGCGACTTATAACGAAACAACCTATAGCGAAACAAAGATTACCATAAGAACTATGATAAATGTTAGGTGTTACGTTCCTGGCGGGTATTTTGTGACACATTTGTTTCCCAAATAATACATATCAATACATTACATTACAGTACAGTACATATAATTTATGCATCGCAATTGGAATTTCTGAAATTTTGTTTTTAGTATTTCACAAACGACGTATATGCGAAGCGACACAACTTATAACGAAACATGTTCCTTAATTGATTGGCGACGTATATGCGAAACAACATATAGCGGGGTTTTACTGTATTATGAGCTATAAAATCGGTTTTATATGTACACGACTCCAAATTTCGGCTATATACGACATATTCAATTTGAACTTTGTCATCGAAATATCTTTCGACGAAAATTGAGAACGAATTATGAAAACCATCACGCCGAAAATATATTTATGGCTGAAAATGTTGCGTCGAGGCGATTAATCTTGCACCAAAAGATTTTTGATCTTCGCTGCGGTAGTTTAAAAAAGAATTATGACCGTAAGCATTTTTATTTTTCAAGCTTGAAAATTGTGAGGCGTGTCAGAAAAACCTAAATTGTGTGAGCAAAACGGATGAGCTTTTGATTTTTAATTAGGCGATCTTTTACGTCCGATTTTAATTGAAAAATGATAAGTCGCGTAGCTAAGTCCATTTATATAGCTTAATCGATGAGTTATTCATAATCTGACTCTATTCCCGAAGTAAAAGATTTAATGTGCCTTATAGCTTAAATAAATTGATATAAAAATATAATATGAGGAATACATGAACAGTCGTATTGGAAAGTTACTTTGCGTTTTTAACTTTCGATCTAGACTGTAGATTCTTGAGTGTTGAAATTCTTTGTCCCTTACTTTTCACATCCTTTTTGTTACAACAGAAACCAAACGTGCATCATAAATCACAAAAAATAAATTTACAAATTTAACCGTTTTGAATATTTCTTCTTTGCTCTATTTTTGAGAGTGACCGGTTGGATTCTTATCAGTAGTATGTTTTTAGAAGTATTTTGACGATGAAGTTAAAGAAGTAAACGGTAGAAGATATCATGCTAAAAATTTTATTTTCATGTGCAATTCACGAATGTAATATACTTTTGTTAGACTACTACTCGTAATACTCACTGCCCCCTCTGCAACTCGGTGCATTCTATGTATTAAGTGTTATAACCTAATATTGCTTTACAATTTTAGAGTACGCTTAAATGTAGACGACACAATTGTATTAAAATACATACATACATATGTATTTTAATACAATTGAGTAATTGACATGAGAACAAGTATTCTTTTGGAAAATGTAAAACCTGATATTTTTAAAGTGACGATTGTAATTAAAATTGATTGACTCAGAAATGCATAACTTGTACATAAAAGAAAACCCTGTCTTTCGTTTATGGAAAAATATTTTTTCAAACTTAATTTTAGTAAAATATTTCAGTCAGCCTGAGTGAAGTTCAGCAATAGGATTTTGTTTAACCCGTAGACGCCGTCATGCGTACTATTACGTCCTCCGAAAACTGTCCCATTCGCCGTCATACGTACTATTACGTCCTCCGTCAGCACTACACTTAATTGTCTTTTGGCGCGAGAGATATTATTATATATAAATAAAATTTATATATTTTCAAAGAGGATGCTTTGGCCTTTCTAGTAGTGCATGGTTTGTAATTTTAGTAGTGTTTTTGTATATTATATTCTACGTTAAATTTTGCGACGAAATTTTCATTTTTGCCACGAAATTACGGTGCGTCAGCACTAATCTTAATTGTCTTTTGACGCAAGGGACATACTTAAATCTGAATAAAGTTTATAAATTTTAAAAAAGGAAGCTTTGGCCTTTCTATTAATGCATGACTTTATATTTTATAATCTACGTTAAAGTTAGAAATGGATTTTTCATTTTTGCCACAAAATTACGGAGCTCCAGCACTAATTTTTATTGTCTTTTGACGCAAGGGACATAATTAAGTCTGAATAATCTTTATATATCTTGAAAGGGGAAGCTTTGGCCTTTCTAGTAATGTATGCCTTGTATTTTTTGTTTTGTTTTTATATTTTATAATGTACGAAAACGTTTGCGCTCGATTTTTTACGAAAGTACCGTGCGCCTGAACCTTTCATCGCCTTTTGGCGTAACGGAGTTTCATATATATAAATAAGCTTTATAAATTATGAAAGAGGAAGGCTTGACATTTTCAGTAATGCACGACCTGTAATTTCATTATTGTTCTAACGTTTTATAATCAACGTGAAAATTTGCAGTGAAATTTTTTTTTCTGCGCCGAAAATTTGGAGCGCAATCACATACTTTTGTCTAAATACGGGAGGCATATTCGTCGATCTGAATAAGCTTTACGTAGTTTGATGGAGGAAGCTTTGGCCTCTTCAGTAATGCACGATCTGTAATTTTACTATTGTTCTAACGTTTTATAATCAACGTGAAAGTTTGCGGTGAAATTTTCGTTTCTGCGCCGAAAATTTGGAGCGCAGCCACATACTTTTGTCTAAATACGGAAGGCATATTCGTCCATCTGAATAATATATACGTAGTTTGATAGAGGAAGCTTTGGCCTCTTCAGTAATGCACGACCTGTATTTTTACTATTGTTCTAACGTTTTATAATCAACGTGAAAGTTTGCGATGAAATTCTCATTTTCCCACAAAATTACGATTCCTCTTTTCACTTTCTCGAAGATGAAATATAATCTTTTCCCTTGTATCTTTGTGGAGCCTTGTGAGAAAAGCGGTCGTCCGCTTGAGAAAGAAATATCTCCCCTATATACTAAATAAACACAACCCACTTCAGATGCTTCTAAAAATCGCTTTTCAATTCACCATGAATGCTTTCCTCTTCGGCGATCCTTCAAAGACCTTCAACGACCGGTTTGTTCCGCTATTTATATTGTTTGCAATGTTTACCTATCAAGTCCTTCCGTCCCCCAGACTCGAAACGGCGCGATAAAATAAAAGGCTAACTCAAAATCGTAACATGACTGATATTTTAGTGAATCAATAGGTAAGTATGTTTTATCGATATTTTACATTAGGGAAAACTAAATAAAACAGCGCATTAAAATCAAATTTTGACGTAAATATACATTTTTATTGATTACAATAATAATAAATGCAATTTATAAACAATCTATAATAATAATAATACACAGTTTTTGTCTTTCGTATTCCACGGACCTACGCAGTTTCGATTTCTCAAGTTGACCCATAAACCCATATAGTGCGTGTCGACGAGGAAACGGTCACGCTCGGATATGATTCACGGTATCTTTTCAAAGTCTTCGCTTACAAGAGATATGTTGACGATGCTATAATGTAAATTTCATGCTGAATCCAATTTCGCATGTGTACATTTTCTAAAACAATCGGGAAAGGACTTGTGAGCTGTGAGCTAATATGTAACTTTTAAAAGTTTTCCGTATTCTGTGTCTAAAATCTCATGATAAATACAACTCCATATCTCCGCTTCTAATGAACGAAATGTAATCAGTTTTTCTATTTGACTTCTGTAATGATTAAGAACGATGACTGCATAACTAAAACGTTTATATTATTTATAAAACGTCTTTTAAAAATCATAAATACAAGACTTAGTTAAAAATTTCCAGTCAAGACATGGAAAAGTTGACAATCGACAAACTTTTTACCTAATTGGTTTAGATAGATACATTCAGCGAGTAAATGTTCAGTAATGTTTAAATGTTTTTAGAATAAGATTTCATTTCAATACATTTTATAGTTCTCGCGATTCCGAAAGTTAATATATACCGTGAGCGCGCACCGGAAAATTATTTATTCGCTTCTACTGCAGCAATGTTTGTGTGCGACATATGATATTTAATGATACTGTTTAAAAATTTCATCTTTTATGTATATTCACAAAATATTTCATCAAAATAACAATAAAACATCAAAAGTTATGAATTTTTGAAAATCTTCGCAAATTTTCTCACCTTTACCTGTGTTTTAAGAAAACCTCATCCGGCGAATAAGGTAGGTTCTCATAAATCTCATCCGGGCTTGAGGGGTTAACAGTAGCGAGCATTAAAGGTGGTCCATTTAAGAAGTCATTTTCTCATAACTTGCTATACAATCTTTTATAGTGTAAGCCATGATTATCAACATCAGTAACAGGGATGATTAAAGTACCAGTAACACCTAAGTAATATTGCATCATTTGAAGATTTAATATAAACGTATGCCTAATTAAATTCCGTACTTCTCATTGATAAATTCAGCCTACACTTTGTGGAAATAACTCCTGATACAGATACAATTAACCTAAGTATCTTACACGAAAAATTTCATGGAAGATAGTTTATTTTTATCTGTATCAAATTCCGTATTTGTTTCTGGCGGAGATATATTACTTGCTTTGAAGTGGCGGAGTGTGAGGAATATTGATGAAATTTAGGTAAATAATATTAATAAGCATAATTAACCCGTAGATCTTATTGTTATCAGATAAAAAGGATATTAGGAACTGCGAATCGAATCGAATGCGTTAGAAGACAGAAAATTTAAGCAGAAATTTTATATTGACGCGTGAATTTTAAGGAACGAACGAATCTCAATGAAACAGCAATGAATTTGCAGAAAATTTCAAAAGTCTTGGGTATTCACTCCCAACAGAAGATAAATGACTGCATTAAGAAGAAACATAAATTACGTTCTTTGACTGATGTGATAAATGAATAAAAGGAAATATGAATGGGCTATTTGAATCATTTGCCCCTCAACTCGTGTATTACAACAGAAGGGTTGTGAAGCGGTTTTTATTAATATCTAAATGCAAAATTATTGAGACCGATAAACTTCTATTTGCAATCGCGTAATTCGAAAATTAAAATTGTTCTTTCAAAGGAAATGAAAGTATTAGCTAAATTGAAACATTATCCCACATTCCACAAATCGGATTTTAAAGAAATACCTCTTCCGTTTAACCGGTCGATTTGAGTTAATTAGCTTCAACAGTAGAAAGATTTTTTAAATCGATTTCTTTCATGAAAGTCTCAGAAATTAGCCTCGAGGAGTAATCTTTTAATGCGTTGATATATCCACTCCTTGAGCGTGCAGTATGCTTAAGAACGAGTCTATGGAAAATCTCCTTTATTGAGCTCAGACACGAACTAAGCCCGCCTCCAAATTCCTGCCACACCCCCATGACTTGTATAGCGGCGGAAAAAATAGCGACTTCAAGACGCAACTGATTTCCTCATGTTAATTAAAGGCTTATTTCCTTCGTTTCTTGGTAACAAGGGCGAGTTCATTTACGGGAAAAGTTTTGCAATTCTTTTTCTAAAAGTCATCGTTGGGAGATAGAGATAGAGCATCCTAATAGAAAGGTCTTGGCTTAGTCTATCCGTGGGTGCGTCAATTCTATAGAAAATGAGCTTGTTGCGGAAGCCGGCGAATAACGTTTATTAAAAAAATTATGAATAAAGTAATGGAAAATTCTCTTGCGAGAGTATTGCGACAAATGAAATGCGTTTAATTTCAAATCATCAATTACGAGTAAAGCTTTATATTACTCAAATAGCTGTAAATATTTAGTAACTTATATTTGTCGTAAGTCAGAATCTGAGCTCCTTCATTCAAGTTTTCATCATTCATTTGTGATTTTTTTACGCGATGTCATATTTTTAAAAAAAATTAAGACGAAGGGCGATTAATTTCGAGCTTGTTTTTGATTAGCGCGAATGGGACCCACTTTTGCACGATTATTTTTTGTTCCGCGCGAATCAATCGAGCGAAATTCGGCATAAAAGAGAGAGTTAAGAGAGGGAAAAATTCCCTCTAACACCTCCACATCATCACCGCCGCTCAAATGGAAAATTGGCCCCTTTTACTCGTTCCCGGCCAACCGTGCGTGCTGCAGTCCGCCATTGCATAACCTTTTTCAATCCCACGAGTAATTTCATTAGTGCTCTCTCTTTCTCCCTTTCTCTCTCTCGCTCTCTCTCTCGCTCTCCTCTCCTGATATCAGGTCATTGCTTTTCAGCGACGGGGTCCTTGAGAGACAAGTCCCTTTCTGCCCTCCCTTTCTGCCCTCCCTTCTCTCCCCTCCGACCCCCTTTTCCTCGCTACTCCTCACCCTCTCCATATGCATGACCCATCATTTCCTTTCCCCCCCTATTCCACCATCTTTATCTCTCTCTTTTTCGCTCTCCGTCTCTTTCTACTTCTGTCCTCATTCCTTCGCTTCCGACCCCCCCCCCCCACCCCACCCTCTTCTTTCGTCCGTTCCCTCTCATCGCCCACACCACCCACTCTCTAGCTGAATGAGCCCAGAGACAGACGAGCCGTGAATATAGACTACCATCGTCACTTTAAGT
Source organism: Uropetala carovei (assembly GCA_036926305.1). NCBI lineage: Eukaryota > Metazoa > Arthropoda > Insecta > Odonata > Petaluridae > Uropetala > Uropetala carovei. The sequence goes on along the minus strand of JAXCHB010000041.1, from coordinate 1,337,790 downwards.
CGTGCGGGGGGCTTGACTCCCTGGCGTCTTCTGAAGACTTGCCACAGAGGCCTCTTACGCTCGTGGTCTCGTTGGAGGTATTCTTTCTTTGTCGAACGTGTATTTTTCGAAAGCGTGGAAAGCGACTACGCCCAAGGGTTGAGCTGACGTGGAAACTTGAGAGATAGAGAGGGGAGAGAAGAGAGGGAATGATGTGGTAGGTTCAATGCGTGTGGTGGGGGACGCTCGTGTTTTTAGAAGAGCGTATAGAATTCGGATCGGATGTAAAATATCGCGGCGTTTGACGTTTTCTACGTATTTCCCCTTGAAAAGGCTCTGTGGAAGTTTCTTCGGGGAAATTTCATTAAGCGGATGGGTGGGCAACATTTATGTTTTAAAACGCGTGTGGTTGACAGCGAAAGTAGTAGACTTTTTTTAATCGATAGAACTGGGTTTAATTTTTTGTTTCGGACGTAATAAACTGTTTAAATTTTTGTTGTCGCGTGTAACTTAGCGAAAAAGGAAAATATCTACCTTATTTCAGAGTCATGGCGAAAAATCTCGAAATCGAGTGAAGAAATGTTAAAAATGCCCACTTCCATTCTCAATTAATGTTACAATATTAATATTTCTAGATTATGTATATATATATATATATATATATATATATATATATATATATATAAACAATACCTTATAACGAGTAAGACTTGTGCGGAGAAGTTTGCTATAACGAGTTTCCCATAAAGGGATTATTTCCTCATTCTATGAACTGTCGTTGTAACGCGCTTTTAACATGCATATATTACGAATAAATTGTCTTTATTTAAGCAGGTGTTACATTTATTTTTCCTTGATTATTTGTTGATTACAGAGAGTTAGTGATTTAAGAATACAAGTTTGAATGTGAATTGTAATGAAATATTTTTAAATAGCGCTCTATTTACTGTATTTTTGTTAAAGTTAGAAATAATTGAATTTATTTGAGGAAGCTTTTCGTACCCCTTGTCAGTTTGCAATTTTCTTCACTGAGTAAAGCTGACGTTTTGTATTAAAATTAATCGTAAAAAACATGTCAGAATTTCATAGTATCTCCAAATGAAATAACTATATCTGAATAGATTTAAGAATAGCAGCGCTATTTTTCCGACTGTCTACTTTCTGTGAGTTTTTCCGAGAAATATTTCGGAGTCGATAATCCCTTTACTGACGATAACTCGGTTGGGTTAAATACATATCATACCCGTTGGCATTTTAAAAATAAAGTCATTGAAGTTATTACTTTGTATAACGACAGTCTAATAGATAGTGTTTCTCTTAAATCTAAATTGTCATCTTAATCCTTCAAAGGAAAAAATTTAAGCGGTAGTTTCTAATCTTGGCCAATTAAAATTAGCACGCTGATTTATTAAATCCCTTCAACTTTCCCTTACGACGGGCCTCGAAAATAATTAGGGGGTCTGCCGTCAAGTATTTAAGACGCATACGCTTTGGCGCTGAAGTTCCCTCGCACTGCAGTATTTATGGCGGCAAATACGAAGGGCATTAAGAACACTCGGGAAGATGCGGGCTTAAATAATTGGCTCCCTCGCTCGACAATGGAGAACGGAGACAAAACGAAACTCACGAAAGTCAATTAATAGGGTCGAATTATTATGCCGGCAATAAAAAGCTCGAATTAACCCTTTATTTTCCTCCTCACTCTCCATCTTTTATGTTTTCTCTGAGCCGCGGTTTTTCTCCCTTATTCCAATTACGCCGCCACCCTTTGAATGGTGTGCCGGGTCGTGGCCTATTTACGTGGGAACTTTCACGGTGCTCTGGCTGCAAGACTCGGAGAGAAGGTAAAAAAGGAAAAAACAGAAGTTAGGGGTGTCGCTTTGAGTGGCGAGTCCCACGGGGATCAAACCTTGGTCCTTCATAGCGCAGCAACTGGGTGCGTGTGTATAGCGGCGTCAAGCGTCCGAAGAAATGGTGGAAGAAGGCACGCCGCACCTCTTTTCCTCCTCCTCTTTCTCCCCTCTTCTGTCTTTCTTTCCCTCTCTTTCTGCCTTCCATCCCAAGAGACCAACCCTAGCCGAGCCCTCCGCTGATGGGCCGACATATTGAAGCGCCCGCCGTGACGTCAGCGCGCTGCGTTGCCACATTTCGCACCCTCCCGCAGCCGCCCGGGAACTCTTTCCGCATCGACGGTGCGACGACGCCCGTCTCCCACTCTTGACGATTGCGACACTCCCTCGCGGGTCACCTCGCGGATTTTTTTCCCCGCCTTCCACCACCCCCCTGACCACCCTCCGCACCACCCCGCTCGCTGCCCCCACCTCCACTCCTCCCCTGCCCGCGGTATACCCTCCAAGTCCACCGGATAACCTCGTAAGAAAAGAAGTTCCAAATAACTCCTACGAGATGGGCCTCTATTTCCGTGATAGGGGAGATGAAATGAAAACGGGGGTAATGTTTTGTTTTTTTGTGGCAGGAGTGGGGGGAAATTTTTTAGTGGATTAGAGAGTAGGAGGTGGAGAAGATGTGTGAGGTGGGGGGGGGATTAAGCGTAACCCGGAAGCCAATTAAGTGGTCCTAAAATAAAGGTGAAACACAGGTGGAGAGCTATTAAAAAAAAAAGATTGTCGTCTACTATGAATGCTACTTCATCTAACCCTTTACTTTATTTCTAGAATGTGTAATGGCTTTTGTACGCTTGGGACTTGTGTCCTATTAGTATGCTGACCAATTACTCTTAGGCGAAAGAATGCTAATCTCGTCCTTCTTAGCTTATGTTTGTACTTGTCTTTTCCTCCTCGCTTTTACGGCAGTTTAATACGGGAGGACTTTTTCGATAAAAATTTAAAGAGGTCGTCGACAGAAAGATTTAAAAAAAAAAAGGGTATGCCTTGATGCTATTAAGCCGAATGGTCAAAGTAAAAGGATAGACCTTCAGTGAAATTTCGACGAAATTAAACAAGCTACGCGCCAGAAGGTTAATATGTATATGTATAGCATGCTCTCACTTTAACGAGTTGTATGAACGTAGAATAATATCTGGATATAGGTGTAAAACTCGCCAGCAAACATTGATTAGTTAAGTGGGGAAAAGAAAGGCTAGAGTCTTGAAATGGTGTTATTGTAAACAATTACTTAAAAATGAGGATTAAAGTTGAGGTGAAAATAAAACCGAGCAATTAATTAATTCCAAAAAAGGAGTGGTATTTCTGTATTTCTCCATTTATGTATATTTTTATAAAATATGAAAGTTTTGGTAAGCATCCTCTCGTTTATTTGTAAAGAGAATTGCCAGAGGTAATGGGCAAACAGATAAATAAGCGCTTTATTATGTTAACTTAAATGAAACGAAGCTGTTTACGAAAACATAAAAGGCGCATGGTATTTTAAATTAAAGATTGCTTGCATTTTGTCGATATTTAAAGTCTACGCGGAGTTCTTTTCAAGAAAAAAATATCTTTCTACTATGGGGGATTTAAATATTATTAACATACTGTTTTAATAAATTTATAGTTAACTATAAAATCTATATTTTTAAACTTTACATTTAATATGGCTTAATTTTTCACTTTCGCACTTTCCGAGCATTGCGGTTAATTCACTCAATTTTTCCGCTTTCAATCAAAACGTAATGAATAATAAATTGCGGTGAAATTTTCACGATGTACAAACAGTGTCAGTTGACTCATCATGCTGTATTAGTCTCGGTTAGCATGATTAAGTACACGGGAAATATTGATCGCATACCGCTAGAGAGATAGCCGCATTGGAGTATTTAGCAACTAATAATTCTGATTACTAACAATGAGGAATTCACGCAGCGTTTTGCCGTCACTTATTTCTTTTACATTAAACAGGCGCAAAATGCTGCCTCCGTACATCTCGGCATTATACATGTCATCATATGTGTTACAGATGGATGCGCCTCGCCCGGAAGGCCCGGTGAATAATAAATCTCTTACGGCGCGTCCTCTTGTTTAGGATTCAGTTGTAATGAGACTAATCTATTAACCTACCCTAAGTTGCAAAGAAATTGATGAATAGTTTCCGAAACTACCATAAAAGCAAGGGTCTCATTGGTCTCATGAGGCCTTAATTGTCCATCAAGATCTTCGCATTATGCCTTCAAAGAGTGCTCGGAATATATAGCGCTCTGCGGCTCAGCCACAATAAATAATTTGGCCCAAACCGGGAAGAGTGTATTTTAATGGGGTATTAAATCTAGATGGCGCATTGACGTCCTAACGCGAGGAGATAGGGACTGCTATGTTTATCATTCGACTTGCTTTGTAATATGACAGTCATTATGTTAGGTTACCTGAGGGAAGGCGGAATAGTTGGAAAAAAGACGGCATGTTGAATTTTTTTAAGGCGTATTAAGTGAATTTAGGAAAAAGAAACAAAATGATGAGTTCTATAAGTACCAAGTAAAAATTTACGGAGATATTATCACGGTTGATGGATGAGAGCCCATCAGAGGTTCTCAATCTCGTTTAATCTTCATCGTATGCTGTCATGATTCTAACGAATTTAATGGAATATAAAAATTCATTATCAAGTAGATTTTCTACACATAACACTACTTTATTCCACTTTTTGTGTAATAATATTTATAGCGGGTTTTTGATAAAATTTTCATAAAAACTGTAATTGAGCAGTAATACTTGCATTTTGCAATTTTTTTATAACCTCCTCGCGAAAGACTTTTACAAAAAACATTATCACTAAGAAAATATTTTAAACCATTTATGATGTGCTTAAAATTTGGTAAAATTTTCAAATGTTTTCAGCAATAAAATACTTCAATTGAGAAAGCATTTGCCGAAACATAATACCGCAAAACATCAGTTCTTTATGAAACTCGTGCTGGAAAATAATCCTCTCAAGGTAGGTAGTCGAATTTTATTGTAAAACATTCGGCGACTCAAAAATTCTGCAATACCGACGAATTTTAAAAATTCATTTCAAATAAGAGCTAGAAGGAAACTGCTCTTGGTGGAGGCGGTGTGTTCAACGAAAAAGAAACAAAGCGGTTAATTTCCCTCCGTTTATAAGCAATGCGCGGGCTGTAATACCACCGAGAAAATTGCGATTCATTTATTCAACTTATTGAAGAAAATTTTTCTAATTAGTCCTTAACGCACCAATTTCCACCTGAGAAATTTCAACAGGAGATTATTATCTCATTGACCTATTATTACATTTTAGAAGCAAACGGATCCAAAAGTCAAAAATAGGTTGTAATCCGTTTTTAATTGCAATGATCCCGCTCAACGTTTGTTATACCGTATAAAATATCTGTGACGGAATTTCCTCTTCTCTAAAATATGGCTAATTTCCATGTAGTTGAATACGCTGCATCGGCAAAGGCTCTCCAATCTAATGTAGATGTTAAAGTTATAGAAATATATGCTCCAATAAAATAATAATATGCTAGTATAAATTCATAACCCGGAAATATACTATTTGATTTTGTAGCTAATTAAAGTTAATTTCTTGAAAATATAATAGGCTATAGGGAATATCTTCAAGTTATTCCAAATGTTTCACAAATAACACTAAAGTGAATTAATTTAAATGTCTTTTCTCTAAAACTATGAAGTCAGAATCCACCGTAAATTTACCTTCTTTTCTGATTTTTTGTGGACTGATTATGAAATATTTAGCAATTATTGTGTATTTTCGGAAAAAGAAAATTATTAGATCAAAATGTATTGTTTTATGTATAGATTAAACAATAGCCGTATCAATGCATAAAAATTAATATAATGGTTCTATATTTCAAAGGTAAACTTGTTTAATATACTTACGCTATCTTTAGATGCGATTTGATTGAACATTCATGATACAAAATTATGGTTATCAGGGGAAGATAAAAATCCGAGTAACTCACGCAACAGAACGTTTACTAAGTGATTGATTTGATGCGTGACGAATCTGTTTCCATCGTATACACTCGGCATGATGGTTACAGTAGTTATCAGCATGTTTGAACTACTTATTATTATCTACTAGAAACGCCTTTCAAGAAACAATTTTGCAGTTATAAATTATATACGATCGGAGGAGTAAGTATTTAAGGTCAATTCTGTCAAGGTGAATTTGTCTGGAACAAACAGACGACGACACGAAAATTGTAGCCATATTTGTAACCTATGGTTGAGCGAGTCTCTGCTTGATTTAATATTAACTTTTTCTCTTACTTATCAAAGACTATATATATATATATATATATTATTTTTTATTTTGAGAAACCTATCACCTACATTGCCTGTGGTTCCAAGTGAAACCGCTAGGATTTTCGCTTCTTATTCGTCGCACGTTTAGTGACTTTCTTTTGAACTGCTGTCTAGGCTCTGCATAGTGCTGCCCCTCTCTCCAAATTTTTAACTTCCTTTTTGGTGTGATAAAAGTTTAAATTTCAAAATAACGTCATTAATATGCGCTTCGGAGGTATTTATTTTCTGTTAATATGTTTTGTGTGAAAAATAAAATAAAAATCGATTTTGTCTAAAAATTCATCACTCATTTCAGTTGATTGGAAGATGTTTTGGAGAATATCTTCCTTGACGCTTGTTTCTCTTCCGTCTAAGTATTGTTAGTTTTATTCGTTCGATATCATATCTTCTTTTTAAAGAGCAGTTTAGAGAGCTACATTTGAAAATTTATGCTTATTTCAAGGCGAGAACGCAAAATCTGCTTCATTTTTTTTCATATTATACATACGTAGTATGACCTTTATTATTTAAAGCATAATTATTTATAAAGTTTTTATCTGACGCGTGAAAAAATTGTTAGATCTGAATTTATCGCGTATGTGCGTGCCATGGTCGCTCCTATCGGGGCAAATGAGTGTAGAGGTAGGGCACTGTGAAAAAAAACGCGTGAAAATAACTCTTAGAACCGATTGGATAGTAACAGGTCCTTTTTCCCAAATAAGATAGGGTAACAGGGATTTTATAAAATGCGGGTATGGTACAGTTGCACCTTCCTCCAGACGCGTTTTGCAATTTAATCGCGTAAATGCAATGCCTGGCGATCACCTATCATTTTATAACCCTTAGAATCTAAATAAAGCTCGAGCGAAGAAAAAAAAAATAACGGCACGATTCGACAGAAAAATAATAAACAGAAAAATCCATTCTTTGAATCGAAAGTGAGGTTAATTGGATCGAGCGAGGGTGTGCATTCATAATCTCCCTCTCCAATCGACGTCCGATAATCCAAATACGCGGCAGTGATTTAGGGTCATCGCATTCCTAGGCCGGTCAACGGGCTTTTGGGTGAGGTTGAGCCGCGCCAGATTTCCGCACGCGGCGCATTTTTTTTCCCGCATCGGCACGAAAATTTTCAAAACGTATTCCTGCGAAGTGACGCAAGGGTTGAGAGAGCATTCCGAAAGGCCGTCTATTCTTTATTTCACGGCGCGAGAATCCGAATTGGATATGTCGTCGCCGCGTCAACGTCCATCTCGTCCTTTATCGTACGGAACGGATAAAAATAAAGCCTCTTGAGGAAGAAAAAAACCTCCTCCTCCACTGATAGATTTCTCGTAGATTATGATCGAAATGGATATGTTGTATATTTTACGCAAGACGTTATTAAAAGACGGGATAATGCAATTTTGGTGAAAAAATCGTTTAAACCAATAAAAACGTTTCGATATCGGCGTTGTGTTTTTCGATACGGATTTGGATTATCTTATCGATAAAAGTATCCGTTGTTTTTTTCTCAAACTCGACGATCTATAGAGCGATTTATCAGCGGTTCACTAAATGCATAGAAAAGACACGTTCTAATTTTTTCCATTGTGTTTCTAACCAATTTATTCTATGGCGCCTACCTAATATATATATATATGCTCATGATATCCTTTTCTTTATCTGGCCTTGAGAGACGCGTGGGTAGCATGTCTCCCAGTGCTAAGGTCGCGTGTTCAAATACTGCCGCTGTAACAATAACACTGCGCAATCATCATTAGTCTCTTTGTTATGGGCCGCTAAGTACTGTTTAAGGCTAAATAAGTGATAGCTTCCTCAAATCCATATCATTTCGCCCTCATCTCTTCAAATTCTACCTATCCCGTGAACAATTTCCCTCTATCCTTTCGAGAATACGTCCTTAAAACACGGGGGCTAGCCAGTCTTGTCGCCACCACATTGGATGTCTTCCCCACTCAGCCTTTAGGCACGTAAACATTCCTATCTTCGATTTTTCCCTCCTTCCCCGGTACTTAGGGAGAGGCGGTGGGGGGGGGGGGGGGTGGAAGGTTCTTTACCTGTCTCCGCCGTGCGCGGTTCATGCACGTTTCTGCGGAGGTGTTGCTCTCAAGATTTGTTAACTTGCGTGGACGACTGGAGTCAAACTCCCCCCTCCCCCCCATTTCACCTCCTCCACCTTCTAACCTCTGTCACGATCGTTATCGCGGGGACGGCGGTGGCGGTCGGTGTGCCTCGACCGTTGACATCCCGCCCTCTTGCCCTGCCAAACCGTAAAACAGCTATTAATAGTGCAGCGTGTGAGACTGGGTGGTTGAGACGTAGCGGTCTAAAGTCACGCTACGTAGCGGCACCTGCCAACACTCCCCCCCTCCCCATCCAACTCTTTCCTTCTTCTGCCCACCTTCTAGTTTCCACTCTCCATCTCTCACCGCCTCCCCTTTCTCTCGCTCTTGGCTCCACGCACTCTCTCCTACGAGATGGCACGAGTTTCCCTCGAAGAAGGTGTTTCTTTCTCTTTCCGCTCTATCACTCTCCCTCTCTCTCTCTCTCTCTCTCTCTCTCTCTCTCTCTCTCTCTCTCTCTCTACTCTCTTCCACCTCTCTCCCGTTTCTCTCCATTCTATCTATCTCATCCGAGTCCTCTTTATGTTTCCTTCACCCTATCCATTCTGATCCCACAGCTGATAGCTAGGAAAAAAAGGGGTTTTTAGCGTCACCTTAACTTTATGAGTCTTTGAAATTCGAAGGATTTTCCGCGAGCGGTTTTCCCCTTTTTCTCTTTCTCTGTCTCAGTTAGTTCGCTTTCCTCTCTCTCTCTCTCTCTTGGTTCTTTTTCACGCGGCAATCAAGTGCTTCTCTTATCCCTCTTGAGCCCTCCATCACCTTCAATAACCTCCGATCTTTTAGGCTGCCACGATCGAGTGGAGTGACATCTAAATTTTCTATTTATGTGGTAGGTCGTCTGTGCCCTTGGAATCGATATGAAATTATTTTCGCAAATAATTGGAAATGGAATTACGTTAAGCAATGCGAGCGCTACTGAATAACGGTGACACACGCATTTTCCGTCGATTTTATTTGGAATTTTAATGGTGATATTTTTTTATAACATCGGTTTATTTGAAAATAAAATTTTCCATTAATGGGTAGCCATTCTATTTATGTGGTAGGTCGTCTGTGCCCTTGGAATCGATAGGAAATTATTTTCGCAAATAATTGGAAATGGAATTACGTTAAGCAATACGAGCGCTACTGAATAACGGTGACACGCATTTTCCGTCGATTTTATTTGGAATTTTAATGGTGATATTTTTTTATAACATCGGTTTATTTTAAAATAAAATTTTCCATTAATGGGTAGCCATAATATATATTTTTTACGAAATTTTCTGTTGTATTTGGCCCCGCTGCGGTTACGGAGATTTGGGGTTTTTATTCAAGTTCAAAATGTCTTCGAACACAGTAATGCAATTATTTTTTCTGGTAGTTTGTAAATTAAGATGTTGTGGTACTTTCCTTATTTATCCCGCGTTTTTGTCAAGCTATTGGGGCGATTGTACTACCGAGACGTTTTTGAATGGGGACAATACGACTAAGCCCCCTTTTCTGAAAAGGAATTAAAATCAAATGTAAAATACTTCCGTTTCTTTTCTTTTGTGGAAATAACCACCAAACAACTACTCCCCATTGTCTGTGGCGCTTGGCTTAACGTTGATATCAGTTCTGGTGAAGTTTAGCTCATGCCAGTGCTGTATAAAATGGCATGTGATTTACCATTGTATTCTCTATAATAAAAACGTTCTGTAAGGAACGCAAGATGGCCGACAGCGAAATTTAATTAGACCACTTGAAAATATGTTTTGTCAGTTAGCTAATACTGAACGCATTCTATCACAATATATTTTTGGTGGTTATTTATATTCGAGTGGCAAATTTAATTGTTAATGTAAATGTCATACCTATCTATTATTTTTCCTACGTTATATATGTATACATATAATTATTTCCCTGTCTTTGCACACCGACAATTATATGTAGCATTGACGAGAACAAGGTAGGAGAAGAATATCAGAATTTTACAGCCGAAAAAAAAAACGAAAAGCATTTACTAAACGACAACAAAATATTCACTAGAAATGTAGTATATGACGAAACATTTCATATGTAATAGTGTGCTATTAATTATTTTAAATGCAAATATTAATAATCAATCTATCTATAATTCTTCCGTTGATATTTCAACGGGAATTACACTAGTTTGAAATAAACTCTTGGCAGCGGCTATCCATTAATTTTCGAATAAAGATTTTATTAGTCTTGTAAAAATACTATTTTTTCAAACCGAAAACGTTTTATACATTCATATATGTCAATAATCTCCAAACGTTCGAAGGGATTATTTTTGATACTCCAATAGGATTGAAAAGCATAAGACTCCCAATTTTTGTTTGAATGTCGCATTTTTAATGATCGAGAAATTTTTGGTTTAATACACAATGGAATTTCATCAAAGAAGCTATCATGTATTACATATATGTCCACGGATAGAAATGTTAAAAATAGAAAATCGTAACATGAAGTTGTGGTAGTGTTACTTGATAAAGGTTTATAACAAATTTTATCGAAAGGACGCGAATTTGAATCACTATTAATACGAGATCAGCGCTTTATTATCTCGGGAAAAATAGATATAGGATTTTTAATTTTAGCTTTCACAGTTATTACCCGGTCGGTCAATATTAAACCGAGAAACACGTTTTGCATTATAGCTGCTAATAAACATTACGGAAACCACATCCTGCCTCAATTTTTCCTTGAATGTGTTTTAAAGGCGTAAATTTCTTTAAATAAAAAACATTTAAAGGCATTATTTCCTTCACATACTTGACACATCTTTGCTGGAATATCTTTTGTTGCGGGTAGAAATTAATTGCTGCTAAAAGTTTTCCCTCGATTCACTCGTGACCTATTACATGTATTTCGTACGTACATCGTTCGATTTTATCCCACTTACAAATGCGGAGATGTTTCTGTGGAAGACGTGGAGCTCATTAAGCCATTCCAGGTAACTGTCACTTTGTCTCGCTTCTCAGCATCAGGCAAAGGACAGCAAAATAGGGTCTCGGAAGGTGGCGTTGGGTGGCTTTCTATCCCTTCCATTCCTCCTTTCAGACTTTCCCAACTCATTCCGCATCACAGCAACACGGTACTTGTACGTATTCCCTTCACAAAGACTTTTTCACCCTTCTCTACGCTCCAAGTCCGCCTATTATATAGGCTAGAGCTTTTCCGGGGTTGAGAATACAACAATACTGCCTTCGAAGTCCAACAAAAATTTCTTTTTGTTCTCAGTTTTGTCGTAGTTCTATTTAGGTATATTTAAATAATTGATTTTCAGACAATGGTGCTGGCCTTTCGAATGGAGGAGCTATTTGATTTTTAGCGATCGGCCGTTGAATAGAAAAGTTGGGAAATGCACGGCGGGTGGAAGCGGGTTGTATTTTTTATTGAAACTCAGAGAAACGTGGGATTGATTTGAATTCGCTCGAAAATTTGAAAGAAGATTAATTTTTTCTCATTCAAAGAGTAAGGTAATAAAGATTTTATGAGATATGCATTTATAAAAATGGAATGGTCGATTTTTTAACGTATTTTTGAGAAAATTAATTGCTGTTATAACTTACATACGGTTGTAATAGTTGAATCTGAATAATAAAACTTTAAACCTCTCAGAATTATTTCTTTCAGTAGTTGTCGTATTTTGTGTTTTGGCAAATATTTAATCTTGCAGGCATTAATTGGAAACACAAACTACATTTACTCAAGCAGATTAATGCGATAACGACCATAGTGCTTGGAATGTGAATGGGTACAATTTCACTATAAAAATAGAACTCATTTTTGATTGATATGGAAGTTTTAAGTTGATTTCTAGTTCACTTAAAAAATGATGGGGTGCATTTCTTCCATGCATTTAGGTTCATACTGAAATCTGCAGGAAAAGAAGTGAAAAACGCGCTTTTATTTCTCTGTGTTACCGCTAGGCTTTTAATAGAGTTATTCACAGATAAAAATACAGTTGTTATTTTGGAGTATATATTAGAATACCTAAACCGATTTATACGTTCACGACCTTACGATGAGGGTAATCGAGTGATGCGTAATGATATATACCTGGTACGAAGGACTGCATATATTTACCAACTCTAGACTTGCTGGATGTTGTTTGAATAGGTTAATAGCCTTACCTCTAACTCCAAGGTAATGTAACCGACAGAGCGACACTTAGCCACAGCATTACTAGACAATGTTTATTTTTGTTAACCTTTGTTTCATACCCCATCTGATAATTGGAGCTGTCTGTTAGAATCCATCATGTTAAAATAAAAATTTCAATGAAATAGTTGCATTTAGAAGCCCCTGCTAGGTGTAGAAATTTGAATGAAAATCGGAGATTTCAAGGTCTTCCTTTGTGATAGATATTGTCAAAATAAAAATTTGAATGTCCATTTAACGTTCAATGTTTATTTATGTGTCAATAATAAATGGATATGTATGGTTGCATTAGAAAAATTAATGGCTAATAAACAAATGGGTAAATATTAAGAGTAACATTGACTGTGATAATTGGCGAAACTTGTGATTAGTTTCCAAAACTCTCATTTCGCGTGATAACTTGATTTAGACAAAATATGCAGTTGACGTTTAACTATTAGTAACTTGTAAAATATACCGCTTGATAGTCAACATATAGTTTGCGACACTTATAAATTGCACGCATTCAAACCTTTCGACAAAATTTGTTTGCAAATATAAAGAATGTTTTTACTATGAAACAGAGACGGAAACTAGTTTAGATAAAATTACTATAACATATTTTACTCGCTTACAAAAATTAAGCTGAAAAGTATGAGCTCAATTAATGATAATCGAACCACTGTTAGCATTTTCTTCATTATGTAAAAATTTGGCAATCTAAAATGTTTTACATCGATGTCTATTGAAATTTTTTATTGACTTAGTTATCGATAATTTTCGTGTGAGCAATATCAGCTATTGCTCAATAATATTGTTAACGTCTTACCTAAAAATATATACCTATAGATTGGTGTGTAAGGTGAATGCACCAATCTTTCGATGTTCGGTGATGATAAGTTACTTCTCAGTATGCCAAATTTTAAAATTAATTTTAATTTTAAATATCTCATAAACCGCCGTCGCCGTCCTTTTAAAACGAGCTTAAAAACAATAACAAAAACGATCACACGCGACCGTGCTTTTGGCAGGACTCGGACACGCAACCCAAACATTTGGAGCTAGACACTATTCACCCCTCCACAAAAGCTGGCAGACATAACAGAATTCTCCCAAATGCAGAAATGAGAGACTCTTACGTAAAAAAAAGACTTTTTTGTGTCAGTCTACATTAAACGATCTACAGTCTCTCTATTTATAGATCAGTATATCCTATTTTATAAGCATTTCTTTATCTCCAAACACCATTTCGGTATTGGATGATTGACTGACTCATGAGTGACTCTGGTTATTTGGAACATGCGTAAATTTCTTAAAAATCCTCTCGGTCTTTAATGCGCTTTCCGTGTTCCCGCTAACACCATCGGAACTATGGGTGATTGTTGTCCCTCGATGTTACGTGCGCCATTTGTCACATGGACCATCACAGACATATGCTGCGGCTTTTATTAGAGATGTGAAATACAACGGTCGGGTTGTCTTTTGTGATTCATTTCTTGAAATATCCGTTTAATTTAACGATATTAGATTGAATATCCGTCGCTTCTTTGTTGTCTTCTGTGGCTAGCGGCGCTACAGAGGTAAGGTTCTAATCGGACTCGGCTCACTACACCGCATAATTTGTGTCATTTTTACGGATTCGCTAAGGGTAATATATTTGTAACCCTGGGTTTCTCCTCGCCCTCCTCCTGTATTTGTTTTTTGCTTTAGTCCGACTTCGTAGAAGTTCTGTCATCACGCTTTAAGGCTTGAAGTACGTGTGCGATGTTCTTTTTCCGTTTCGTTTAGAGACGGATTAGGAATTATGTAACTTGAAACCTTTCAATATTTCATAACTCCGCGAGCATGAGCAGCGAAAATCTTCCGCACAATATCCTTTTAAACTACAGTAATGGTTCATAAGTTGTTATGATTTATAAAATTTTTTTTGCTTAACTTTCATTAATATCACTGTCAATCTTTCGCCTTGGAAGTTTGATAACCTTATTTTTAAATTTATTCGTCCATTAAAACAGAGAATTTAGAGAGAAAAAAAAATATATCTCGAGTTATTTTAAGCGATCCCTGAACGTGACGAAGGGGTATGACTTTAAATCTGCCATCGCTTTTTTTTTTTTTTTTACAAATTACCCTTCCAGCGTCAAATTCTCTGCGGGGTCCCTCCCCTATGGCCGCGAGGGAAAATGGCTTTTTCACTCCGCCTTTTGTCCTTTGAATGTCACCTAAATCAAAGGCGTAACCGATCCCCATTTGAGCCGACCTTGAGGTACAAGAAGTGCCGTTGAATCGCCGTCACTTTCCCCCGGCACAAACGACATTATCCTGCGGGCTGCGTTTGCGAGTATTCATCCTCAATGAAGCAAGGTTTTTCGCCTCTAGAGAGAGTGATAGAGTGAGAGAGAGAGAGAGAGAGAGAAAGGATAGCGTGTTAGGCGCCTCAGCGGCTTATTAACGAGACGAGTTGTCCCCCACGCGACTGAAAGCACCCCTGCCGATCGATTCTGGGGAGGTTGCAGAGCTGCAAGGTCCCTGCGTGTCCGCAGAGCGCCTTCACATCCTCCACTCCTCTTCTCCCTTCTTCCATCGCCCACTCTCTTTCTCCTCCTCACCTGTCTTTCACTCCCTTTCCTCTTTCCTCCCTCTCTCCTCGTGCCTCCACATTCTCTCCTCACCTTCTACCGATTATTTTTAACCGCACAAGTGTAACTTAGGGAATTCCTTTCATCTTTTTCATTCTTGGGGCACTTTTCTTCTCTCTCTCTCCCTCCCTCCCCTTCCTCTTTTTCCCTCCTTCTCCTCCCCGTTTCGCCTACCCTTCTTCCACGTTTCCTCGCAGTGACGAGGTGATAAGTATCCCGGTTTCTGCCAATTCCACCCTGGCTGTGAGTAAACAAGAGGGGGAGTCTAGTTTACAAACGGGGGGCTAAAGCTAAGAGGCGCTTTGGGCGTTAAATGGGGTAGCCAGACTCGACCCACTCCTTTTTCCTGCTCGGTGCCCCCTGTGCAAATAAGACGAGCAATGGTTGTGTGGAAAAAGTGTGTTTTGGTTTTGTTTTGTTCAATCTCTCGAGTGTGATTTCGCACCGCTCTATGTCGAGCGGTTTTTTTTTCTTCAGAGATTGGATCACCTGTCAAAGTTTTACGCTTCGCGGAATTGCGTCATTTCGCGGTAGAGGACTCCAGAAAGCAGGTCAAATCACACGGGTATTATCGTGTACTCGACACCTTCCCTTTATCTTGGATGTTTGCCATTTTTATCGACATCTGTTTCCATTTGTAAGGGGTTATGCTATTCCTTGTGTTGCCTCGATGATTTGTTGTTGGGATTTTGGTGGTTCCGTATTTCACCGACGAAAGACGCTTGAAGTGTTGATACTTAAGTGGGAGAGTGATATAATGCGAGCGAAGTCATTTTAAAGCATCACATAGTTGGTGACGGATTTTATGAAATTAGTTCCTGCGAATTCGTTCTTTAAATGTAGATGAAGTTTTCACACGATTATTTTTACCCAAGCTTTGCCCATAACAGCTCAGGACATAACCTTTCTGTTATTTGGTTGGCTAGGACCTCAACAATATGTTGTGCTTTGGGATCCTCTTGCCCTTTGATTTAAATTATCTCTTCGAGCAATCGTAAACTCTTGACAACTTTAGTTAAATAAAAATATAAATCAACCGTAAGGTTTTTAACTCGCTTCACCATAGGTTACTCTGTTCACGATAGTATTTTTTGGACAGGTAAATGATCTCTTCCGCGGTACGCGGTTCAAAATTAAAAGTAAAAATTAATTTATATATTTTGTGTTGTTTATTTCTTTATTGCGGCGTAACTTGAAGTTTAATTAAGTATCCCATCTCGGGAGGTATAACATTCGTCTAATTGCTTAAATGACAAGTTAAAATTTCAACAGTTATCTCATTTCTTGGGATCCAAGTAGATTCATCGTGATATAGCAAGACGGCAAATCCTTGTTATTTTTATTATGATAGTTGTTTTAACTTGACTTAATTTTAAAGTGACATTTTTTCGCATTTCTTATACATCTGTCGCTAAGAGTCGCCGAAAGTTATTTTTTCATAAAAGTACGAAATTGATTTTTAAAAGTTAATTGTATTTCCAACAAATAAATCGTTAAAAGAGGAGTATTTATTTAATCGATCGATTTCTCCTTACAGTTTTTTCTTTTAGACGACGGGGAAATATATATTCAGTTCTTAATTTCGAAGCGAAACTTATTAATTGTCAACTTCGATCGAGTGATGTCATACCTTGGAAATATTCTTTTATTTTTTTATGTCGGTCATATCACGGAAAATATAATAAAATTGATATTGTTTTCGTTTCTTATCTCTCTTTTCCCCCTCCCCCTCTCCCTTACGAAAATGTGTGGATGACTTTGGGGTCTAACCAAGCGTTCAATCCGGCAGAGGCTGACAGGTGTTGTCATAAATTTCATCAGGGGGCGTGGCAACGTAGAAATATTATACTCAGCGCAATGCGCTGCTTCATGATAACCGAAGCGCCGTAAATTGATCCCGAGTATTTGGGTCACTTCGATATTTGGCAGTCTATAAATTACGAAGGATTGCTGATAGATGGCGTCCGAAGAATAATCAACTTAAAACTAACTTAACCATCTGGCAAATGGAAAATTTATGGCCATAAGTTTTTCATTAATCTTTATCTCGCCTCCGTTGTTTTTAGGGTATTTATCATCGGGATGAAATTAGCGCTGCTTGTTTTATAAAATATTTCAGACGACTATCTATGCGCATGTATGTATACATAAATATGTGCATTTAGTGGAGTGTTGTAAATCATACTCATGGAAACAACCGGTCTTATCAAGAGATTTAAAAAAATGCCTTCGAGGATTTTATTCGTTGAGTGGATAGCTTTGAGATATATTACGAACGTTATATGCCTAACTACCTTTTCCACGTTTCCGATTTATGGTTTTAGATTAATTGCCTGTTTTTTCATTTGGATTTTCGGTATTTTTTGCATTAATTTTTAAGAAAGAGTTTTACTTTCTAGACTTTCGTCATGGTCTTTTACCTAGGTCTACATTAAAAGAGAATAATCTTAAAAAGAATTTTGACGTTACCGATTGTTAATTTTGGAATTAATATTTTTCATTTTTGGGGGCGTAATGCAAAATATGTATAAGCAACATTGGAATTAATTATACGCGAATATCAAGGATCGCCATTTTTTTTTCATGGTAATAAAAAATCACGGAAATTATTTTAACCTGGAAATGAACCCATAACGCCAATAATTGCCTAGTTTTTTTATAATTAAAATTTTAAATTGTACTGAATCGTCTTATAAAGCACACATAACTCATATAATCAATCTTCATGGATGGCGTCGAAATTTTCTATTTTCTAAAGGAATAATAATCATTTGACGAGAAAGTATCAGAAAATAAAGGAGATTCGAACATTATTAGTAGAAAATGTCTTTTAAATGAAAACCATTCATAAATGTTGAAATTACATTGTTTTATATGTAAAACTATAAGAAGTAATGGTATTCGAATGATACGCAGGGTCAGAGGTTATTTTAATGTATCACTAATAATTTCCTTGCACATAAGTGATTGGAATATATGATGCATCATTAAAAACCTAAGGTACTTCTAGAAGTTTAATTTTAATAGTTTAATTTGTATGGTGGTTGGTCCCAAATAGAACCTAATGGGATGAAAATACTCCAAATAGGTTATTTTGTGGAATTTTGCAAATACCTTCTCATTTCCTCCCATCCACAAACGGAGCAAGTGCAGATCATTATAAGACTGCTTATTAAATTTAGCTGGAATTCAGATACCAACTCGTAACTTGAGTAAGTTTATATCAGAAAGGACGAACTTTATTATATCAATTTGTTTGCCGTTAAAAATAAGCCACTCATTCCCCCAATTGGCCGGAAATTGGTTTTGAATTCAATCGTCTGGGTATTTAATTTTGTCTAGACGCACAGCTGATGGGCATTTTCTTCGATCGAGGAGGTTTTTAAAATCATTACAATAATTAAGGGTTTTACTAGATATTTATTAATATATTGAAATAAATAATAATTAACGATGAATTGTATTTAATGTTGTCTGGACGCACAGCTGATGGGCTTTTTCTTCGATCGAGGTTTTTAAAATCATGACAATAATTAAGGGTTTTACTAGATATTTATTAATATATTGAAATAAATAATAATTAACGATGAATTGTATTTAATGTTGTCTGGACGCACAGCTGATGGGCTTTTTCTTCGATCGAGGTTTTTAAAATCATGACAATAATTAAGGGTTTTACTAGATATTTATTAATATATTGAAATAAATAATAATTAACGATGAATTGTATTTAATGTTGTCTGGACGCACAGCTGATGGGCTTTTTCTTCGATCGAGGTTTTTAAAATCATGACAATAATTAAGGGTTTTACTAGATATTTATTAATATATTGAAATAAATAATAATTAACGATGAATTGTATGCCAAAATCATAAACATTGCGGGAAAATAATTTTTCTGTATAAATTAACAGAAATATCAGGATAAAATATTCTAATCATGTAAATCAAACAAATTTATAAAAACAGCAAATAAAAATTTGTTGTTCAATAAAATTGTATAAAAGTAATTATAAATGAGAAAAATGTTATACCATAAATTGTTTCTACTATGCAGCAGAGTATAATTGACTAAATAAACATTTTCAAAAAGCTAAAAAATAAACATTTCATAAAACAGCAGATAAACATTTGTTGTTTATAACACTGCATAAAAGGCATGAGCAAGAGAAAAAAATGTCAAAATTTTCAGTATTATACATTACAGTAAAATTGACCATATAAACAATTTCGAAAAGGCTAAAAATTAAACACGTTCATATAAAGAACAAATAAACATTTTTGTAAAATAAAATTACTCAAAAGAAAGATTGAGAGAAAATGTTATATCATTTAGATTTGGATTTGCATCCAGAAACTGTCTAGCATAAAGATTTGTCTGATCAGCGATCAGCATGCACAAATATTCATCAACAATTTTCTCAAAATATGCTAATACACTGTCTCCATCCTCAATTTCAACTTTTATTCCATGATCGCCTGCGAATCAAAATTTCTAACGCACTTGCTCTTCAGTAGTCCACACGTACGGGTATCAGGTACATTCGTCACCTCCTCCTCTTCAGCATTATCAATTTCATCTTCAATTTCACTGTCGCTAACATCCGTGTTTATATACACATCATCTAAATATTCACTCGAAATATCATCGTCTGATGCCATTGTAAAATTTCCAAGTTAAGGGATGATAAAATCTATCTAAATGATAAAATCCTAACTAAATGATACAATCCTTACTAAATGATAAAATCCTAAATAAATGGAAACCGTATATTCACAGGAGCAACGTTGTGCACCCTCCAAAAAAATCAGTCTCAACCGCTATATTACTAAGTAAAATGGAATTCACCCTTTGTAATAACAGTGACACGCTTCAAGTAAAACTGAGCCTCTTAACATTCAACAGAACACTGGTTAGATTTCCGTTCTAAGACTGACTATACCTTTCTTTTAACGTTTTTCAAATTGTACCGTTAAATTATATTTGGAGGGGTTTTTATTACTTTCGGGACCTCACAGGAGGTAAAGGGAATGTGATCCTGACTGTAAACATGCGTACGCGAAAAAATCTAAAAATTCCTGCTTTCACCTACGTAGGGACAATATTAGGCAACCCCACATGACAGATGCAGGCCTTCCGTAAGACCCTTATTTTTACTTTCATCGTACATAGTATGGAGAAAGTATTGTGATTACGAACAAAATTGACTTCGAGATTTCAACGGAAATACACGTTTTGAGGTCCCTAGAACACGATTAGACTATTTTCGGAATGATGTGTGTGTGGATGGATGTGATTGTGGGCGCTCTAACTCAAAAAGTACTTGTCATATTAATACCAAATTTCATATATAACACCTCAGCATGAGCACAAAGAACTGATTAGTTTTTAGACAATAACGATTAACTGGAAGTCGAGGTTTATTCGAAACCCGATTCGGTTTTTGCGATATTTCTCCGTTAAAACATCATCATTGTATATACAATTCTTAGACCTTACAAAGGTTAGAGAGAATGTAATTTCCTACAACTTTCATTTGAAACAATTTTTCATCGCAGTTATTGTTTAGGAATTATTTATAAATAATCGGTTTTTTTCGGTTTCCGTCAGATATCTCCTTAAAAACATCGTTATTGGTAATCTTCATGAGGATCAAAGTTGTAGTGAATGATATTTCTTCCAGGTTTTGTTTGAAACAAATTTTCGTAGAACCATCCATTTCGGAGATATTAAACTTTTTCGTAATTTCCAGTATACAGCGCCACCACCATGTAGCGGTGAATTCTGTAAACATTCAAAATATACCTAATTTACGGCAATAAGGACGACTGTATTCTTTTACGATACGAAATGATAATTTTGCCTCTTAATGCTGTTCATAACAATTTAAGTATCTATACCCCAAATATGGGGAAAGTCATGTGTTAGCCACATCAGATTTTTTTTACATGAGGAGGTATACTCCATCTATCGGCGGGGAAGTAATCTACAAGGATACCGCTACGTGTTATACAAGCGAATATATACGGCATACCCACCACTGGTTAGAAGAGCCATGAGGAATATATATGGCATACCCAGTTGACTGGTTAAAATACTGGAAATTTTTAGTTACCATGACTTCCTCCCTCATTTTATCTCATTGAAAATGGTATAATAAAATCTGCAAATTAGGAGAGCGAAGCGAGGAATCAGGCGAACTTGGACCACTAGCTCAATTGGAATGATTAGAGGAATTTTGAATATGACTATATCAGTGACGTTATATCACGAAAATTTGATTTATTAAAATTTTCTGTTGTTATTGCTTACGATACTATTAGTGTGTATCAAACAAGGCCAAGGCCATTATATTTCAGTTTGATTGTATACGTAGCGATTAATTGTTAAAGATGCAATAAGAATGATGCGTTATGAAAATAGCCTGTTGTTAAATCAATAAATTGTGCGTCCTCTTACCATTTTATTTGAATTAAACAAATTACTATTTCTGTAGTAATTGATGCCCGTATTTCGTAAGAATAAATGTTAGAGAAATAAAGTTTAGTTTATTATCATACCATTCAGATACTCATAGGTGCGATGAGATGCTATAATTGCTTATAACATAGTTCATTAGAATGTTATTCTAATACGGTAATGGATTTCATATCCATATTAACTTAGAAAATAAAAGAAAGATTGCTTTATAATCCTTGTTGAGCTAGTCATTTATTATAGTGCTACAGAATATGTATATGCATTAATTACTTATATTTAAAAATTCCATTTTAACGCTCCTAAGTTTAATTTTGGTTAGGAACTCGTCATTCTTTAATTATGTCGATAGCTGTTGTTCATGGTGTATAAGTTTAAAAAAAAATAATTAATCTCTCGGATTCATACACACCCAAGCAAACAATTTGAGTAATAGGATTCGCCTCTTTTTTTATGCGTTTGAAGCGGAACTGAATTAATCAACTGTATGATAGAAAGCTTTTCGTCTGCAGTGCCAACTGAATGGATAGTGGCGTGTGGCTAAGGGCCGTAAATGAATTGAGGCGATGAGTTAGGGAGTGGAGGTGGAGTGGGTATGAGTTAGGGAGAGGAGGCATATGTAGGATTTCACGAAAGACGCCTTTAGACCACCGAACTTTACATCTCATTCGCATGTGCAAAATATCGTCACGCAGTAAGTAGAGGTTTGCTCAGATGTGTGATCGTATGTGAATGCGTGTGAGAGAGGAGAGGATATAGATATGGGATATGGGGAGGGGGGGGAGAGTAAAAAGACCAGAAGCTAATTGCACCGCGTCCCGCTTAATTTTGGAGTAGAGAGAGAGAGTTAAATAGAGGGAGGAGAACCGGCGATATTCGCTCGAGTGAGATAGCCTCGCACTATCCCTTAAACCTATTAATCATTCGCATACTTGCGGTGCTTTTGGTGTAATGCGCTTTGACCTGTTTTCCTAGATGGTTACATATTTGCTTTTCAAAATCCCCGAAATGCAGATTTTTCTACTTTCGACCCTTGAGAATCTTCTACATTTCAAACGCCTGAAAAATTTCTTTCGAAGAACCGCCTGACTTCTGGCGCTTATTTATATCAATAATTAATTATGTCTCCCGAAAGGGGGAAGAGAAAACTACAGGTCATTGGTCGGGATATAAACAAGAAAAACGTTCTTATTTAGAAGATATGTACACAAATTTAGCGATGCAGCGAGCTTTTCCGATGTATGATGGTAACTGCATAGTGGATGGTAAAAATCTGTAACTGCTTAGTAAGGTATGCATCGCATTGTTTATTCTCAAAGGTAATGCCGGTAAAAATAGGATAAGTGGTATTCTACACCACTGCATTGATCTAAACATCCCTTATCAAGGAAAACAAAGAGATATTTGAAGTCCATCAAAACATTTTATCATTTGAGATTCCAGCGAAAGATACCCTTGAAGTAATCCTATAATATCGCATATATTTATACCAATTTCAAAAACTAGTCACATTGTAAAATACAGATAGCTTAGCTCTTTAAACACAGCGAGTTCCTTGTAGAAAATAAAGAATAATTTATAATGTATGTGATCCTAGCAAGGGCGGATCTAGAAACTTCCCAAGGGGGGGGGATGCGATTATTGACTATTTTTCCATGGGGGTTTGGGATATTTTTAATTGGTACACCAAATCCTTGTCAAAATTATTTTCTATTAAGAAACCATGGTGCCCGATAGAATAGCATGATAATTATCATTGAAGTCTGTTGGGAAAAACCTCCTGCAGCATAACAACCCTCTCGGCTTCTCCATTTGCTATCCCTAAAGAATATCCGGGGGGGGGGGGGGGGGGAGGTGATCGTCCCCCCCCCGATCTGCTGCTGGATCCTAGAAATTTTGAACAAATGTTGAAAATGTATGCTTAGTTTGAAACACCAAGCAGTTTTTATTGTAACATTTTTATAACATCATTCTAAACCACACAATATAGGTGCCCTCTGTAGTCATAAAGGTTTTCAGTTAACTTGTTTCGTATTGAAGCTACAAAGCAGCAATTCACGTATCTGATTTACGGATCGTCGATCCTATTTCGAATTACGACTAAGAATGGCTATTTTGCAGCTTCTGGTTTTTTTCACCAGTTTCACGGCTAGAGGAGTTAGCCAGATTATCTATTGGCCCTAAGCCAGAAAGCTAGCTCGATAATTCATTTTTTGAAATTTTCCCTTTAGAAGTCTGAATCAGATTTACTTGTGAAATCTATTGATCGGGATATTTCACCACAGAAGCATAAAAAATATTATAATTCCGTTTTAATTAAAAAGGGCATTTCACTATTGGGATTTGACGCAATTCCTATATTTTTAGTATCAAAGTATTTAAGCTTTTTTCATTTAAAAGCTTAACGCAATTTATCCAAAATGACACGATCAGAAAACTGGCCCATTTAATGCCACCCCACCGTTAAATTTTACTCGCAAAAGTTTCTCGAACTTAAAAAGTTTCTCGACAAAGTTTTCCCGAGGACGAGACGATGAAGTGGGACTTAATACGACTTCCGTAACGCACAAAACGGTGCGAAGTCTTAGCAGACTCATTGACGCGGGGAGGGAATCGATCCCACGACCCCATAACCGAATGAGCAGCAGTTTAGCAACTCTTTTCCCGGTCACCCTACGGATGAAACCTCGCTTACAGCCCCGCCGCCTCCTGTGGCCTTGGGGATGTTGCTGCCGACTACGCCGTCCAGAACGATCTTTGCCCCACTTGTCCCTCGCGAAGATAAAAGGGGCGTGAGAGGAAGGGGACGTAGCAGGTGCAAAAGTAGAGATTGAAAGAGGACGAGATTGAGAGAGAGAGAAAGAAAGAGTGGAGGAAAAGGGAGGTGAAGGAAAGGAATTGAGAAAAAAGGGAAGGAAACTAGAAGGGAGACGAATGGAGCTGAAGAGGTTAAAGAGGCGAGGAGGAGTGAAGGGGGTCGAAAGGTTGGGAAGAGGTCTTTGGGGAAGGGGGAGTGTAAAGGGGGGGAGAGGTAGGAAGGGAAAATAGGCTGATGAAAGGGAAATAGGTTGAGAGGAGGGTTGGTAAGACGCTGAGCAGTGTCGAAGCGAAAAGAGGTGGGAAAAAGGTAAGAGATGTTGCAGCAGAAAAAAAGAGAAGTTCGGACGTGGGAGAAAAGGTTGCTGGGGGAGGGAGAAAGGGGCGCGGGGTGGGTAAGGTTTTCGGGTGGGGATGAAAAACTGTGGTGGTAAGCGTCGCGGGGTGGCACAAGCGGATGTGTGGGTGTCAGGAGTTTGGGGTGGGGTTGGCAGGGGGGATGGCACGCCAGGTGGGGAAGTAGGCTGAAAAGGAGTTGGGATGTGCCGTGTGGTGTAAGAGCCCGCATTAGAATGATTGGTTTGGGGTGTACTGTGGATGGTCGTGGGAAATCAGACCTGCTCCCAGTTTCCTTCCGCCGTCGTCGGCGGAGGCCACTCCTGAAATTATACGGAGGGAAAATTGAGGAGGAGGATTAGGGAGGGAGGGAGAGAGGGAGTGATAGAGCGGCGGGAGAGGAAGAGGTGACGTCGGGGGAAGGCGCGGAAGGTGGCTCGGAGGGTGGCGGAAGTTGCGGGTGTATCTCGACGTCGCGTTCGCGTTCTGTCCGAGTGATTCATAATTTGGCGGAGAGACCTCCTCGTGTTGGTTTCTCTGCGAGCTCTTAAGGGACTGTGTTCCACGTTCTTGTTGAATAGAAAAAAAAGGATGCTTCCCCTCCTCTCCCTGTCGCCTTTTCCTACTTATTTTTCTCCCTCCATCCCGGTGATGTTTTTCTTCCAAGGGTCTCTCTCTCTCTTAGAGCCTTAACCACTAGAGACGAAGGCTATGAGGGAGGGAAAAAATATAGAAAGGGGTACCCGTAAGGGTCCGGAATCGTGCCACCTAAAATGTACGAGGCGGCGAGAATTCCTGCGAGTTTGACGTCCTTTAAGAAATAATGGGGTGACGATTTTTGCTCGTGCCTTTATTTCTATATGTATAAACGTGTATATACGTGTACGCACGCATAAAAACGCGCGGAAATTCATCCGTGCACACGAGCGCGAGCGTATGCTTTTACGCACACGTACGTCGATTTTTCTTTTCTTTTAAGTCTTCCTAAAAGTTGGGGTTAAAAATCGACCGCCGTTTAAACGACGTTCGAACGTTATTTTATCATTTCGCCAATTAATTGATTCGATTACAACTCGGCGAAAGGGCGACGACAGCGATTCGGTTTTATCGATGACCCACGTTTATCGATAGTGTTTGATTTATGTAAGAATGTAAGGGATTTGCGTCATGTGATATTTTTTTTTGAGGTTATTTAGTCGACTGAATCGAGCGATAAAAACGTGCCGTAAAACGTGCATCGCGACGTCGTGGCTTTTAATGGAGGATCGTATTGCGAATGCACGATCTCTTCCGCCACGAAAGTTATAACAAAAGGTAATATTAACTCGATTCCGAAGGGATAAAGGTTGCGCCCTATTATGGCTCCGATCGCTTCACGGTGTAACGCGATAAATTTTACACCGACGCACCCATTTCTTTTTCCTACTAAAAGCTACGATGTTTATAAAATAAAATAAAATGGCAAACTGTGACGTAAAATTCGCTCGGCGTTACCAGAATTCTAATCAAGTCTCGTGGTGTCGAATTTCGCGTAAGAGTTATTCACTGCTCAATTATAACAGCGTCGACTTCCATAGCGTTTTAAGTAGAGGAGAACAATGGACTCGGGTCATAGTTGTATCATTTCAGCCACCTCTCCCACCGCATAACCTATTTTCCACTTCCATTGTTAAGATTCTCACAATGCTGATACCTGCTCCCCGCTGCCATGAAGCTTCGCGGTAGCGAGGAGAGGTGAATTTTTTCGAATGGTGCTCCACCATCCGCTTCCATAGAAATCTCACGGGAAATTGCAAGGTTGGAATAGAGTGGTTGTAGTTTAGAATCCCCGCGACCCGCTCCCTACTTCTGCTTCCTCGGCAAATATAACTGTCTAATTTTCAGCAATAAAAGGGATGCGAGAAGAGAGAGGTAACATGCAGTTATAACTGAGCCATGGCTTAATTTATTATCGTGGAACTCATTACTTAAGGATTATTAAATCTTAAAGTTTTCGTGGTTGAGTTAGGGTAAGTCGTCGTGCATACTTAATAGATGATTTTGGTGAGTTGGAAATGGGTACTTAGCCATTATTAGGTGTTTTAGGTTTCACAAGTTTCGGTTTGGGTGACTAATGAAGGTTAAATAGCTAAAAAAATAAGGTAAAAAATCATTAAATTTGAGTGAAAAGAGTAGAACACCAATTAAAATTTTGCAAGAACAATATAAGTCCGTTCGTTCACATAAGATTTAAGATAAGGGAGGTTCTGTTGCTATTTCTATATCATTACGATTTTTCTCCATTCCCTTTCTTTAAATTAAACTCCACTGCATTAATTATTTTAAACAAATAATGAGATTGGAATTTCAAAGTTTTTTCTTGGTTTTTCTTCAGCCTTTTTCTCATACGAAATATTTCTTTTCCGTGGATCAATGTACAAAATTTTGACAAGTTTCACATAAAAACGCAATTACTTCTTTTGATAAATGAGTCCTATTTTATTTTTCTAAACGTTTGATATCGATCCATTAAACAAATAAAATTTTGAAATGCCACAATTCCTATGTGGTAAGAGGCATTTCTCATAATTATTACTTAATCAATACAGTGATAAGTCCAAGTATTTCTTTCCCATTCCCATTAACATTATGATAAAGGAAAATTAAGCATATACAATCTTTATAAAAATATACTCTTTTTCGACGTGAAGCAATATCCGCATTTCCACCATTCCAATTTCATCCATCTCACTCAGCTGTGAAAGATATTTCAGCTAGATTAACTCAAACCGTAGATAAGCAAGCGAATCATTTTCCTTACCGTTGATTTGAAAGCGGAAGAAGTTCTGAGTAAAGAATTTGGGAACGGCTATGACCAAAAATTTTTAATGGAATCCGGACATTTTACAAAATTAAGAACATGAAATAAAGATTCCAGGCTCTATTAATTTCAGCATTTGCTTCGAAGATAAAAAGATGACTTATTATTTAATATCTCTAGAGTCGTATATTTGCAAATATAACAGTTTCATGACAACCGCTGACCGATAAAGATGTTGTAAAATGGTTGATGTGATCAGAACAATCATTCGTGCCTTATTTCCTCAAAAATGAGAACGGTCAAACAGAAGACTGTGATGTTCAATTTATTACTACGAATGCAAAAAATTTAAATTATCCTGTACTATTTAGTTCGCTTGAAAAAACAGCTACCTGAAATTAGTTACTTTTTGCTTTTGGGACAATAAAAGCAATATGTGTCAGTAGTCATTAAAAGAAACCTGGTTGTCAAGTATCGATTTGAACGTATTAAAAGCGTAGATTTCATAAAAGTTGTTACTGCTTTATGGTTGCGATTAGTATAAAGTTTTAAGGATAATAATCGATTTTTATTATCGTTCGTACTTTTCGCTGCGAGGAAATTATTGTATAAACGTTCACCTTCCCAAACTCTTCAGTAAAATTTTCCGCGTCTTCTCTTTTTTTAGACGTTTTACTTCAAGCATCAAATCATTTCTCGCTCATTATTACTATATTTTTTTTTTAAAAAGAGCTCGTTACTGTCGGTAAGATGGAATAAAAGGACACGTGGAAAGGAAAATTGGGTGTTATCGGACATTGGAGACATCAGCGGAGAATTAAAGGGTAGATGATATATCAAAGGGAATGGGTTATTGTAAAGGAAAGGTATCGCGTGCATGGGCGAAGTAAGTACAAGGAGACGTGGCAGAAGTCTAGACTGCTTGTTCGAGAGGATTAATCAATACAACAACTCACAAGGCGATTAAGAGCATGAGGTGTTTCTTATTGCACCGAGAACAGGTTCCATGTCAACGATCAAAATATCTCGCTCAAGTTGAAGCGAAAGCACGTGTTGAAAGCGCTTTAAAGGACGATTGTCCCTATCGTTTAGGGTTGTTTGACATTCAGTTGTTATCACAAGCTTCTGTGTTAGCTTTTTTCCACTTTAACAGTTCGGAAACCTATTCTTTCCGTAGAGACGTAGTTTCTGAAGGTAATATTTACTTTGCATTCGGCCAAATTCTAAAAATTCTATATTAACCGTACGCCAAAACACGCTTACTAATAATAACCGTGACGTTAAGAGATAGTTATATACGTTATGCCCGCCCGTATGATAAATGGCGGCAAAGATTTTTGAAATTACAAAGAAGGAACTATACGAAGGAGTTTTTTTTTCAAGCATCAGGGTCTGTGATCTCAAAACGCGACATGAATCACCTCCGTTTTTATTTTTATCCAAACGATCTCTCGTTCCATTTATCTCGTCCGTGGGGATTTTTTGGAATAATTTCCTTGTTTTTTTTTATTATTGCTCCGGCACAACGATGTTACATTCATTTAGATTCAAGGTAATAATAATTCAGATGCCGGAAGTTCCAAGATGCGCAGACATTTCTTAAATATATTTAACCATCTTGGCAAATGTATTCGCGAGAACTCCGCAATTTGTTCGGATTGGAAGGGATGGAGAAAAAAAGACCCATCCTCAAGACTTTTTGTTTGAGAATAGGAAAATGTTATTTCCGAAGATAAAATAAGTTTGCCGTCGCACCGTAGCCTTGCTAGGAAAGTAGACTTTCCGAATAAAAAAAAGGGAGATGCAGACTTTTTCCGGGTGATTTTTACGGTAACTACAGCAAAGAGGGGAAACTTTTATTGAATGTTCATAGGTAGTAAAGTTGGGAGCTCGCACGAACGAATAAGTTGTTTCGATTTTCGCTTCAACAATTGGCCAATATCTGAGAAGGGGGTGAAGTCACGACAATTGCGGAGGTAGAAGCGGACGTCACGGCATGCAAACCCAGGCCTGTAATCCGCTCTTGCCGCCTCCCGCTTCCACCTCCCACCCTTAACCTTAATCCGCCCACGCCTTCATTCCCGAAGCGTGCTGGCATTGCTCTTTTTCCTCCATGACTGGAAAGAAAAATAAAATATCCATCCGGAACATACGGTCGTAATTTATGCGAGAGGAAGTAATATAGATTATAGTTAAAGCCGGCCGCCTTCTCCCGGTAGTTCTCTCAACAATTCATCTGTTGCTCTTTTCTAGATTTTCAAATGTCATGTTTTGCGCATAAAATCGAATCGAATCGTTGCGCAAATGCATTGAAAAATAAGAATGTCGTTTTTGTCACTCTTTCGTTCTGGAATTTTCGAAATGGATATTGGATTTTTGTTTCTATCTGCAACTTACCCTCGATATACAGGGTGATTACAAATGACCTTCCAGAATTTAAAAGTTTTATTGTGAAATTATAACTAACAAAGATACAGCAAAAAGCGTGCTATAGATGGGGAGAAAAGCTTTGTTGTGTTCAGTTGACAGCTGCCGCTTTCTTCATAATTACATTCCTTGTGAGCAATTGCCCGATTGCTGGAAAGAGGGCCTATTCCTTGGCCGGCTAGTTCGCCCTCGACTTTTTCCTCAAGGGCTATGTCAGATGTGTTTTTGTTCCACCAATACCAACAACTATGGAAAATTTGAAGGAAAGGATACGCGAGATTTTGGAAAGTTCAGCACGATTTGCTACGAAATGTATGGTAGGAAACAGAGTACCGTTTTGATGTCTGCAGATCCACATGTTGAATTTTAATGATTTGAAAACAAAGCTGTTTGGGGGTTATTCTTTATTAGTTTAGCTTAATTTTTGCTCTATCTTACCTACTTTTTTAATAATATTTTTTTAAGTAGGGAACATCATTGCAATCACCCTGTATATCCATCACGGTGACCAATGGCAAGTTGATCTTTCTGTAATAGGAAACACCTGTCGAATTATCCCTATCACTTTTACTTTTATTATTGTATTGTGTTTTTCTAACAAAAAACTATCCTCTTCGCTGCCTCCTGCAGCAGGTGTTATTATCACTCTTGATGAGCGTGCTACATTAAGAAATGCCGGGCAGAGAAATCCATAGCTCAAGCCAAATGGGAAGACGTCTTGTGGATCTCCGCCAAAGTAATTATCTTCGGTCTTGGCTCTCCTTTAATCCGAACACTTTCGCTATAAGGGAGATTTTTAGCGTATTTTTCCGCCAATGTGCCCAAACTTCGCCGTTGAACCGGATTTGAAAGTACGATTCCACACTTCATATAGCGCCAACTGTAAAATTGGATTCCGGTGCCTCGTAAATAATTGTTTTACTCGCCCATAAATGTTGGTATTGAGGTAACGAAGGGCACGATATGGAGATAAGGATTAGAGGTATTGCAAACGTTTCCTTGGTTAGTGGACATAAATTCTTTCAGACGGATATCATCTCGAGACCACCATGTTCTGAAAAACGTTTTCGGAAAGGTTTCGTTCTTTATTTGACCGCCGTTTTCTTTAAAATTCCTTCTAATGCGTCAGCGCTTTTGTTTCAGATGTTTAGTGCATTTTTGTGCTTCACTTTGCGGACGATTTACGTTAAAATGGACGGGGCTTCCCTGTATGATCTTACGTGAACAAAAATACGGTATAAGAAGTACAATGGATAAAAACTATGTTTTTTCACTCACATTTTGTAAGTTATTTTCGTAAAATGTACCAGAATAGCGAAGAGGCCACATGAGGATAATTTTTGTCTCCTTCTCCCAAAAGAATTTTATCTTATTAGAAGTGTGGTTGCACAAAAGAACGCCTCGTTTTTTAAACAGCTAACTTTTATAAAGACGAGGCCGTGAACCAGAATAAATTAACTTGAATGATCTTTGAATTTTTATTGTCGTCTTTGGGAAGTGAAGTAGCTCGAGGCAGATACGAGGTTATTCGTAATTTAGTTTACGAGGTTCCCCTTGACTTGAATTTTTTTGCTATAGCCAACCGAGATGATTCATCCGTCGGTTTTTACTTTCTCATATACGAAGTATATTGAGGAAGTATTGTTATCGCGAAAAACTTCGACCTCGAGATATTTACGGAAATATACGTTTTAGGTGTCGCTGAATCCGAAGAAGTGGTTTTCGCAATGCCTGTCTGTTATTGGCTCTAGAGCCGAAACGGTTGATCGAAAATGAATGAAATCTCGTACTTAGGCATTTTATCATACCGGTCAGAATATATGAAGAAATGGTTGATATTGCTCAATAATTAAGAGTAGTTTATTCTACGCATTTTTAACATCAATTTGATTTTCTCAAAAACGGCTATAACGATTTTGATGAAATATCGAACATTTACTTGAGTTTACGTCTTCAATAATACTGTATAGTTCATATTTCTCAAAAAATGAATATAAGGCTTGTTTATTCTAGGCAACTTTAGCAATAATTTGATTTTCTCAAAAACGACTCTAACGATTTTGATAAAATTTCGTACAGTTACTTGAGTATACGTCTGCAATATTACTACGTATTTCATTTTTCTCAATGGATGAATATAAGGCTAGTTTATTCTTGGACAACTTGAACAAAAATTGGATTTTCTAAAAACCGGCTGATACGATTTTCATTTTCTAAAGATAGCTAAACGACGCCTTAGTATATGAGAAAGTTTGTACAATGTATGTTGTACCGATTTTTTACGCTGTTCACTGCGAAAAGAATTTGAGTGGATTTGAAAGTATTTTTGTGGCGCCGTGAAGTTTTTTTAAATCTTGAAAATCGTAGAAAAATTCTATTTAGTGTAACGAAATTGAACAATCCTTAGAGCATTTCGCTGTTGGGATAGAATTTTAATAAAAGTTATCCAGCGTGTAATGCAGTAAAATTCTTAAATTCTATTTTCTATTGTTGTTATTCCAATTATTTGGTATACGTTAATTTATATGAACTTTGTGAAGTGTTTTTGTAATAAAATTGTTCAAAATTGAGTATTGTTTAAAGAACTTTCAAAAAATACATTTATCACTAGTGTCTCTATGTATAATTCAATGTAATTAACATTCAATTTTAATAAGGACCAGGAATTACCGTTGCTGAAGTAAATTTTTTTATGATTCAATGACATTTCGTAAAAATTCAAGACAATAGGTCGTGAATGCAGTCGTCTTTAGAAAAAACTGTAGATAAATAAACCTCCATAACCCTTATTATTTCTTCTAAATGATCGATGGGAAAACGGTAACCAAGTAAAATGGAACGGTACTATACACAAGTCTCGCATTGCACTCGAAGTTTATCAAACACTAGGAAAACTTTGATCGTTTCTGTTTCCTACCTTCGCATCCGAAGATAATCCTCGTTCGTAGAGGATCCTTGCATAGTTGGCAGTAAGCAAGCGGTTGTGCACGCCAGCGAACTATTTCAGTTTCAGAGCCGTCGGGGGGAAAAAAGGGACGGAGGTGGAAAGTGGAGGAGATAGGTTCACGGGGGACTGGACGGAAAGAAAATTGAACAAATCAACCCAGTTTACGACACCCCTCTCACCGTCCTCCCGACCTTTCATTTATCATCGCTCAAACGAGAGTTTCCCTTTAATTCTCATCTTTTTGCGGTACACGAGCTGGATTTCTTTCGAGAGGTCGAGGTGGAAAAAAGTTATTTTATTTTCTGGATCACCGCACACACGGAGGACATGCTTAGTTGGCAGGTTTCCTAAAAAAAAATACAAGGGAAAAAATTACCGCGAGGTTTGAGTTTTAATTTTTTTGTGTTTTAAGGGCGTAGAAAATCTGTTTCACCTAGATATGTTTGAGTCATTGTTTTTCTATACCTGGATGTATCGATATTTTTATAGGAAGGTATGGGATATTTACAGATTTTTTCAAAATGCGTTATCGTTTTATTATGGGCTACTTGTATGATTTGGTTAAATGTCGATAAGTGTTCTGTGACATCCATGACACATTTGCGAGTGGTCTCATCTGATGCATTTAAACGTATTATTTATTTTCTTTAAATGCCTTTTCCGCACTAGTGAACGGCGAGATTTATAAAATCATTACTATAACAGTCTATATGGCTAATATTTAAACTAATAAATACCTTAAATACCTAACTTATTATTCATTGGTATAAAAATACTTGATATCCAAAATAAGGTTTTTAGCATAAGAAGTGATGCTTTGTAATCTTGTTAATTGATCAATTTTTTCCGTTAACTAATTAGATTCTCCGACTGTACGACCATTTCTTCTGAATACATTTTTGGGTTAGTTGAATCGAAGATATTCTTCGCCAAATTTAACATCCTTTGAAGTCACTACCTGGTAGACGATGACATTAAACCACGCAGTGATAAGCAGATATTTAAAAATAATTCAAAACCGGAATTTCTCGTTTCACAAATTCGTTGGCTATCTTTATTACCCTTTGCGAATTTTATAGGATAGGTTCGACATATTTTTAAATCTCGAAAATGGCGTACGCAACCGTTAATAATGTTAAGCGTTACTTTTAGTCCAACTTTGCTCGTAATCATTTAAAAAAAATCTCGAGTTCCAACGAAAAGTCGCGTCTGACCTATCTATGCCATCATCGAGTGAAAAAAATGTGAACCCTAAAATCATATCCTTCTTCGAGAATATCGCTCTCTAGATAATTTTTCTTTGTCTTCTTTTCCCGAGTTCTTAACGAACCTCGTGAAAGCTTGGAAAAATTCGAAGTGGGACCCAAACTGCATTACGAACTGGATCTAAACCTCTCCTCCGCTCATTAAAACACAAGTGTGTAGAAGTTGGACGTCATTTAAAAATCATTCTTTTTAGAAAAACGCTCCTCTCGCAGAACCAAAAAATATGATGGAATTTTTAAGTCCTTTCGAATATGATGCATGTATACATACATATCACGCACGTGTGCGCGCTTGCGTTTGTGCATAAAATATATACGTAACTTTAAAACCACGGAATTGCTGTTATGATGTTTTTTTCGTTCATGTGTTCGTCAGACGTGAAGAGAATGTACTCGAAAGTACTTGTTTTCAAATTAACTGCGTTCGATAAAAAAAATTTTAATATTTTTAAAATCTACGCTTTGCCTATCTTTTTCCGCGCTTTTGCTTAAATTTGCTTCAACTTTATTTCTTTATTTGTTTGTCACACAACAGGTCGAGAAAAATTCACTTAGAAAAAAGTTGTGCCACTCATGGGGTTTGAACCATCTAAGTTTGAATTGTAAGACTTCCACCCTCCACCATCCGATCAATTACCCCTGGGGAAAAAATTTGCCATTACATTACATATTAACTACATGGAAACTTTCTTCAAGACTTTAAATTTCATTTGGATATTAAACTATTAAGTGTTCACATTACTAATTTGCGACGTAGAATACTATTTTCTAGCTTTGTAAATTAATAATTAGCCATCTTAAATAGCTAGGTTTCGTATTTTATTATTTTATGAAGATTATTTCATCTTTGTCTTCTAACCGTGATGTCGTTATGCATTTGTCCTGCATAGCAACAATTATTCCAAATTTATTAAATTCCATATTCCATAATTATTTCCCCTGTATGTAATAAAACGCATTATTAATAACAGTTATAAGACGGAAAAGATAAAAATAAAATTAAATAAAAATTTTAGTGTATACGCACGTTTACGTAAAATTGCACTCAAAAGTAGAAAATATTTTTTTTCTGGACAAGAAATATTATTCAAAAATTTGCGTTTCGTAATAGTGGCTGACATTTTCTCTTCTAATTCTTACATTTCATCTTCCTCATAAATTATTTCTTATTGTTGGCCACTTAACATATACTCATATTAATGCCACCCAGTTCAAATAAAGTTGTCGGTCAAAAATTTCTGCCTATAATATAAATTATAGTTTTTTATTCCGATTGCTATTAAATGATGAGGCGCTGGCGCAAAAATCTACGCTCGATTATTAGTTGCTTTTTTTTTTAAATTTCCGAGCTCAGCTACTCATAACACCACATTAAATTTCCTATGACATGCTTGAGTTGCAATTTTTTCATCTCAGTAATACAATTAGTCATCTCTTCGTCATCGTTTATTTTGATTTTGATTTTGAACGCTTGAATGACTTAATGTCATTATCGTTCACTCGAGATAATTTTCCGATAATTTAGTAAAAATGGAACGGCTTATACCGATTTTCGGTACCTATGATACCTTAACGACATTTAAGATGATGCAACAGAGAATTATCGACCTCGTCTTGTGGCTGAAAAAATTTAAGAACGAGCGCTTGAAATCTCCAATAGCCATACAAATGTTATAAAAAAACCAGATGCGTATTTCCGTTACAAAGTAGCCGCCTTCAGTGGAAACTCACCGAAAATAGATGTCTATCTTCATCACAATAGAAATGCTTATCGCATTAAACGCTCTTTGTTTATTAAACACCTTAAAAACATATAGATTTTCTAGTAAACTCCAACAAAAAAACGTAACATATAGATGTGCATTTTAATAAAAAGTTACCCGTCAGTAGTGGTAATTCTTCGATTATTGGATTTTACTATTATTATTGGATTCAAGCCATGAGGTAATGGTTAACATTTGAACTTTTCGTCTAAAAGTGCAATCAGGTTATTATTTTTGAAATTCGTAATGAGGTGCGACGCAAAATTCTTCTCCAAACTCTTAATAAAGACTCGTGAAACATAATTCTGATGTTAATCGTTTCTTGCCTACGCTCGCAATATTTTGATTTCACGTTATACAATAATCCCAAATCAATGCTGCTTTTCCCTGTAGGAGAGCAATTTTGACATTGGTTTTTCCCTTTCTCTTGTCCACCAACGAAGTTGGTTTCATTCCCAAGGTCGTGTCTCGCTTTTGTTGATCCCGTTTTCTTTTTATCCTCCTTTTCCTTTGTTGGAGGCCCCTTTCTTGGATTTCCCGCTATGTAAACACGGGAGAGGAACCGTACAATCTCTGAACACTACAAGTGTATCGTTTCCTCCGAACTTATTCAATATAAGTAGCTGTTTATTTTTTGCTTGATGGTGTAAGGTAGCGAAGAAAATATTTCATTTGGCCGACTTACGTTTATTCTTGCCTCTGCTACTTTTGACGCATTATAAATTCCGCATATTATTGCGGTATACGTATCCGCGTAACTGTTTGAAGAATAAACTCGTACAGAGATTGTCGATCTTTCATAGAATAGAATTGGGAGTAGAAGAATAAATACGTTATCGCTATCCCGTGCGGTATTTAGGAGTAGGCAAGTAGTTTTGATTGGTACAAACATGCGATACATTCGTAATAACTCGAGTTCGTCTAGAAATTACATCAACAGTAAGGCTGGTTTGCTCCCTGTTATTTTGTATACCCAAATTTCTTCCTTTAAATAAAAAATATTTTAAAAAGAAATGACTGAGCAAGAAATCTTTAGGTAGTTTTTGAGGAAAGTAGTGGTATTGGTAGTTGTTTCTTTCTTTTCGCAAATTTAAGCAATTCTAAAATCCGCAGTTGCATAAAGTGTTTATCGAGCAAGATACTGTTTCGCCGAAAAATGTGTTTTTATGGGATTCTTTCAATTTTATTCATTATGAATGAAATGCATTCAAAATTTATTTTTGTAATCTAAAGTATTCTACAGTTATGCATAAAATATTAATCGAACTACTTGTTTAAGGGGTTTAATTTCTTAAATAACGAAGTTTATGCGTAAAACGTGTAGCTTCATTTTGATTTATTGATGTAATAATAATTCTTTTTTCTTAAACGGGATTTTCTTAGATTCATGATTAATTTAAAATGTTCTAAGCGTTAAAACGGAAATAGATAAACTATATATAATAGGGAAAATAGAGCGTGGTAATATATAAAGAATTTGAAAATCTCCCCACTTAATGACTATGTTGTTAGTTTTAGAGAGACCATTTCTATTTAGAAGCATTATGTCGAAATGATGCGTCTGGATACATCTAGTAT
This sequence comes from Uropetala carovei, assembly GCA_036926305.1. Taxonomy (NCBI): domain Eukaryota; kingdom Metazoa; phylum Arthropoda; class Insecta; order Odonata; family Petaluridae; genus Uropetala; species Uropetala carovei. The sequence goes on along the minus strand of JAXCHB010000041.1, from coordinate 1,300,286 downwards.
CTTGCTTACTTGATAAAATTGGTAAAAACTTATTATTTCTCATTTTATGGTAAAGTTAACTTTAGTAACAAAAAATAATTAGCCAAATCGCTCTGCAGTTTAAAAAAAAATATTGGATTATTTGGATAAGCTAGTTTCTTGAACAATCGTTAAATAAAATAACGATTCATCCTTAAAAAATGTTTTAATTGCCTTAAAATATGACCTTGAATTAATTACCTACAGTAAAATTTTTATGATTAACCTGATTTTTATGAGTCAGTCTGCATAACAACCTTATAAAAAGCAGTTGAAGAATAAAGTAAGAGCACTGTTTCAGTGAACGAAAAATTGATTAATGCCAAAGTTTAGATCAGAACTGAATAATGTTTATATTGTCAACATTTCTCCTCTTTCCTAGCAATATTCGCTAATTTTTGGAAGCTTCTTTCCTTAATGATTGAATAAAAACCTCAATCCTTTCAAGATGTTTAGCACCATCATTATTAAACTATTTAACGGTCTTCCCATAGTCATTAAGTCAATCTAAAACTAGTTTTTACGAAACATAAAAGGCCATGCAAATATTTGAAATGTTCATTATTAAATGTATTCCATACTTTTTGTATAGAAATGTAAATTCTTAAATTTTCGTAGATGGTAAAAATGAAAATACTGTAATCATGCCGAACATTTTTCCATAAAGCGTAATAGGAGATAAGAAAAGTATTCAAATAAAATAAGGTTATTAACCACACTTAATTATTTCGCCGCTCGGCATCCAATCCCTCTCCGCCGCCATGATTGCGCCTAAACAATCGCCGTAAAGGAAAACAAACTATTACGATTCTGTCGCTCTCCTTTGTTCTTTGATCGAACCTTATTTGTTCCGCGGGGGACGCATCAGATGCGATAAAATACGCACATTTATGCAACTGCGACTTTGTTTGCTTTCCGGCGAGCCGTGTCAAATGGTTTCCGTATGTTTGACCTCCAAACTGAGTGCCCACTGCCTTCAACACATTTCGTACAGTGACGAATATAGCTTCAGCTTGAGTCTTACCCTCCTCCCAACTTCTCGTGAGTAAATAAAGTGGCAGGTTATGGGAGAATTGAATATAGCTCGTTGCTGCACAAACCCCTCGGAAAGCAAGTTCCAAACCCTTAATACGTGTTTCTCAGGGGGGGAAGACGAGGCGAAGGGAGAACTCTAGGGCCCCTGGGACAGTTAATCTCGTTATACAGCACTGGTAGTTTCCGGCAAACCTGCCACTCCACCTCAGGAATACGACGTTCCCGTGCTACACTAATTAAGCTAAGGTAAACAACCAGTGTCAGTAGTTGGACCGGATAATGGAATGGCATTAACTGTTTTAATTGGTTTTGGTAGATTAGCGTGAAATTGATGGGCAGTTTAATTCTAATCGGCAGCGTGGGTTGGTTGCTTATTAGAAATGACGAATGAAAACGCGGAGGGCCGTTGGAAAAGAGATTTTTGATGAATCTGGGTCAAATCCAAGCTGGGTGACGTTTTTCTAGTCCCTGAATTTTTGGTTTCACCTAATTAGATTACCGCTGAAGTTGAGAAAATTCACGGGCGTGGCTTGATGAAGATATAATCAATTCAGGGGCGCATTAGCGGCTTGATACGTATTTCAATTTGTTCCACAGTGGATGACCGCTTCTGTTTTTGGAATGGAAAAATTGCTGTCTCAGTTTCTCTCATTGTCACGTAACTCTAGTCGAACATGAAGTGATGTGAAAATGATAAAGCTATCAGCGATTTAACAAGAAGAATTTTGATTTTTTCGGAAAGTGACACGTTTTCTTTGCCATTAAACAAAATATTTTAAACCAACGATTAATAAATACTACGCGTTTTTCAATTCAGCTAAGTACAGGGAAATAATTGGTATTTTGTTATTTTTAGCTATGGCTGAGAACTGGAACTCGTTATGTGCGTCGTTAGTTTGGAGGAAGCGCAAGGTAATTAAATCAATCAATACCAGCTGTGATATGAAAAATCCATGTACACGGTCTCCGTAATATATTCGTCTTTTATGGCCAGCAATTATTCGGAAATTTTCAACGATACGTGTATTATTTTTCGCGTTACCTCTTCCATTCTCGGAATTTTGTTTGAATCGTTAAATTTAAAATTTGTTGTAATCGCATTTGCGAAGAGATTTTGTATAGCTATGACGCCTGTTTTCATGTTTAGCTATAATTCGCTTTATATAGGAGTTAGCGAAATTTCCTCTGCTGGTAGGGGAAGCGCACCAAAGCGCGCGTATATTGTGCTTAATGTTGTGACATAAATCTTATTCTGCATGTACGAGGGATGTTATAAAATTAATGAGACTGGCAACACTGCATTTTAAATGCGGGGAAAAACCGTGGTTGACGGGAGACCAAGCACTGCCGTTACAGATATGACTATCGAGAAAGCTGATCGATTATTGAAGGATGTCATTGGAAAGGGTTCACCACATTCTCAGTCTCATTACTTTTCAAACGCCCCTCGCATAAACGGTTCGGATACATCAATGCAACCTACTTCTTATGGTTGACGAACATCTGGTTCCGGCATGTCCGCTTTGTTGGTTCCCCGGTTTTGTGCTTGATTTGTCTGGTCTTTTGTCTTGTTTCAACCGTAAACATTCGCCATTCACAGCCTTATAATTTCCATTGTCGAATTCATTCATCTGAGAAGTGGCTGATGTCATACATTCCAACGCTTCACGCCACTTGCAAAAGCTAGCGGAAAGTTTGGTTTGGCAGTAATCTCGTATGACGTCAAAGCCATTATCTCAGACTGACGTTGAAATTCAATAGGGTTAATGATGCTTTTTTATTAGTCGCGGCTTTTAATATAGTTTAATATTCGTTTACAATTCCCAATTTGACGCAAAACATTTATTAAAAATTAGGATCCTATAAGACATTGCGCTCTATCGATTTACGCACACAAAATAATATTTGTTGCATTTTCTTTTTTTATAATTTGTATTCTCAAACTTTTAATTCTTTTCTTACGCTTTGTAGTTAATTAATTCCTTGTGATGAAGTTTCTTGTTAACAGGCAAAAATGTCAACGATATCTGTTCATCAATTTATGATCCGTTTTTTTTTGCCATCAGTATCTGTAAAATTAGGGACACCTGTTGAAAACACGCGAACTTTACGTGAAGCATTCAGTTAACTCACGGAGAAGTCCGTGAAGAACTTAAAGAGTGTTTCTACATCATTTAGTTATAATGGGCGTAACAGACGGGTTTAACTCCGTCCTTTCTAAATCTCCGCCACTTCATCATCACCTTACCATTTCCTCACTACCTTCACCGCCGTCAATTTCCTTCCGTTTCCTTTTGTGGTGATATTAAATGCATGATTTCCATCTACTTTCATATTTAATATATTGATTTTTCTGGTTTGACACAAAATAAATTCAAGAAATATTTCTAATAACTTCCTCCATTTTCTGAAAAGTATTCCTCTACATTTCATTAATTACCTTATCTATGCGCTTTTTCGTAAATTTTAGTATTATACATTAGTATAAGGATGGCATGCTGCAACGTTGTACGTAAATATTCGTGGTGTATTGCTACCACAATATGCATGCACTGACCTACTATCATCAGAGTTTATTCATAGCGCTGGACTCTGTAATCTCGTGTGTATTACACAGGGTTTCCACAAAGTTACTCCGAGGTTTCATATATTCGGACTTGGTCTATCAACAGTGAAGACATTGAAACCTATTAAAAATATTCGGTAAGTTGAGATTCGTTTTAAGCCGAAGCTTGAGGAAATATCTTAAACTGAAGGCGATATCTTCTGTAGTTCAGGAAATGTGAATTTTTGAAACTCCGGAGTGGCAATGTGGAAACAAGAACCTAAAGAAATAACAATATGCATAGGGGACACATTTTTCCCGTTCGTACATCGAGCAGTGCTATAACGTATGCCTGACAGGTTGTAATATTTAACATTTTGGAAAGGACCTCAACAAGTAGTATTTAGTTTTTCTAGTAATTGAATATACGCACGTCCCCGGTTTAAAGTTTTCTCGTCAGAAATAATATTTATATTATCTCTCGCGATTCGCGGAGATTTTAATGAGTTGTATACTCAGCACTTTTCGTTCCTCCAAATATTTCCACGATTCTTTCCTATTCTTATCATACCAACGAGTTTAACTTGTAGGGTATGAATAATGTATAGCGCACTTTTTCAAGCTTCCGAGCGTGTTCCGGCATTTCTCCCGCCTCCCATAAGAACTCTTATCGGCTTTAGAGATTTTTTTCCTTACTGCGCAAGCCTCGCGACGGTGATGTTTTATTTTTTTAAGCGGCAGAGAAAATTATCTCTATCGTAAATAGGTTATGGGAGTATGACGAATGCTTTTATACACTGAAACACAGACGGACTTTTAACAATCTCTCTGCGGAGCGCGGCGTTAATTTTCTTCCCCCTTCAAAAACCTTTGCCAAAAGACGGTGGGTATAAATGTCTCAAAGAAAACGCTGACCACTTCTCCATTTCCTTTACGGAACTTCATTGAAAATCGTTCCCGGTGGTCCGGCGAAATGTTTGGGCCGAGAGTCACGAACGCTGGTGTCCATGACGTCATAAAAAGACGCCTCGTATCCTAAAGCGTGGTACTTCGGAGACGAAAATTACTTGTCCGATGTGCTGCGCGGTGGGCGGGTGGCAGTAAAGAATTGGGAAGAAGCGTTTCGGATGACATATAAGTAATTGACCGAGCGCTTCCTCTCTGACGCACTGCTCTTGGTCAAAACTAGTTGGTCCAAGGACTCGTTAAATTATCATGGCTCCGCAATACGGTCACGCGTTCTTTAAATTTCACGTCCTGTCAACTTTCCCTCCCGCCCACACGCTTGTTGGATAATGATTCCTTTAACCCCATTTATTCTTCTCGCGTGGCCAAAAACGTTCATTTACTCGTAATATCGAGCTTAAGTAGCGAACAAGTATATCTATTTATAATAAACAACTTTTTAAATTTAAACATCTTTTAGGAAGTGAAAGATGTAAAGTAAAGATGAAACACCAACCCAACCCAACCCAACCCAACGATTTTACTGTCAGTTAATAATTGTGTGGTATTTTCTTCATCTCCATACATTCGCATAAATTCTTCAAGAGTTCGAATCATTTTTAAGGGTTGATAGTAGGAAGTAGTTCGGTGTGTTGCCGTTGCAGTCAAGAGACGCAATTTCGATCAACCCAGCAATAATACATCCTTATTTTACTCTCTCTTGCCCTGATATGATCTGAATGTATCGATTAATAAATTTAGTCGGATAGAGGACACCATTTGCAACAAAAAAAGTCCGCGAGAGCATATAATTACGACTTAATGTTTAGGAGATAAATATTCGAGAAGGTCCCGCCCATTTTATGCAATTGGCGGAATTAAACGTCCCTGGGATCGAACTCAGGTTTTTATTTTGCACGGTGATTTTAAGTGTGGCACTCTTTAAAATTGAAAGAATGGCTAAAATACATGCTGCCGTTCTCGAGTTATTTGTGGTGTCTTAAAACTTAGCTACCTATATATCGCGTTAAGTTATATAAAAGTTTTTAAAAATAACATTTTAAGCGCTCTACTTTTATAAATTATAAACCGCGTTTTTTACCTCTGAAACATTATTAATCTTTCTTTATGATCATGCTACCGTTTGCATCCTATTCGGCATAATTAAAATTTTAGCATTTGTTATATTTATACATATATATGCCTTTCATCTTCTACTATTTCTAAGTTTTGATTTTGCTCCGTGAATTTTAGAAGAAATGTCGGATCTTGTGGGTTATAACCCATCATTTTCCAAAAAATTCAAAATCGACTATTACTCAATAAAAGAACCTCTTTGAACTACTGAAACAACAATTTCGACAAATGAAAAACTTCACTACTCTTCGGGCGGCCAAATTCTTGCGATGTTTTCCAAGACGGTGTCGAATGCTTCCCTGCCATCGACCAACACCAACCCAACCAAAACATCTTTGAAAAACGATGGATTGTCCACAGGATCCGAAATTGTCGACTGTCCATGCACACCATTTTATTCCATTATGTTTCTCTTAATTAAAAATTATTAAATTATTGTTTAGGTATTTTACGCTTCGAAAGCTTTCATGAAAGTTCCTTTGGACTTCAAGATTTTTTTATCCTGTTTTAATCCGAAGGCAGCGACACTTTCTTAGCTGCAATTTTTCCGAGAAAATACACCCAATTTTAAATTAGTTTAATAATTCCGAATCGCTTCAATTTTTGAATGGGTAACATTGTGGGCGTGGTTATTACGCGTAACGATTGAAATATTGAAAGGATCCATGTAGACATGGATTGAAATTGAAAGGGAAGTCAACACGTAACATTTATATGTATAATTTTCCGCATAGTGTCTGTTCTCCCTCATCTCCATTTTCACCACCGAGGTAGCTAGTTATTTCCGCAAATATTCAACCTTCGTAAAGTCGCGCGAGTAACGTTTGTTTCCCCCTAGTTTCCCTTTACCGCGACCGAAACCTTAGAGCGGTATTTGAGTAATACGAAGTAACCGCGATGCAAACTCATTCCATCCCTTCCTCCTCGTGCGTTTCCGGAACCGCCTTATTTACACTCCTTTGTACGTAAAGTTAATCTCCCCTCCAGTGATTCTCTTCCTTCAAGTAATCTCCAATAATTTCTATCGCATAGTATTCTCTTTTGTCAAGTATACCCCAACTTGCCTGCATAAAATTCGTTGCAGTCGAGTATAAGGGATGTTACACTCCTGTTGGAACTGAAACCTATGTGCTCCTTTAATAATTATTATTCTCTTCCTCGAAATATAACATGTCCGACATTCTCGAGATTTTTAGAATTTCTTTGACCGTGTGCGAGTTTGAACATCATCTCAGGTGCTTTTATTCTTTTTTCTTTCGTCACCGGCAGTTAATGAGAAAACATGCACGCAGACTAAGTGTTAAATGATAGAGTTTGTATTCATTTCAGGGGAAACTAATTCGAGAATATTTTGCACACTTAAAGAATAATAAACTTACAAATATTTCTTATTGTCTTAATGAAGACTACTTATAATCGGTTTCAGTCGTTCCTTGATATTTGGTCGTTAATTTTATCTTGCAGCCTTCCATGAAGGATGAAAATTGTGAACGTCAGCAGAATTTAATTCCTTGCGGTTCATATTTACGATATTGCTCAAAATATATCTCTCAATATACTCTTCTAACAGACTGTAGCGCTTGGAAATAACTTTTATCTGTTTAATAGTATGCAGACTTTGTACTTGCATTGTTGGAGACATCGATTCATACAAAATAATAAATATTTGCATAACATTTAAAAAACTCGTATGAGTTTAACTATGAATCATTAGCCTTGAAATTGTGTATTAAAATTTTATCATTAACGGATCAGGTATATATGTAAGGGCTTAATAAACTATATGGATATGTTAATTACAGAAGAGCCTACCTCAACGTTAATTCAACAGGAACTGCTTTTGGAAATACATTTTAATAATCAACTATTTGTATCTGAATTCCACATTTGCTTCACCATTTTATGGCTACTGATATTATCTAGATAATGTGCTTGATTAAAATCATAAGGTTTGTTCTATATTGAATTTATAATTTTACTCTTTTAACTGTCAGATATTTACAAATATATATAGGAGGTGTAATATATTTTTTCATTACGTCATTTACGTTACGTTATCTACTGGATATAAATTGTTACTTAGATAAATTTGTTAATTTTTTACCTGTTTTTGCCGCACTGAAGATATACATCTTTAAGCCAGTATTAATATTTGTAGCTTACGCGTCGTAGTCGACTGCTTGCTATCCCTGCGATCAGCATATATCTCACTGGCGTTGTTGTATCTCTGTCGGTTTGCCCCAAGGTTGGCTTAATATGATACGCGTTAAAACAATCCGATGCCCATTGACGATTAATTCCGCGTACAAATTGTCGAGTTACCTGAACTAACGTACCTTTCAAGAGATGGTGAGGGGGTCATACGACCGCTTCCGTGCGTCGAGGTTAATCTCCTCTCGCATAATTCATTCTGGTTTGCAACTCAGATTTCAGAGGCACGTGGCGAATTTCATTCCCAACAATAATGCTACCAATTTGTGTGCAGCGTACACCACATTCCAATAAACATCACTGATCATCGGAGCATGCACATCTATCGCGTAGAGATTTTGCTCTCATACGATAATTTAACCAATCATATTAAGGAGTTCTTTCCTTACAAAGCCGCATTATCATTTAGGAGCGGAATTTTGTTGTTAGTGTTATACCGCGAGGTATTCTTTCCGATATGTGAGCATGACAAAGAGTTTAAACGTGCTTATGCTTAGGAAACTGATCTCACCAATAGAAATTGTATTTTTCTCGTATTACTCGCTAAAAATTCATATCAAAGTTCAAACTTTCCATTTCACGTGTTTTTTGATCAACTCGTATTATGAACTCGAAATAGAACTTTTTCTCCCTTTCCTGAGGTTGTCTAAGCTCGCCTGGAAATTTTATTAAGTTAAATATTTGAAAGGTTTGAATACATTTTCAGCGTAAAAATTAGAATTTTATAACTACAAATAATAAGCTTATATTCACTGTTAATACTGCAGCAGCGATAAAACTTTTATGTTCCCTTATCATATTTTGGGTAACAAAAGCCGTCCTTTTTAGCGTTCCATTGAATTTATCTTTTCATTTAATCCTGTTTTGTTTCTTCCTCCCAAACAAGAGCTGTAGCAAACATACCTTATGATAAATAAATTATATCAGATTTTTATTTTATACCAGTCCTCCATAACGATGTTAATACAATATATCCACTGTGGAAATTTCGTCGCGTATTTCTTCATATATTTTGGTATTCTTGTACCAGATTTTTCTGACACAGTGAACGTTTTAAACATATACTGTGATTAGTAACATTGTGCAGTATCGGAAGAAATACTCCAGTAGCTGACAACTTTTAAGCAACTAAGATATTCATTTCAACTCGGAACAGCCGTCGTACGTGGTAATGATTTCATTTAAATATTTATAAAAATTATCTAAATACTGTTTGATGGACACTTTTAGAAAGATAAAAGCTCCAAAACAGTCGATCTTGAATACAGCGATATTTATTAATCTGGCTTGCAATTATTTACTTTCTCGTTGTAATCGTTTCAACGAAAATTTATGTACGTGAAATTTTACGCTGAATTTTTTCTCTATGTTGTAGTATATTTGTTACGGATTCGCGCCGTGATGGGGCATGCGAATATGAATATTATTGTTCAAGTTTCACTTGGATTCAAGTTTTGCGTTTTTTGTTTGACATATTAGATAAAGAGGAAGCATTCTTTTTATTAGGGCATATAATTTCCAACGTCAAGTAACTTCTAATTCTTAAGGCATGTTATTGGAATCATCGTTCTGTATTACTTTTATTTCGTATATTCTTAGAATAAATCAGTTACCAATATCAGTGATTCTGTAGTAAAGCTTTATTATATTAATGCTATTGTTGGAGAATTTAAAGTAAATGGAAATCGTAGATGTATTCAGTAAGAGGCTGATAGAATTTTACTTCTAAGGCAACTTCAAACAATGATAAAACTTTCCTTGCGATTATACGCGAAAAATTAAATGGGTTCATTATTTTGTAGACGTATTTCTGTCAGTTCATAAAGCTCTTTACACAATCAATCCCAAAGTAGGAAGAAATTTGAATAGAAAGTTGTGTTCTAATTTATCAGAAAAGGTATTATACCTGAGAAATTTTTAATTCCTCCGAGTAATTTCAAAACCACTGCCAACTTTCGTAAGAATACTGGAAAAATAAACTTCGATTTAGAATCTCTTAAAATAATAAGTGTACGGTATGTGATATCGTGATCAACGTGGAGAAAGAAATGTGTCACTGCAATCACGATAAAGGTTTAGATACGTAATTTTCGGTGCATCTTCATAGCGCTTCTGTACGCAATAACGAGATTCTTTTGTTCAAAAGTGATATATATATTTGGATGATGTTACTTTAGCCTTCCCATGAATGAATAGTACTTCTAACCACTTATCTAAAATTATTTCTGTCCTTAACACAACCGCTTAGTTAATGAATTGCGTAGCGATTTAAAAACATTTAAATCTATTAAAGTAATTTTGAGGGAAGGCTACCAATACAGATTTGATCATAATTTATACATTATCAAGTGTTGGAGATGTTTATTTGATTAAGTTGAATTTTATTATGTGATTTATTGTTATGAAGATTTTGTTGTTATTTAACAATATAAATTCATAAAAAAATAGTGTACAATCATTTTATTCCCTCGTTATCTTTCTTTCAGGTGAGTACTGGCCGATTTAACAGTTTCCTAGCGCGATATAGAAGACGGTACTGTAAGTAAGACTACAAGAAATTTTCGATCTTTCTAAATTAACTCAGTTAAAAAAAACGCCGGAATTGATATAAAATATTTAGAAATTCAGTATTCGCATTTAACAGTACTGTATGAAAAGAAAACTTTCACCCTCTTACGCGGGATTTTCTGTTAGGACATTATAGATGCTGTGTTAAAATAATGAAAATAGTCTGGATAAAAATATACTTAGGTATTTTAGATTTAAGTCTACTGAAACAATCGCCGCGAGTGATTACTAGAGTCCATAGGTAAAGTTTTCGTTTGACGACGGCGATATCCTTTTCGTTGTGTGTACACTCATTGGAGATTATTTTATAAACAATTCTATATTTGAGGGTGTTTTATATCCTGCAAAAAAGCATTGTAGAAATTAAGTCTCAAGTATTAAAATTTCGTTTTCTGGTTCGTAAAGTGAGAATCTCGGTAAATACGATTGGCCATTTTTCTTTTCGGACATTATCTACGAGTTTCTGAGTCCCATTTTCTGACGAATTCTTGCAAGAACAGTTAAATATAATTTCGCTTTGATTTTATAGCGATATTCCCATAAAAAAGGTTCTGTTGTCACGGAATGTGTACCGGACATAAATTTGAACTGAACATTCGGAATGATTAGTGTCCTGTAGGCATTACATTTCATTTTATCATTAAAAATTAACAACAATTTCATTAATCATCGAGGTTTCCAAACGATGATTTGTCCAGTAATTACAATGAATGGCTGTATTTAATCTGCAAGAGCTATAGAGAGAAGAAGGTATCTTCACTCGTGGGAATTAGGCAGAAAATTACTATATAATTCTAAATTTTGTTAATTATGAGAGGGTATATTGGCTAAAAAATTAAGATGATACTAGCAGCCCGTTGCAGCTACGCTTGCAAATAATCTAAATAGTTCTGCCCTAGGTTAGATATTCTTTGTTTCATATTCATTTGACGTGGTTCCCTATTTCTTTGTCTTTCCTGTACTCTCCGCTCCTCATCTTCACGGGCAATTCTATGAGCGGCCGCATCCCTCTCTCTTTCTTGCCTTCTCCGCTCATCTTCACGGGCAATCCTATGAGCTTCCGCATCTCCTTCTCTCTCTTTCCTACGATACTACTCTTCGTTGGATCTCTGTCTCCTCTCCCTTTCTCTGGCAGCTGTAGCTGGGTTAATAGCTCTCCTTTTCACTGTCCTACCCCTTGGCATTTTTTAATTTTCTGCGATTTTACAGCAATTAAATAATCGCAGTCTCACAGAGTTACTCATTGCTAGTTTAATATCGCGGTATATTCAAAAGGGAAATTTTTAAAAATTATCTTACCTTAGTTCCAATGATTATCGTTGCACCCTTATAGACGAACTCACAAACAGTCGCTTTCCTTCAAGTGCCTATCAACGACTGCTTTTAACTTCTTACAGGCCCTACTATAAAGGCGACGTCAATGCAACCGTTTATTTAGATTATCAATGAAGAGAAGATAACCATATAATGTGTTAAAAAAATAACGTGAACCCCTATTCTCATTTAATTTCTAATTTACACGTGAGTCTATTTGCGTTAATAAGCATTACAGATGTGTAATATGATGGTTCTACTTAAAAAAGGTAAGATTCCAGCATTCATACGATGAAATGAAGATTCAACTGCTTCGATTAAATCGTTAGAAACGCTTCCCAAACGCAGTCAACAGAATAATTATCCTTAAATATTTACGTTGCTATGTTTCATTAACTCAAGCTCAAGCTCAAGCTCAAGCATTAAATGAATCGGAGGCAACAACGAGTCTCCTTGACAATGCCCGGAATGAGTACGAAAAATCCGCAGAATTTAAAAAAAGAATGCGTATTTCTGAAAAAAATCGTGTGTAACATCTAAACATCGCAAGAATAAGATAATATAGAGTTTTAGTCGTCGAATAAAGCAAAACCGAAAAAAATCGGTCCATATTTACGTATTTTGATGAATGAATAAAAAAAACCTTGCACTCTGAAAAATCGAAAATCCCCTGTAAACTTACGGGAAAATATAATTGTCTCCTGGATTCGAACACGGGACTCTATGAAAATGAAAATATTTCTCTAGGGACATCCTAGTTTGTAGAAACAAAACGCAGCTTACCGCATATCTCTACGACAAACGGATTTTGAGATACAAGAGGGGTGGGTGTCAGACAGACACTTGAGAATTATTATATAGAGATGAGGAAATCATTTATTTTAATTGATACGACAAGCTGGTTGAAATTTAATTAATATGGAACCAAGGGATTTGAACACATGCTTACCATCTTGTCTGGATACCTCTTTCATATTGTTCTCTGATAATGAATGATTGATGTTTAAATTATAATATTTATCCTTCGTTTTAAATGTAGATTTTCAGAAAATTGTTCTTCTCTTCGAAATAATATGAGCAGAGGCCATACTATAATTTTAAATGGAAATCTGGAAATAATATATTTATTGTACAACGTTGCGCTGCAAATATTATAAGAGTTGGCTGATGAGAATTGTTCAGTCGGGTTGATAAATTAGTAGAGAGATTCTTTTTGCTAGAATCCTATCAAATTATTTTCATGTGTGCTAAAATATATTTGTGCCTATTTTGTATTCATAAGATGCTTTAACTACCACCGTGATTTTTTTAGAAGCACTCGTTGCTGGAACTTTTGGTTTGTGACTTTTGCAAAATGCAAGTTCAATCTAATCTTACATTTACTGATTATTAAAAACATTTTCTTTATACGCATATCGTAACTGAATACGCGTATTTTGCCGTAGTTTCCTACGCTGACGCCGACTTCGAGAGAATTATCCTCCACTGATAGAGCTTTGTTTCCTCTTATATCAAACAACTTGAACGTGTTCGGTTTGTCGCGGAATACACGTAAATAGGAGGAAATCGTTATCTTTGTCCAAGAATTTCTTTCCTGGCGCTGTGCTCGTGAGGAAGCTCTGCCGGCTGGTGCGTGCGAGATCCGCCGGCGATCTAAGAGTTGGGAATAGATGAGAAGCAGCTGGCCTCTGACACAAACGATAGCTTCCTCATTCTCTTTAAACATAGCTGCAAGTTGGTTTTGTCTTCCCCTTTCAGTTGAGCTGCGTTTCTGCGCTCTATCCCGTAATACAGAACTTGCCGCCAGATGTATCTCTGAACGTAGTGTAGGTATAGCAAAAATATTACATTAGTGGGATTAGAGCTGGAAAAATAAATGAAAGGTAATTGAAAATTTAATTATAGAACGGAAAACTTAATATATGTGTATCAAATTTAATGGTTTAGGGCGTAGGGAAGACGTCTGCTGTTTCGCCACAGGCCGTTGGGAAGATAAGACTTTGCCATTACCTGTAGCTTATGCAAGATTTTTTAAAAAAATATGTAACTACAAATTAGGCCTCCTCTATGATTTAGAATGCGTCGAGCTTTCTATACTATGTGGCTCAATGTTCGACGCCAAAAGCGTAGTAACATCGTATGTGGTTAATGTACAGCGAAACATGCATAACATAGAAGAAATGGCCGCCAATTTAACTAAGCAACTATAAAGAATCAGCGGCACTACTAATTAAATATGACGTGAGGGGTGTAAGACTTACATTATGTAAACGAATGTTTTAAATGGTAGGAAACGAGATAATGGGCATTAAGGATAGTTATGACGTTTCAATCGTATAAGCAATAAGTAAAATGTAATTATAACTTTTAATCCTACGAGGAAAAGATTTTTTTCTAACGACTTAAATGCAGTTCTTGAATGTTGTAAAGAGTGGCAGTTAGAATTGAACTTAGGAAAATGTTCCTTTACGAGATTCTGGAGAAACAAAAACATTGACGCGACGAATTACATTGTTGAAGGCGTCCAGCTAAAACTAGCCGATTCCGTCAAATACTTAGGCGTTACTTTAACAAGTAACCTCTCCTGGGATATGCACATACGAAATATATGTGGGAAGGTTATACAGAAACTAGGATTCATCAAACGCATAGTAGGTGAAAGTGAGGAAAAAATCAGAGAGACATGTTATTTCTCTTTAGTAAGACCGCTGTTAGAGTATGCGTCGAGCATATGGGATCCGTACGAGAAAGGATCAATGTCAGAGTTAGAAAGAGTGCAGCGAAAAGTCGCTAGATTCGTCAAAAGAAATAAAAGTGTTACAGGCTTGATACAGGACTTAGAATGGGAATCACTAACTGAGCGCCGATCACGTTCTAGGTTAAAACTTCTTGAAAGATTTAGAACGCATACATTCTCCAGCGGCGTCGAAGAAATAATAAGAGCGCCAACCTGTATTGGTAGAATGGACCATCCTCGTAAAATAAGAGAGCCTGTAGGGCAGAAAGGTACAAAGACTCGTTTTTCCCTAGAACGATAGCTGAGCAGAACAGAAGTTACGAAAAAAAATCAGCCGACGTAGGGTGATATACATCCTCATTATTAAGCGCTTTCCCTTGGTGCTATTGCATCTCCTGCCACACACCATTGCGGTGGCTTGAAGGGTGAACTGTAGATGTAGATGAAAAGAGAAGAATTCCGTGACAAATGCTTCATTACCAATATAGGTCGCTAATGAATCCATTTCACGTTATTAGATGCAATTTAAATAACTAACTTAACGTCATATTAATCTAACTATTGGTTCTAACGTTCTTGTCCTTATTTTTTCGTTATCCGAGGAAAATGCCTGCCTCATGACACATTATTCATTTTTGTATTATAATGTTATAGTTTTAATATTGTATTGAAAGTCTTTGTAAGAGCGACAATTTTTTTGAGATCTTCATACCGAATGACTAAAGAAAATACGTTGTTAGTTCATGAATTTTATTCAGTCATCTTTATTTAAAATTATTGAGATTAACAGTCCTAAGAAAATCTGAACATTTTCTTCCGAATACGGCTTTAAGAATCCTGGAGTATATTTCAGTTGTGGTATTAACGTTATCATTCTCTAATTTATACATCTTCTACTATGTTAATTGTAAATTTAAGTATCCTGAATTTTATTATTATATAACTCATATACAATGATTATTATATTGACCAAGTAAAATACTAAGTATAAAAATTAAAAAAATTTCCATCTTAACCAGATTTACACAATTTCTGTCACAACGAACATGTAATTTGGCGGTACATGTTCCTCAAATGATATTTTTAAGTTAACAGAATCTATCAATCATAATGTAATACACAGAAAAATATCAAAATGGATTATATTTTTAGTAATTTCTGGGAAAAGGGAAATTTTTAGCATTAAATTAATTTAAAATTAAAATAAGGTAAATCCTTTTAATTATCAATCTTGAAGCAGTATTGCTAAAAGCTTATACAGTAGGAGTGCAAAATAACGATCTCCTTGTACAACCAGGCGATACGATATACAACCAGCCATGGATAAAAGCTCGCATGCAAGGAATAGTTAAGGATTATTTTAATAACATTTAGAACTCATTAGTAAAGAGAAAATATGAAATTTCTTAACTATTTAAAAAACTAGAAAGGATGTAAGTAAATAAAAATAGAATTTCTTTAGGTAAAAGGATATTTAAGGGTAGAAAATAGTTTGTCACGATACAGTGAAAATATATATAAATTAATGCTTGGAATTTTTAATAATGTCATCCTGTTCATTATTAACTTCTGTGATTTTGTAGAGCATGATTTCAGCCCTTCTGAGTCGTTTTCCTCCGTCATATATATTAGAATTATTATCCCAGACTTCATCTTTCTTCACGTACGCCGTGAAAATATTTTTGGAAAGAGTATCAAAGCATTTAAATCTTCTCTAACTACACTTGCTTAATTCAAGGATTTCTTCGAGACGAACCAAAAGGGAAACATCGCCATGCGCTTTAAATTTGTCTTTCAACTAAGGCATCTATTCAGTTACTTCTTTCAAACAAACTGATCAAACGTTGATACTATAATCATACAGTTGCGAACGTCTCACTTCAGTTGCGTTCACTTCAGTCATCCTTTCTGTAAACGGCGAGTATTCTAAAAGAAAAGTAACTTTAAGGAAGGAATCTTGCTTTAAATTGTTGGATGTTATCATCTACTCTCAAGATAAACACGACTTTATATGTTTACATGTACGTATAATTAAATTACACAGAAGTGAGATACTTTTCTATGCAGATCTAAAACCCATAAACACTACAAATCAGGTTTGAGGCAATGCAGATATGTTATTAAAGTTAATGACAAACGCGTATAAATTCGTTTCCTGAATAAATATAATGCTCTAAATTTGTTAATAACTAAATTAGTTTAATGTTTTCAAAAATATTGTTCAAATAGCATTAAGCCTAAAACATTAATTAAGCAAACGTTTGCTTATTGCTCGTCTCAGATGTAGTGAAATTATTTTATTAAATCATCTGTAGTATTTCACTTAACGCCAGAAAATGGTTAACTCTTAAATAGCTCAGTTATCGATCCCGTTTTTCTCTTTATTGAATCTGAAAGTGCAATTTAGTAATTTAAGACTTTTTAGAGAATATGACATTTTGGCGGAAGTTAGTTTTATTTTTCTGTAATTGTTTATTTTTTGTATTTTTTTAATTTAAAATATAGTATACATTTCAGGTAAAATTGCAAGTATTTCACGAAGTATATGAAACAGCAGTTCATTTCAACTTATTGTAAGTTAAAAAATACAAAATTCCACAATTCAATACAGAATTCTAATAACCGACGAATTCCTGATTGTTGTTACTGAAGCTTTAAATCTCTTGAACTTTTACAGTAGCTGATGACGACTTAATCTTTGGCATCGAAATCTTTATAGTATGATTTTTATTGGTAGTGTAAATTTAATCAGTTATAACTAAAGAAACGAGGTTATTAATGCTAAAAATTAACCAGCAAAAATTGTATCAAATCAGTTGATTCAATAAACATTTCTCAGGCTTTCTGCATTCTCGGACCCTCAATTTCCGTGGGCTTCTTCCTCACAAAAATTTTATGCATTTTTTCATGCATTTACGTGATCTTTGAATGAAAAAATAAAGCCGTGCATTTACGGTTTTTATTATAATATGAGTAGTGGACATTATCCACAAATTGTTTATGAAAATAACGTAATGTCTAATTCGACTTACTGGCACTATTGAGACAACGCGGTCTCTTATTTTTCCGTACGATTTGTGAATTAAAATATTAATAATTCATTATTAGGCATTCCAGCTTTAGCGCATATTAGCTTCGGTCTGCCCGTTCTTCTATCCGGATGCAATTCTTTTCTCCGTAGCTATTCAGCGGATTTTAATAAAATTTACTACTAAAGACTAAGCGCCGTAAATTAGGAAGTTTAGAATACTCTATCGCAGGAAATGTGCATATATGTAATTTACTTTACACTTTCCTAACCTGTTGAAATCATTTGCGACGCATTTATGGTTTGTAATTATTCAATTCTAAATATAATCTTAAATAAATAAACACTAAATATTTACATTAAAATGATGTATTTTCGTATTTTCATTATTAGTTTTTTAATATCACTATTGCTATAGCGAAGATGTATATGATTTAAATAGAAAATTACGTAAATTAATAAATCAGTTCTTGAAAGTTTCTTTAAAATATTTTACGGTCGGAGCGAAAAAAACCGGTTCGAACCGATGCGCTGATGGTTGCCGGAGCGAAACCAGAACCGAACCGAAATTTTGTGTTTTGAGTGAACTGGAACGAAAACCGGAGCGAAAAAAATTACGGTTCGATGCCCTGTTCTGAATCGATTGGAAAATATTCGTAAGAAATAAAGACTGCCAACGTATTTATATCCCACAGTAATGAAACATTTAATTTAAAATGGTGCGCGCTATTATTAGAATCAAGTAGCTACTGCTGAGGGCGACTGCTTTATAATTTTAACATAAGGTTTAATCAAACGTCTTGTAACTATGGAAGTTCAGTCCTATAATTTATTACTCATGAATCTTTTATTTTGATGTATTTCTGTCATTTTATTCCGTTTTTAAATATTTAAAAAATTCGATTGCGTTCAAGTAGTTTATCGAGTTAGGTTGGCAAGAGTGTTCTGTGGGCTTCTGTACTAATCATGACAGTACCGGAATTTTTTCTCCTGGTTCTCTTCTCTTTTTTGATTTTTGGAAATTTTAAGCCCGCGTTTCCCAAATGGGGTGTCGTGGCTGTATGTTAGAGGTGTCGCGATAAACGTTGATAAGAAGTTAACGATGAGGCGCTGCCCTAATTGCACTCCCCATCCTAGCGAGGGTCTGTGGTGGTATTTCGTTCGTACATTTCCCATGACTTTTAGAGGCGATCGTAAATCGGTTCTCGGATGGACTAAGATTGACTAGCAATCACTTTGGGGGTGGGTAGGGGGACGCCTCAGAATTATTTTGCATCCGGGCGCCAAACACCCTTGGCACGGCCCTGGTCGAACGACCAAATTTCGTTTGGGATTGAAAAAGAATTACGAAAGTTACAGTTTGTTGTCTATCTGTCTCGAAAGGCTGATGATGAATGAATTAGTCATAGGATAGTTACTATTGCCTTGACAAATGCGTTTTGTATTCTAGCCAACCGCAATTTGTTCAACGGTCAGTATGTATGAAATATTGAAAGTGGAACATTGCCCAGACCCAAGAGTAATTATTTGGATTATTTTTCATTTAGCGGGGTAGGGAACATAATAGGGCTATCAACGTACAATTTGCTTCCTCTGTAACGATCTCATTCGGATTTTTTTCATCGAGTAACCATTGGGAAGTTACACGAGACTCGAAATGACTACTCTTATTTTTTTAAATTCAGTATAATTTTATTGTTATTTAAAACGGTGAGTCGAAAGCGCTGGAACGTAAACGCACGTTTTATTTATAAAATATTCACCTTAGTTGATTTTTAAGTATCGTAAAAAAATTAAGCATTAATAACGTTGAATGTCCCTTACCAGAGATTCAAGTACTCCCAGGGGTACGCGAGCCACAGCTTCAATGGCACTGCTCTCAAACATAGGCTTGAAAAGTTTTTTCATTGCGCTCCTGCAGAAATGAAAAATGTATTTGTGCCCATCTGAAACTTTATCCCATTAAATACCACGCACGAAAATAGAAATATATTGTTCAGAGATTTGTAAGAATTATACTTTCGTGGAACAAATGTTCGTTTTGAAACTATTAGATACATTTTTATTCGTTTTCATTGCATTACAAATTTGAACATTACGAAACAACATAGTAGAAGCAATATTACGGTCAGTAGATGTAGAATAGTACGGACCTTGGGTGTATAAATGAATGAATTAATTCTGTCAACCATTTTATTTTTTATTTAATAACTTTAAAATCCAGTCACTTAATGCTGATTAATCTAACAAATGAGGCAAAATGTCTCGAGAGTCTTGGAACAAACGTGGTTAGAAGGTTTCTCTTATATAAAAAACAATATTCATACCCATACTACATACCTACGCGTTCGGTTATTTTCCAGATAACTTAAAAAAGCTAATAAATAACGATAATGACAGTACACCCAAAGTTGTAAATTACTACATAATTTTCGGCAGTATAATTCTTTGTATTTGTATAATTTATACGTGCAATCGAATGTACTAAAATAAAATTTCTGCAAATGGAAAACCGAATAGATAATTTGTATGCACAATTCGACGTTGTGAGTACTCAAATATTGAAAATGAATTTTCATTAACACGTTGTTTCAGTTTTAATTTTTGTCTAGCAGTACACCGAAATTAAGTTAAGATTTCGCTGCTAATTTTAAAAAACTATTTTAAGTATTTTATCCTTGTCGTTATATGCAGAGATCAAATAGTACATATTCTATTGAGATGAAAATCCTCCTTTCAATGAAACATTTCCTTTTACGTGGAGAAGCTCCGAACGAGAATGCGGTATTGCAAAATTACTATGAGAAAGAATGCTATGGGGATCTCCACAAAACGTAAGCTTCCATATCCTGAAATAATCCTTGGTCGTGATACATCTCCCGGAAGTAGGGTTTATTCTAGCTATCGCCTATAAAATTTTAAATTAAGTTTGAAGCTTCATAAAAAGGAAATATACACCCGAAAATTTTATTTATCATGAACTAATTGCCGGGTGAAAAACATCTAGAATATCCGTGGTATTTGACTTTATGGTAGTAAAGTAATAATTTCCGTAATTATGCATAGATTTTTTTGGTAAAATATCGCCGCAATAGGAAATTACTTTTAAACTTTATCGGCATAAAGCAGGTGCGCAAAGTGAATTATTGGAAAACTTTTCTTCTGAAACTGTCCAAAATTTTTACTTTCAATTCTTTTATTACGTGCGCTTTTCTGATAGATTTTCTTGTCACATTGTCTTCTATAGCCGATCTTTGTCAATTGCCGTTTTAGTTATGTTAGGAGTGAAGTACACACAAACCCATTTTATCTTAAAGCTTTTGAAATGGTAATTTTTAGGATAAATAATTTTACATTTTTTATACGCCTGATCTCGTCCAGTTGACCATTTCTGGTCATACGACGTTTTGCACAGGATAATTATCGAACTAGATAATTATTATATTAAAGAATCGAGGATCAAAATGGTAGTGATCAATCAAGATGATTTTATACTCACTTGCATTTTTCTATCATGATTTTATCATTAGAGTAGTGTTTTTCAATTAGTGGCGGAATATGATGTAGCTAAGGAAGAAAAAAACCTAGTAATTTTTGAGGTAGATACTTGAAATACAAAATAATAATGTAATTAGAGATATGTAAACTACATTAGGCTTTCTTGTCTACTGTAATATAATTGTAAATATCCAAAAAATATTTATTCTAAGATCTGTAATGACGTCCGTTTTTTCCGTTGACCTAACGAAATTCACCGATACTTTTTCTAACGTGCCCAATACTGCAAATCCTGCACTCATTAAATAAACGAATTGGAAATAAATACTGCATCTCGATCAACCTCTGACAATTTCTACCAGTACTATGCGCAAGTATTGGTTATTTTTATGTATTATATGGTATATGTTATTAGGGAAAAATTTCCTAGTTTAATCGTCGACGCAGTTGTAGTCTATATTATCTTATTATTTTCATTATTAATTAATTTTCAATTATTCCTTTTATCTTCTTTTCGTTTCATTCTATAACTCCACAATTTAGACTGCATTTTTCTTCATTCGAAGTCTGATCAAATGATCAATCTCAAATTGAGTTTAAAATAGTTAATGCCTTAGTTCTGCTGCTCAAATTGAATTAAAATTTTTTTAATGCTCTAGCCCAGGGGTTCCCAAACTTTTTGAAGCCACGGAACCCTTATATTCAAATATTTTTCTCGCTGAACCCTAACTGAAAGATGGTAAGC
This sequence comes from Uropetala carovei, assembly GCA_036926305.1. Lineage (NCBI taxonomy): Eukaryota > Metazoa > Arthropoda > Insecta > Odonata > Petaluridae > Uropetala > Uropetala carovei. The sequence continues at coordinate 1,278,505 of JAXCHB010000041.1, read as the reverse complement.
CCAATCTCAATAAAATTAGCTTTAAAATCTTTATAATGCTTATTTACATAGCTTGTGTATCTTACAGTATACAGTTTACAAGTGAGGCTCATGTTTCCTGCTACAAATAATGAAAGGAAGAGCGTAACCTCTGTCTATCGCGGAACTCCATTTAGCATCTGCGGAACCCTTGGGTTCCGCGGAACACAGTTTGGGAAACCATGCTCTAGCCCAAAGGTTTCCCTTTTAAAAAATTGATTTAGCAAGGTTGATTTCAAAATTTAACTGCGAATTTAGTAGATAGAAGCGAAGCCTAACACATTAATCCAGTTGTCTAATAGTTGCGTGTGAGACCGATAAATGCCTTCAACACGCTATTCATTGCTCATAGATTTTCTGAAGAAATTCGCTAAAAATATTGAGGAAAAAACATTGAAGGTCAGCTTGATTACGCATCTATAAATAATCTGTGCGCACGCACGCGGGGTATAACTCGTAGCAACATAACAGCTGCTGTTATTTGAAAGAGATTGGCGGTAACTGGGCGGAAAACTCGACATTTTGTTGTCATTATTACTTATTGTAGATTTTTTATAATTTTTTATGATATTAAGTTCCATTTTTTAAAAAATACATGCCGTCATTCTTGAGGAAATAGGTATTTTGCTACACTCGACAGAAATAAACTATTCCCTATATGTTTCCTCTCAACAAGGCTTGTATTTCTGATAATATCCAACATAAATACGAGAATCCATCATAATCTGTTGAACTATTTATTCTCTAAAGCCGCGCCCAGACGGCAGTCTGTCGACGGACGGGACCGCAGAAACCATTTCTTCGGACTCAGGGACTCCTAAAAAGTGCATAATCATCAAAATCTCGTAGTCGATTTTTTCACGATCACAGTGCTTTCTCCCTATACTTAGGGTTACCATACGTATCGGTTTGACCGCGACTGTCCCGGTTTTTAAGTCCTGTCACGGCGTCCCGGCCGGTTTACTGTTTTGTCCCGGAAAATAAGTATGAATCAACGGCAGTGCTATTTGTAAACGTGTGCTTTCTGAATTTGGTATTGTTCGAACAAAATGTGGAGCTGTAGTTTTAAATGTAATCACACCAATGTGTATTCAGGAGTTGCATGAAGAGTTAGATAAATCCAACTTTGTGATTGTGACGCTTCCAACAGAAAAGGCATAAAAATGGTCCTTCAATGATAGTGCGATATTTTCTTCCACAGGGTGGTTTAAAGGTAAAATTGCTCGACTTTAATGGAGTCTCTGGAGAAACATCAGAAATATTGACATTATATTGTTTCTTCAATAAAACAAACCTCATCTTATGAATAAAATTGTAGGATTTTGTGGTGATAACTGCAACACGAATTTCGGAGGGGTGAAAAGAACGTGTTTTTTCGATGTTGGAATTGGCTGTGCAGCACACAACTGCATCCAAAATGCGGTTGATGTTCTACCGATTGGTATAGAAGCCATCGCAGTAAAAATTTATAAATATTTCCAAATATACGCTATTCGTGTTTTACAACTAAAAGATTATTGCAACCTTGCAGAAACTGAGTACAAAAAGGTTTTAAAACATGGCAACACGAGATTTATTTCCCTTTTACCGGCTTTAGAAAGATTTCTTGATATACTAGTGTAATGCCCGTTGAAATATCAACGAAGGAATTATAGATAGATTGATTTTTAATATTTGCATTTAAAATAATTAATGGCACACTATTACATAAGAAATATTTCGTCATATACTGCATTTCTAGTGAATATTCTGTTGTCGTTTAGTAAATGCCTTTGGTTTTTATTTTCGGCTATAAATTTCTGATATTCTTCTCCCACCTTGTTCTCGTCAATGCTACATATAATTGTCGGTGTGCAAAGACAGGGAAATAATTATATGTATACATACCTATATAACGTAGGGAAAATAATTAAATTTCGTGCAGTTAACGTTATGATTGTTTTAAAATTGTACTCTGTACTTAAGAAGAAAGAAAGCTTACTCGAATCCTCAACAATGTTCTCCGTCGTTATGTAAATAAAACTCTTTAAAAGATTTAAATTAAAAGCTAACTAATTAATCAATTAGCGTAATAATTTCTTTGAATACTATCTGAACAAAAACAAATCAACAATTTATTTCAACATTGTAAACTGTTAACACACCAAACTTACCTAAATATTATCTTTCAAATGCTTTAATTTGCTTAAAAATGTTATTTTCAGTGAAGAATTTATCGAAGAAAAGTTGATTTAAATCCGTTCCGAATAAAGTTGGGTTTGTGTACTAATACAGACGATATATTAAAGTGAGGATTACAAAACAATTATCACAAAATATTACTACTTTTATTCTAAACAAATCTAAATAAAATATTAGACTTACCGATACGTAAATCAAACTCCGATGAAACGTTATAACAATGAAACTCGGTCGTAATGTAAACAATAAAGTACCGACTTAGGCCACTACTAATTAATCAATCAGCGGAATAATTTCTAGACGATAGATTAAAGTGAGTATTTAGGTATGATATTTACATTAACAAATAAATGTGCCACTCGAATATTAACAACTACCAAAAATATATTGTGATAGAATGCGTTCAGTATTAGCTAACTGACAAAACATATTTTCAAGTGGTCTAATTAAATTTCGCTGTCGGCCATCTTGCGTTTCTTACAGATCAACTTTTTTATTATAATAAATATTCGGAATTCTAAAAAGCTATTTTGGTTCACAAGAACAGTGTCCACAAATAATTTTAAAAATGTTTTGAAGACCCATGTGGAGAAGTGTATTTGCTATTTGTTCTCCAACAACTCAGTTTTTTTAATAAAGCAATACTAAACATAGAAAAAACCAATGTTAGTTCAACAAACGTAGCTTGTGAACTAAGAAATTCAAAATTTATTTTGTAAGAACGCAAGGATAACTGTTTCATCCCACAAGGGGCTTAAATTATGTTATCGAAATTCTACGAATCTGCAAATGCGTTTTATAAAACGTTAATGAAAGAATTCGCCAATTTTTATGTTAGATGCTTATCATACATATCGTTGTGAGAAAACTGTTTTGAAGAAGCAGAATCATTTTATTGGGTAAATAGTACATTCAATTTGCACGAGCCTGAAAAAACAGCGCAAATATCAATCAAAGATATGGAAAACTTTTCATTGATATCCACAATATTTTCGATGAAGTAAGTTTAGCAAAGCAATTTGTTTCGTAATGACAGAAAGAGAAGTAGGATGAGGAAGGGACGAAATTCGAAGATAGATGGATTGAACTTTTTAGACATTTTCTCGAACAAAATATTTCAATTTTTAATCTAACGAAAGTTATTGGATACGTATTCTGTTTACCCGGAACATCAGCTCCAGTAGAGCGACTTTTCTCTATTATGCGTAACGTGTGGTCCCTAGATCGAAGTTGCATGGATGAAAGTACAGTACGAGCGATATTATAGTGTAAAATCAATATTGATTTGAATTGTGAAGAATTTTTTTTCAGCAGTCAAAAAAGATAAAATGTTTTTGGATAAAGTTATGTCTAGCGACAAATATAGCTGGTTTAATAAACAGTAAGATTTTTATATATTATATTGATGTATTTAATATTGAAATATTAGAAATATTTCGTGTTTTTTCTTTTAGACATTTTTTGACAACCCTCTTTCCGTCTCCGCACATCTCCATAATATCCTTTTTTGGTTTTTGAAAATTAAAAAAATGGAAAAAAATGGAAATAATGTATATTTAAACAATAAAAAAGAAAACACTAGCCATCCCGGATTTTGTCCCGGTCATGTTAGATTATGTCCCGGATTTGTCCCGGTTTCTCTTCGTCAGAAATCGTTTTGTCCCGGTTTTGATCCTTGAACATATGGTAGCCCTACCTATACTTCATATATAAGAAAGTAAAAGGATGTTATACCGCTTATTTTATGTATAACTAGTAAAAGTGCCCGTCAAAAATGACGGGGATGAACGATTATTCTGAAATAAAATTGAGGCAGTCTTCTTTGACCTGAAATCATACCTCCTGCTGAGAGGGTTGCCTTCGATCCGAGCGAAGGTTCGTAACCCTCGCCGCGAGTATCTATTGTGCTTCAAAATCTGACCTCAGTCTCCTCTTGCCAGGTATATTTCGGTTTTTTCAGAGCGTGACAGAGGGAGTGACAAAAGGACAAAGGGACAGATTAAGGCTTTTATATATTACCGATACGTTAAAACGTTTTGTTATTATATCATTATGCTATCCTGAAAAATTCATCAAATTCGGTTAAGTCTTTTGCGGGATATTAAGCTTCAAAAAGCATTACATGACAAAGGAACAAAGTGACACTGCTTTTTATATATGTTTTATGATGTATGTGCTAGGTGTCTGTTTTGTCCCATCAAAACGCGCCTGTTTAATATTGTTACGTAGCTTCACGAGTGAAGCTAACTGTATAAGTCATCGCATTGCTCATTGTAAAAGAAATGTTGCGGCCTCCTGGCTTAGAAGGACTCCTACGTCCCTAAGTGAAATCGTTCGATAGAAAGTTCCCCAGTTAAAGTCGAGGGCCGTGTCTTAATCAGCACAAAAAATCGCTCACCTTGCCTGTTCGTTCCAAGCTGCAATTTATCTCTGGCATTTTCCCTTCCCTTATGAAATTATAATCTTGGATTCTGCGTTTGGGATGCCCTCCTTCCCCCCCCCTTCTTTCGTGTCATGACACGCTCCTAGAAAAAAAATTTCCGAGTAATTTTTGTTTGCTTTCCGCTCGTTTGCTCATAAGCCGCGTTCCTGTAACGGTCATCTCGGTGAATTAAAAATCCATGTTGCCGTAATTTTTTCGCTGTCAGTTGAGAGGTGCCAATTTAGTTGTTGGTAGCGCCCGTGAACTCGGGGTGAAATTGAAGCATGTTGCTCACGCGTCACATCGTTGCAAATGAGAAAGGTGGAGAGATGGGTGATATCTGCCAAGAAATGGCAACTGGGTAGTCTTTTTCAATTAAATGTTGTCCGTTTGATGCATATACTGTTGAATAGTTTACGAGTCTCGATATACTGCGGTGATATGGAATCCATTTTAGACTGGAAAATTGGCGTGTATTCTTATTTTCTCTATCAGAAAACCAAGCCATTTTACGTCGGTGGTAAGGATTCATAGCGAATTTTAACGGTGTGAATATTGATTTATAATGACTACCATATCGGTGTCAGCATTCTGTAAAGAAGCTGTCGAATATAACATATTCCTTACTGTTTGTCAACTGTATTTTTAAGAAAAACTCCGAGCAATTATTTGAGCATGTATTTCTATTCGTTTATTCTATAGTTGGATTTTGAAATGCTCACTCATTCTAAAAATCATCACATTCGTGACACAACAGGGTCAATAATATATGACTAGTGTAATTCCAGTTGAAATGTTAACCTAATTATTATATATAGATTGATTATTAATATTTACATTTAAAATACTTAATAGCACACTATTACATAAGAAATATTTCGTCATATACTGTATTTCTAGTGAATATTCTGTTGTCGTTTAGTAAATGCCTTTGGTTTTTATTTTCTGCTATAAATTTCTGATATTCTTCTCCCACCTTGTTCTCGTCAATGCTACATATAATTGTCGGTGTGCAAAGACAGGGAAATAATTATATGTATACATATATAACGTAGGGAAAATAATTAAATTTCGTGCACTTAACGTTATGTTCGTTTTAAAATTGTACTCTTTACTCACGAAGAAAGAAAGCTTACTCGAATCCTAAACAGTGTTCTCCGTCGTTATGTAAATAAAACTCTTTAAAATATTTAATTTAAAAACTAACTAATTAATCAATCAGCGTAATAATTTCTTTGAATACTATCTGAACAAAAACAAATCATCAATTGATTTCAACATTGTAAACTGTTCTCATGACGATTGAATGGTTCATTGTATTGGAGATCCTTATTGACAAAAAATAAACTAATTGGTTATCGTAGAAACCGTTACATAAACAAACATAAGTGTTTATTATATATTCCTGTCGTTTTCGCAGAAAGAAAGGTAAGTTGTTGACGTACATGTGGCGCCGACCTATGGGGTAGAATGAGAACTACATTTCGCTGTCGGCCATCTTGCGTTCCTTACAGAACAACGTTTATATTATAGAGAATGATGCATAATAAACTCGAAGCAATGTGAAATCAAATGTCACCTTCCATAAAAAATGCAATGATGCACAAAAATGTTGCCTAAAATTAATTCAAATTTCATACTGCCGCCTCTCCTCGAGCTGTTGCTCCACAAAAGAAATGCGTCTTCGTGTTTTCCGGCTTTGTTTATAAAGTCATTTGTTTTTTATTCTAGAAAGTTGCTATACCGTACTTCATTGCGAGTTGTCTATTTACCTTCGATTGAATATTGGTTAATAATGTCGTGATTGCTAATTTGTAATTTAATTTACGAGCCTTGCACTTTTTCATTATGATGTTGGAATAGGTAGATGTGATAAACCAGATATTTAGAATGTTACAGTGCTCGGTGGAACATACGAGGGACAAAAATAGGATCTCCATTTTATTTTACCTAGTCCTTGTATTATTACCGTGAAAATGTGACTTATTCGTTTTTCGGAATATCATTTTTGTGTTTCTTAATGATTAAGAAACCTGAAAATTATAGAAGACTCAGAAATATAAATAAACAAAAAATTAATATTTATATATTGGATTACTGATTCTGAAGAATCATTTGTATATTTATCTCGCTTAATAATTGCAGTAGTTATTGCTTGGAGATACATCGTCTGAAAGCACGTCATCTTACTTTTTTTTAGATTTTGCAAAAGTGCAAACTTAACACATTAAGAACGAAATGCGACTTTTCCTTTGACAATTATAAACTTAAAACGTATTCACTTTTACGTTTCATTGCTTTTTACCCTAGTTACTTGGAACTTTCTTTGAGAACCCGAAGAGTCATACATAAAAAAATAATCTCTCGTATTGCGTTGTTAGGAATCCTCTCGTCCATCCTTTACAGTGCTCGTCACACAAGGTAACGGAGTGGAAGCATTTTTGTTCTTTTCTACTTTTAACAGTTTCGAATTAACTGAAATATTTTGCACGAAAAAAGATAATGCAAATAATCTTTGGAGTTTATTCTCTCGAAATTGCTACTGATATGAGTGAATTATAATTTATATTATATTAAACTTCCCATGTTACGCCCCGTCGAGATTTTTCCTAGCAATTCCAGATGTAGTTAGGAGTTAACATTTTTGCACGCATAGGCGAATGTATATTATCGGTAGAATAATAAAAAATTTCGGAAAAGAGGCCTGAGTTCGAGTCAGGGGACGTTTCTTTCTCCATTTGGTTAGCACGGGAACGAGTACAATGTATAGTTATATGATGTTAAACTAGTTAAAATAAATATATGAACTCGTAACATGAGTTTTTCTATGACTAAAGGAGCTTAATTTTCTTTTACTGATAAGAAGATTAAAATCAGTGCTGAATCAGCGAAAACATTCGTTTTGAAACCGAAAATATCTGATTTTTCAACTCTTCAACGAGGACAGAAATTAAACTGCATGGTTAACCATCATTTTTATCTCTTTACACAGATACCATTTTTTTCATTTGATTCAAGAATTTAACTTCTTTCGATATAAAGTATTTTCCCGGTTTTTGATAACTAACTCATACCAAACAAATATAAATGGATTACTGTGGTTTTAGATTAATGAAATTTTTTAAATAACCTTTTATAAGGTAACAACGATATGACATGTACGGTTATTATTATGGCAGCATATTATCACAAAAACTATAACAAAATTCTATTGTTTAATCTTCTTCGTTCTTCGTTTATCTAACAAAGAAATTGGACCATTTTCATTGTATTCTTTGCGTGTTGACTTGAACCAGGATTGTTATATGTAGGATCTACATGGATTCTGATTTTTTTCTAAAACTGCAAACGCTTAGAAATATTGGTAAAATATAGTTGTTAATGTGTCTCATTAAGAAATATAATTCTATAATTGAAAATTTACTTCGTTTGCACTGCATTTTTGGGTTAGGAATTTGTTATTTTTTCCTATCTCTATTGCTGATATTAAAATGTTTTCACTTCCTCTCTACTGAAGTGTGCATATTAATAATATTCACAATACTAATTACTTTGGAACGACTGACACTCCGCTACTTAAACTAATCTCATAGGCTTTCGGTTACATTCTTTGACATATAAAATTACTGTTGGTAAGACGTCGCTTGAATTACGAGTTACTTTTCAAATATTGAAAAATTAAAAACTGATCTATATTTTAAATCACATTCGAGTTAATTAAATATTATTTTCAAACAAGTTTTAAATGAATCGTGTTAAATCAAAATAACGAGTTAATAATATTAACAACCAGTTACTAGCTCCACATCAATACTAGGATAACGGCTTGTTTTTTTCTAAAGTTTAACGACACCAAAACTGGTTAATCAAATTATAAATGTTGGGATATAAAAAATTAAAAGTTAGTTAATCTTCCTGTCGAACTGAGTTAAAGTTCAAAATAGTAAAGAAGTTTTTGAATTTTTTTATTCTTGTCTTCTTCCTACTCGCATTGTTGGGGACAGATTTGTAAAATTTTTTATTTTACCGAACGTAGATTTCTAAATATAATTGATAGACTTAATAATTACGATTGAATATCGTGACTGGCGATATTATTTTAGGAATGCCAGTCTGTATTTATATTTAATTATGGATATGGATTATGGATATGATTCGGTGTTAATTAATTAAATATCAGAGCTGGGAAAGTTCCTGTTTCGGAACAAGGAACGGTTCCAAAATGTTTTCGGTTCCTGGATCCGAAACCGGAACGGAAAAATGGTATCGGAACCGGAACAATGTTGTCAAAATTTTGGTTCCGGAACGGATCCGTAGTGGTTCCCATAAATATTAATAAATTATTATTAATATCTTTACATTTCTAAATTTAAAAAGACTACTTGATTTCTACGATTACATTTTTATACAACATTGAAAACGTGTAGTTTCTCTGATTATTCTTCTTCCATGTTAAGTTGGATCAAATGTTTGGATCTGGGTATCCAACCATCTACATTTCGTTTCCATATTTTGCATAATAGATTCTGGTAAAAAGTTGTTCAAAGAGGAACTAACCACTAGCATTAACTTATCTACTCATCTACTCGAATACATTGTAAGAGATCACTTTCCAATCAGTTTGATCATCTTTCTTTGCATAGTCATAACAAAATATTCTCTGAGTGGCAGGATACAGTGAAATTATGGGGTTGGAAGATAAGTCGATTCTTGATGTTTTAATATCATCTGTAATTGAAAGAAAGAAACCGATTTGTAGAATATTATTCAGCAGTTGAATTTGTTATGTAATTCATGAAAGTTGTTTTATAAGACGATGATTTTTAGAAAGCTTTATGAATTTCAAGAGGAAAATGTAAGTACAGCGTCTTGATGCTATCGACAAGATAAAACCCTATCATAATCGTCCGCCAAATAAAATTTTCTCATACTATATATGTATGTATCGCGTAAATTAAAAAGAACCAAAAAGGTCACACATAAATCGTTTTATAAACTACAAGCATGGGCAGATGTCGACAATTTTACCTAGCCTCAAGGTGGCCAACTCTCCGAAGCCGATCCTGACTGTAAATAATGCACTGTGTAAATAATTAGCTAATTCGGGCTCTAAGGTTTATATCCATCCCCTTGAAGAACTAACAATATAAATATTATTTATAAAAATTTATTTTTAACCGTTAGTTGTTTTCTAAATAAGATCACTGAACTTACTTTAATTTTAGTTCGTCTAAATTCGTAGAGGTCTTCTGGAAATGCCTGATATTTATGTAACAAACTGTTTGAAATGTAACTAAACCTACCCAAATAAATATAGAATTATGTTAACATCTTTGAATACATAAAGAAATTGAAAGCGTAAAAATGATATTTTAATAGTTTGGACCAAAGGTAGAGGAAAAAATAAGAAAGACTCGAAAAAAAGAGGAAAAAGTTTTGAATTAAGAAAAGGAAATTTCCTTTTAAAAGGTGATCTTTGGTCACACTACTTTTTTAAAATTTCATCATTTTTTTATGTAATTGAAAAAAGTTGTAATTACTGTAAAATTTTATCAGTAAAAACCACATTTATACAAACTAGGAGCGGTTCCAGAACCGTTCCTTCTTTTGATCACTCGGGACTGAACCCGGAACGGAACGAGTTGCTAAATTTAAACGGTCGGAACCAAACCGGAAATTCTCAGCTTTGCTACATATAGACCCAGTTATCATAAAAATGTTTCCTATCATCATTTTAGACTATTGTATAAAAATTTAATATTTTCGACTGCATTTCATAGGCTAAAATATTGATATTTATTTGTAAAACGACAAATATGAATTTCTTACTTATTCAGTACCATTCCGTCCTTTCTTTTGGCTGTATATTTAAACTATTATAATATGAGAATAACACCGTTTCTGAGAGAAACAGATGCAATTATTTGGTTTCGAGACGTGATGCCTTATTTATGACATCACTACTGGAATTATGAAATATTTTTCAATGAATTTTTAGTCTCATTCGTCTATCTGTAATAATTGTAACAGAAATTTGTATTCACGGTCATGTTGAACGTAGGATATTAATATTTTAGTACTTTTTTAATATAAAATAAAACAAGCCGCGACAAAATTCTCAAGCGTTCTTATTGTATGTTAGCAGAATGAAGGACATTCATCAGACCTTAAGACAAAACTTTGAGTTTGTTATTTTAATTTCATTTTCGCCCTGAGAGCTTAAATTTTCTTTGTGTTGTGACAAGAATGGTTTTAAGGAAAGAGGAAGGAATTGAGGAAGTGCTTCGTTAATGTGTTTCGGAGGAGAAGAGAAGAAGCTGCCGCAGGAGAGTTCCGGAGTTAGAAGGAAAAGTGAGAAATGCGTCAAAAACAGCAGGATGTTTCTGAAGGTTAGAGTGAAGGAAGAAAATAGGAAGTTGAAAATGTTAGGTCTACATTTTGTGTGGGCTATGGGAATAAAAGCAAAGGACGCAATAAGTGGTGGATAGTAAAAGATGACACTTCCTTTTTACAGTTAAGTTTTCGTAAAACTTCCTTCCAAAGTTCACTTGGACATTGTAATAAACTCCATGTAACTATGTATATATTCATACAGAATGCCGCAGTCTCGGGGATGAAAATTTGTCGGAAAGGACAGTTCGGCACGACTGGTTCGGCTACGGGACCATTCGACGATGGGATTATTCGACACCGGACAACTCGGCGTCAGTCGTGTCCCGCACGGCACAATTCCGATATATTTTGGAGGGAATGGCGTCATGAAAATATTAATATTCCAATTATTAAGTTACCGAATCCATTACGTAGAAATAAAAATGACTATTTTTAAAGGAAAATAGATATAAATTAACTATCGTGAGAAAAAGTACACGATAAAAATTATGACGAAAAATCACCGGATGATATGCATAATGATTTTGCACAATTAATTAATTATATTAAGGTTAATTTAATACAACTGTTACTGTTAAGTTAAACTTGCTGACTATTTATAGAAATACTATTGTTTAACTTAATACATTACAAATCTCCTCACGTAAATTGATTTAAAAGTTAAGCTGTTTTAAATACAGCCATGTTTATTCAAACGTTATTGGTTCGGTGAAGTCAAATCAGCCGCGTTAACTTCATTGTTGTATATTGTGAAAGTTTTCTCACGAAAGTAAATTTGAAAGTTAATTCTTTAAAAATATAATCACTTTTATTTAAACAGTATTGGTTCGATGAAATCAAGTCAGCAAGTTTAACTTAACAGCAACATTTGTATTAAATTAACATTAATACAGTTAATTAATTGTGCAAAATCATTATGCATATCATCCGGTGATTTTTCGTCGTATAATTTTTATCGTGTACCCACTATTTCTCACGATAGTTAATTTAAATCTATTTTCCTTTAAATGTAATCATTTTTATTTCTACGTAATAGATTCGGTAACTTAATAATTGGAATATTATTATTTTCATGACGCCATTCCCTCCAAAATATATTGGAATTGTGCCGTGCGGGTCACGGCTGGCGCCGAACTGCTCGGTGCCGAATAGTCCCATAGCCGAATAGTCCGTCGCCGAACCGGTCGTGCCGAGCTGTCTTAAACCCAAAATTTGTTACCATAGGGCAGGGATGGCAAACCACTGACACGCGTGTCACAAAGTGACACGCCAAGGGCTTAAGCCTGACACGGTAGAGAAATTTAAATTATAAGCTCTAAAATTTATCCCGTATACGGAAATGGAGGTGAGCGGGGAAACCAGAGAAACCCAAAAATTTACCCCCGCTCACCCGCTGGCATGGGTTTCTGGGTTTCTCCCAAGTGTCCCACTCTTGTCCCGAAAATGGTTCCAACGGGGCTGTTCTATGTGCAGTTCAGCATCGAATTTAAAATAAATAATATTAAGGGGATGCCGTGGCGTAGTATCGCTGAGCATAACCGGTGCGAACCGGGTACGAATCCTGCTAAAGCAGGATTTTTCAGAGGTTTAGCGCTCCCCTATTTTGCGTGTTTAGAGGAGAACACGCAAATCAGCGCTCCGTCCTTCGTAAGGGACGTTAAGCCGTTGGCCCCCTTGGTGCTTCTCGATAAGAGTAGGCTAATGCCGGCACCGGGTTTCTCTCCTCCCTTGCTTTTTGATTTATACTGGAGAGCCTACTAGCGCTGGAGTCACGAAGTCCCACAGATCACAAATAATGTTTAAAATTATTTTTGTGAAAAGTGCCCATATTGAGATGTCAGCGAAAAAACAGAAATTGTTTCACGAAGAATGGGCTGGTAAAATTTGTCTTATTGAACGACCTAGTAAAGCGTTTAGCATTATTTGTAACGAATCAGTTGTTTCGCGTCGCGTCAAACGTCATTTTGAAACTAAAAACACAAATCTTTCCTCATTGTCGAGTGAAGAAAAAAGTGAATATTGCATGCTGCTATTGAAACAATATCAGAAAAATCTGTAGGTTTTGAAGCAACGTTTAGCCCAAAAAATAATATAATAACTGCTAGTTTTCGTTTATCATATTGTATTGCACAACATCCGAAACCATTTTCTGATGGAGATTTCTTGAAAGAAGCTTTCTTAGCCTGTTGAGATTCGCTATTTGAGAATTTTCGCAATAAAGAGTTGATAACGAATCGTATTAAAGAATTGCAATACCGAATTTTGTCTTTAAACAATGACGTTTCAAATCAACTACTAATTCATTTAAAACCTGTAGAAATGTTTTCACTTCGTTTTGATGAGAGCACGGTTGTAACGGCATAGGTACGACTTGCAGTTACTGTCAGATTCTTTTCTAAAAATACACTGAGAAATCAGTTAAATTGATGATTTGCCGAGAAAAGTAACAGGGCGCGATATTATGAAAGAATTTAAGAAAATACGTACAAATGGGCATCAACTTAAATAATATATTATCGGTAACAACCTATGTATCTCCAAGTATGATTGACGAACATGTTGGATATGTCCGATTTCTTTCAAAAGAAATTGAAGGCCCTTTGCTTCAATTTCATTAAATAATACTTTCCATCTCTTAATAAGCACCTTGCAACTTTGTCTTTTTTCACTGAGGATGTCGACAATAAAAATTACATTTTGGAAAAGTACTCAATGGAAGATACAAAGAAAATTTTTCTGGAAAGCTTTTATCAATTTCGTCAAATGGATACAACGTTATCATATCTAGTACCAAAAATCGCCTTACTGATGCACTTGTAGGATTAAAAGCCACAATGTATACACTCCACGAATTGATGCTTTAGCATCGACCAGACAACAAGTGTCGCATTGACAAAAATATTCATGTACATAGCAAAAATAATCCATTTTTACTTTCTCCATACGTAGTAATGGGAAAGTATTGTATTCATGAAAAAAATCGACTTCGAGATTTCAACGGAAATACATGTTTTGAGGTCCCTAGAACACGTTTAGACTATTTTCGGAATGATGTGTGTGTACGTGTGTGTGTGTATGTTATTGTGGGCGCTCTAACTCAAAAAGTACGTGCCATATCGTTACAAAACTTCATATCTAACACTCTTACATGAGCACAAAGAACTGATTAGTTTTTGGATAATAACGGATAACCGGAAGTCGAGGTTTATTCGAAACCCGATTCGGTTTTTGCGATATTTCTTCGTTAAAACATCATTATTGTATATACAATTCTATACAAAAGTTATAGAGAATGTAATTTCCTACAACTTTCATTTGAAACAATTTTATATTTTAGTTATTGTTTAGGAGTTATTTATAAATAACCGGTTTTTCGGTTTTCTCCTTAAAAACATCGTTATTGGTGATCTTCGTGAGGACCAAAGTTGTAGAGAATAATATTTCTTCCAAGTTTTGTTTGAAACAAATTTTCGTAGAACCATCCATTTCGGAGATATTTTGCCTTTTCTTAATTTGCAGTATACAGCGCCACCACCATGTAGCGGTGGATTATGTAAACATATTCAAAATTTACGTAATTTACGGCAATAAGGACGACTGTATACTTTTACGATACGAAGTAATAATTTTGCCTTATAATGCTATTCATAAAAAGAATTTAAATATCTATACCCCAAATACGGAGAAAGTCTTTTGTTGGCCACATCAGATTTTTTTCCTTGAGAATACCTTTGAAATACATTGCTACGGAGCAGTTTACAACTATTTAAAATACCTTTTGCCTAATATTAAATACGGAAAATAAATTCTAAAAATACCGCGGAATCAATGCCGAAGTTTTTCGGAGTTTAACACTTGAACTTTACAATTTTTAATAAATATCCGTAAATAACCATCGAAGCAATTATTGATGATGAGCAGCGACGTCAATTACTTTTCTAAATGTTGCCCCTTTTTGCCGTGTTCTTAGCAGTGGAACTATTAACTAGAACGAAATTGTCTTTGTGGTAAACTCAATCGCATTCCGTGCAGAGCGTACAGGCCGTTGAAGATCGTTCCGTGACCTTTGTATCACTCGTCATTATAAACGTTCGACTGACCCAAATAACTAAAATACACCATGAAGATCCTTAGGGCTGGTAGCGTTGTACTTTAAATCGAAGCAAACGTCGATGACCGCGGGATTTTTTCCATCCATACGACGGATGTCAAAGGATTTAGGTCTAAGGTAAAGACTCGAGAGTTAATGGACCTTTGAGTGCTTTATGGAGGCGGATGAAGGAGAAGTGACGGAGGGGCGTTTGAGAGAGAGAGAGAGGGAAAGGTGAATAAGGAAAGGTAGGGGGAGGTGTAGGATTGAGAGGGAGGGGAAAGAGGGGGAGGGGTTGGCACGACGTTGTGTACCGTGGGATACAGGAGTGTTTGGTTAGGGGAAACGTGGGGGTAGCAAATGGGTCTTGGGTGGGGAGTCTCGGGAGGGGTGTGGAAATGCGGGGGTGGGAAGGAGGGAGGGAGGGAGGGAGGGGGGAGGGATCGTTTGTTTGTTTTTGCTGGGCTTCGCTCGCGCTTTATGACAGCTTAGCCCTAGTCGAGTTGGTGTGTTGAAGGTGGGGGAGGGCTAAGACGAGCGAATTACAACTCCGCAAACGCAACCATTGTGCATATCCGATGCGTGCGACTTTGAGGGTTGACGGTGAAGTCCGGATGGGCGACAGAAGCTGCGCCAACGCGAGTACTACGCGGAGGAAAAAAGTGAGATAATGGGTTGCAGTTAAAAATTGGATGCATGTCCCCGTTGAGATTTCCAAAATTAGGAGTACGGAATAATTTATTGAGAGAAATAAGGGTCGAGGTACTTAACGAGCGGAATAATAAGTATCGGTGTCTACTGTAAAGTGATTAAAGAATCCGTGGAAAAATCCATTACGTGAACCAGAGTGACCCAAATTTGAATCAAATTACCATCGAAGTTTATATACATTTATCTTATTTTCCAATAATATGCATAAGCATAGCGATACAAAAAAATAATCTGTGAAAGTAACAATATTTTATTAATTAGATCGAAACTAATATGAGAAAAGTTTGAAACTGAGCCGCAGTTCGTGTCTGATTTTTAGGTTTGGTAAAGAAAACCTCTCAAATTATGCTGTACAATTTGACTTAGTGCGGTAGAATATTCATGAAAACGTAAAGCATTAATCAACTATTCAAAAGCATCTATTGTGTCCTTTATATTTAAATAAAACTCCTTTATACAAATTAAAGTTTATTAAGCATGTAGTGAGAAATATATGTAACGTTTAGAAACACTTTGTTAGTTTTTAATTAACGTGGATCTTCGAATGGATGAGGATTTTTATTCAATTTTAGATGTGGGCATAAACGTTTGTTTTATATTCAATTCATTACCCATTGTCCTTTTATTTTTTATCTACAAACCAATCAGGTGTAAAAAATTCACATATTACCCAACTTGGTGGCCAACTCATTAAAATATATTATTACTGACATTATGGGAAAAATTAATTGAACGGGTCAGCAGTTGACTCGAAAATGTTCGGACCTCTATAGTGCAGAATTTTATATTGCGGATGTGTTTGTTTTATTAACGGAAGGAAGCGGACACCTATTTTGTAATCTGCTGTTGGATAATGCACGATGAAGTGCTCTCAGTAATTTATCGGCATGATTTCTGTTATTCGTTCCTAAATTGTTCTTTATAATAAAATAATACAGTGCTAACTTGCTGAAAAGCGAAAAAGTAAAATTAATTTAAAAGAAATATTTCCGGAAAATTGTCAATTACCGAAAAGTTTAATTTTTCGCAGTAACATTATAGTGAAAGAATCAAACATTTTGTTCGGGGTAAGATAATGCCTCAAAACATGTATGATAAAATCGGATGTCGGTAAAAATTTACCTGCATATTTTTCACTAGAAATTATAATGTCGCTAACGTTCTATACAGCAGATGCACTTAAAAGCATTTTGTGCGATTAATTGGTCCATCCATACTTCAAATGATGCGGCTTAAGTCCATTACTCAAAGAACCATTCGGGTAGGCTGAAAATGTTGGATACGAACCCTTAGGTAATAACGGGAACCAATTCTTGGCATAACGCATGCTACTCCATATTATTAACTTAATACTGCTGAAAGTCTCTTGCAAGTCTAAAAGCGTCATCAAATCAATCAATCAATCAATCAAAATTGATTCAATAAAGTGAGGCCAGTCATGTGAAAGTAATTAGTTTTCGTGACGCACGACATAATGAAGGTTGCCGATAAGCGATCTGGAACTGATAAGTTTTTATAGACTTAAAAACTTTTTATTTTTTATACGTTGGCTGACAAAAAGGGGGTGTAAGCTCGGAAAGCTGTTCAATAATGTGCCTCGCTAAATATTTTAGCACAATAGGTATGTCTAATTCCTCGGTTTTTGCGAAGTTTTTTGCTAAGGTAATTAAAAACTTGTTTTTCAAATATTTCTGTAAAATAATAATGAATAACTGATGAGTAAATTTACGGTCTTTAGCAAATTTATTGATCTATATGATAGACCCAACTTAAACCAAGAGATATGTGCTGTTTCCCCTCATAAGTTGATTACTCGGAGTAATTCTTAAAATAAACTGATTTCGTATCTTATCTCAATTGAGATAAAATTTAATCAAAAACAAAATTTCATTATGACGCTGTACTTACTTGAGTTGGAAGTATAGACTTTCGTATATAGCAAGGTGTCTAATAAAATGCTACAAATTTGTGTGCAGCCATTGTACATAATATAGGACAGCAAAGACTTCCTTTCTTGTTTCTCGTTTTGTATAAACGAATTTTCTCGCTCACCTAGATGAGTACAGTTTTCCAAAAATCATGTCACCACTTTATAACACTTTTCACGGTTATTACTTCCATTAAACTGTCATAACTCTCTTATCGCTTAATAAATACTCTTGCGGCTATATATTTTATTTCGAACATTTTCTCTCTATTTCAATCATTTATTCCTCCTTTCTCACGTAATAAATCATATTTTACACTACACTTTCTTCATTCGCGTCATAATTTATAATCCCACTGAAACAATAACATACTGAGTTATTATCATGGAACGCCGTCTATCGGAATTGATGGAGAGATTGCAATAAATTCTGTCATGGAAAGTGGAGTCGATATCCAACTTGTTTATATGTACATACATGCGCGTTTTGTGTATGTGTATATATAAATGTAAACCGTCGACAGCTAAATCCGTTGGCAGATCACCGATAACTAGAGAACATTTTTAAGACGCCAAATAGGTACGATAAGAATTGCACAAAAAGTGCCGTTAGATAGGATGATATAAAGAGGGGACAATAATCACGGCATCAATCCTTCGTTATGATGTGCATCAAACTTACCATCGCCTTTCGAACTGTTACTTTTTTTTTTTACAGGCGTTTATTGTAGTTTCGTCTGTGAGTCGTTGAAAATACTTTACTTTTCCCTTGACCCTCATCTCAGCTTCTATCGACGTGGCATGCAACCACCACCGCAGAATCGACGATCGCCTTTATCCGTTTCCTTCGGTGTTATTTATCTCGCTTTCCTCCTACATGCTCCGGGGAGAGATTCTATTGTTGATAGTGCGCGGGGAAAAATGAAAAAATAATAATAAAAATTAATGGCTTCGATCCGTCTCCGTCGTTCGTGCGACAGACCGCGATAGTTAGATCAATGTTTGGTCTAGACGCTTTCACGTCCTATAACCAAATAGTGCTTTTCTACAGCAGCGTTAGTTTTTATGGGAGCGTTAATTACATTCCGTGGATTTAAATTAACTCCGTTTCATTGGCCAAAATTTAGTTTTATTTGTCGAACTTTTCTTCTAGGTGTCGTCGAAAAAAATGGTAGTTTTTACGTATTTTTATCTTCTGTTGTTTACTGCCTGGCATCGTAAAAATTTGAATAGCGTCGCTAGAAGTTTTCGCAAATTTTAGGGAAAAGTTGCGAAAAGCTGGGGGGGAAAATTAGAAATGTTTTCATCTGACCGATTTTTTTACGCTTCGCTCAACAAGTGTAGTCGATCGTGAGATTGTGTGACACAAATTACAACGGAAATGGCTGGCGGATAAGAAAAATGGGTCATTAATGTAAATTCAAAATATTGATCATTGGGTGCTGTCATGTTCTCGAATAACTGTTTTAGTTTTCACAGTCGTTACACTGTACTTTGAGTTGCGTTCCCTAGGTAATATTTCTCATAGTTTTCTAACTTGCAATACTCCACTAATATCCGTCATCAAATTAATTTATATTGAGAATACTTGGAAATGCTTTAGAAACTCATATGTAAGAAAACATCTTAATTCCACCTGCCGTACATGCCCATGTAAAGTGTTTCCCAGAAAAAAAGTAAGCTACTGATTTTTCAGTTTTCATACGTATTATTGTAATAGGTTACCTATTTCTATGGTGATCTGTAAAAATATTTTTTTTTGGCCGTGCTGTCTTTGTAATATTTCTATCTAATGTGCTCTATCTCTCTGTTTTGTTAGTTACTTTTCATGAGTTAACCTTGTATAAGACAAACCCATAAACGTTTTCTTCGTTTTTAGGAAAAAAGAAGGATTTAAGGTATTTTACACACGAGAAAAACTTCAGGAATCATACATTTATCGCAATGGTGAAAATAAAAAGGTGTAGTTTTATTTTGATGCAGCAAATCAGGAGTTAATGAACAAATTTTAATAACTGCAAGGAATACAGCATTACAGCTCTTATTGATATAAAAAAACTGAAATTTAAATTACGTAGTTCAATTTATATCCAGTCATTCTCTGTCAGTTCCCTATCACTGTCTTTTTCACCTGAAGATTGGTCTTGATGTTCTCCAACACAGAGATCCTCATTTCCGTCTTAGTTATTGGAAATATGGCATTTTTCAAAGGCCTTGACAATTATTTCACTCGATGTGGCATTCCAAGCTGCCTCCTCGGGCCTTTTGTTGGTCACTAACCAATCATTCTATCTTGGTTATTGTTTATGAAGGGTTTATTCATAACCACATCTAATACCTGTATCTGAGTTTAGATCAGAGTTAGTTAAACACTTCAATTTTTTTACATCTTTAGTAGTGTGGCCTTTGAATGCATCCAAAATCAACATGCCACTCCGTCGCAAAAGTATGACTGGAAACGTGTCCCAAACCAAATTCAGCAAGTCCTTCAACAGCTCGTTAGATATCCACCCATTTTCCTGGCAACGAAATATAACGACAGAATGAAGCTTCTCTTCGGACAAACTATTGCTTATGAAAATCATCTAAGACGGAAGTTAACGACAATCGACTCTATTTCAGACACCCGGAGTTTTTTATTGTCACTAGACTTGACTATAACGGTTGTCAAAGTCTGTATTGATTCGCTATTTTAAACATTCAAATACAATGAAGAAATAATAATCAGACTTAGGTGTAACTTATGATGGGAGAATTCCTCTTTAGCTGCAATTGAGGGTAATAGGGAATTCTTTATATCAGAGTACACAGCGGAATTTTATGTTTTAACGCGGAGAGAAAATCAATTATGTTTAAGTTAGCTTGGCAATTTTTGAACAAGGGTTTTCCTCGCAAATGGTTAAAATCTGCAGAATTTCATCACCGGTATTAACCACCCTACAATGGCTTTGAAAGAACTTCGTGGCAGCCCCGTAACTAGACATTTTAGCGCCCGGGGCAAACTAATAAATATGCGCCCACTCCCCTTCAAGAAATTATTTTCTCTATTTTATTTAGTTACTATTTGGATTTTTTGCGCCCCTTGCTTAGTTTCGCCCGGGGCAGATGCCCCGCCTTAGTTACGGCCCTGCTTCTTGGTTTGTTAAAATCAGCAGCAACTCCCAAAACATTTATTTACAACATGTTTACGAAATATTAGTAAACCTTTTTCGCGCAAACTCGTCACATAATCACATATATGTTCTTTCACTGAATAAAAATAGCGAACGTTTAGTCTTGAAAGTGCACGTCGTGTGGAATTAGACGATTTCAACTTTTGTTTCTGAAGTCTTCATTTGCGAGCACTAGATCATCATAATTAGAAATAATGTGCCAGCTCATTATTTCTTTCTTACTCATATCTAATTACAATTAATTTGTGATTTGTAACGTGTAAACGTCTGTCTTGAGAGATATAAGATTCAGATTCACCCTTTATCTCAACGCGGTCTTCCATTTTAGTATATTATTTAGGATCATGATTGCCTAATAGGATTATATATTAATCGTCATTATGGATTGAGTTATTACTGTTTAAATAGTGGGTATAGTTTTTTAATCGAACGAAACACAGGTACTGATAAAATTTGATTTTCATATACTGAAAAATGTGTTCAAAGGTTTTCTAATATAAACACTAACGTATTTAATAGTTTAATAAATTTAATAGAAATGCAAGTCAATTTCCATATGTTATATATTAATTCCACGTTAAATGTTTATATTTTTTCGAAATAATACAACAAATAATACATCAAAATTACTTGTACATGAATTTTTAAGAAGCGTATCTTTAATAAATATTTATACTCGAATCCGAATGTAAGCCGAGGACTGATATTTCATTCCATATTTTAGTCAAAACTGCATTAAATCATTGTGTTAATATATTTCCGGTAATTGAATTCAAATATGTAAATTTTCATCTTCTTCAACTTCCTACACTTTTTAATCCATTAAGTCTCAAGGTGTGACTAAGGCATAAGCCCTGAATCGTCAAGGTTTGACCACCTGTTAGAAAACCCATTTCAGTTATTTGATTGGTTCAAATTGCATCAGAATAAGTAAGAAAGATACATATCATCAGAAGAGCAGGTCGACGCAGAAGGATAATGAAAGTGTTTTTTGCTAATATTAAAAACGGTAGATGGAATGCCATTCCACCCACATTGGTATAGCGAGTTTATTTTAATTTCTGTGGCATTGGCTTTGGCTGTTTACTTCGTACTAACCTTAACATCGTCATTGAGATTCAGGTACATATGTATGTGTGCGTGTATATAAATAGCATCGTATATAGCACCTAGAGATATACAGATTAAATTGCCATTTTTGTGATAGCGGGTCGGGAAGTTCAGTTTGGTATTCGTTGCACAGAAAAAGATAATGAGCCACGTCCTTAAACTATATAATTTTGAATTTGCAAATGATATTCCTTAATGAGCCGGCCGGGTTAGACTGGTAGGTACTGTGCCTGCCTTCTAATCCAAAGGTCGCGGGTTTGAATCCCGCTTCGGGCATGGATGTTGTGATTCGTCTTGGGGTTTTTCCCGTACCTGCAGACAAGCCTAAAATTGGCTTTGCGGGTAAGGCATCATTTTAAAAAATGACAGAATTAACGCTTAGGAGGCAAAACCTGATAACTTGGAATAATTTAGTGGATTCATCATTGTCCCCTTTCTCACACAAGTAAAGAATTTTCTTTGTGATACCAAACTTCTTACGAACTTATAATGAGACATCCTGCATACAAAGTTAAGATACAATCGAGGAGTATAGAGTAATCCGACAAAAAATGAACAGGAATTTGGAATGATTTACGCGATTGGCTTCAAGCTACCTCTGGAAGATAGTAGATATAGGAAAATGTGATTTATCTTTGAAGGAAATGGAAGGGGTAACATATCTCTAATATCTATAGAGCGTCCATTTCATAACCTTTAGTTTCTAAATGTAGCACTCCAGGAGAAAATGAGAAAGCTATTATAAGATACTGTAAGGTTAAAATACCTTATTTGGACTCAAATATCAATTTGCGGAGTTTAAGCGAAAGAATTGGCGTTATGTACGTGAAATTGAAATATTTCCAAAACTTCGTTGTTGCATACGTCATTTCGCTATATTCTTGCACGTTATTTGCGAGTTTCACTGTGTGTGTGTGCATAGTTTATAATAATAGATATGTTTAACAGCAACTATACTTTCTAATGATAACGTTCGTAAATTCATTCCAGCCCCGCTATCAACACTGCTACCAATCGAATATTTACTAATTTAACTGTTATTGAAATTAATTATATCCTGAAAGTGAAGGTTATTTTTTTTATGATAGCTCCCATCAGCCTCCTTTTCCTGAAATATTTGTTATTTATGACGGCGGCCTGGTTAAGATGAATGGCACTAAATCTCCACATGCATCAATGTCATCGACGGGATTTGACCCAACATCTCTCTGTCAAAAAACTAGGCCACCGAATCCTTCATAGCAACGTATGAGCGGTGATACATATGTAAAGAACAGTTCGTATATGCAGCGAGATATTTTTAAAGTATGCGTGGTATTTAGGACGGATCTTCTAGTAAAATTTTCTAACTATACCGTTCTCAGTAATTTTGATATTTAAATCAGAGATTACTCATAGCGTGAGTTTATAAGATGAAAAAATCTTCGTATGGCGAACTCCTTGTCATATCCGAATGATTTATTTTACATAGTGAAATTAACGCAGCCTTAAAATGTCACGTTCTTCTTGTAATTACTTATCTACATTTATTTACCAATAATATACGAATTGGTTATTTTGATTGAATCTACGTATGATTGATTATGGATGTTTGGTTGAAAAATAAAGACTTGATGAAATCTATGAAAATTGCTGCAATTTTTATGCAAGTTTCCCATGATTTTGGTGTCCTAGTACCAGGTTCATATTACACAGTTTAAAAATTTACAACGAACTGAACAACAAAGAATGGAATTGAATATTCTGTTATATGATTACTTAATTACGAGTTCTAATAAACTAATACTGTAATAGGTATCGAGCGCGAGGTACGAGTTCACTGTGTTATTGTATTGAGTTTCTCCAAATATTCCTTTGTCAGAGCAAACATTTTTGTCGGACACATTTGCAGAGGGCATGTTTTCGAGCCCGAGTACCCATAATTTTTAATCCTGTTTGCTAACCCCGTGTATAAACAATTAATAATGGCCGACTCTCCCCCTTGACTATATGAATCGGAAAAGTTCGGGTAAATTAATAATGGAGTTATTTGTGGGAGTATTTACCGCATCATACCTCCTCTCGCAAAAAAAAAACATCACGTGACTTTGTTTTGTTCTCAGCCAAAAAAGAGACGTACCCTATAAAAGTTTATAAGGTCGAGTTGAACCCCGATAAATTTTATTCCGCCGATTTATTCATCGTTGCCTAATTCGTAACCAATTTTTAAAATTCGTCCGCGTCTATTCGTTTGGTGTATGCATCAAGGATTTCTAAACCGATACAAACAGTTTGAATGACTTACTTGGCCAGAGTTGATTCCTTGAGTGTCGATTACGTGAGAATGATGAGACTGAGGAATTGTCGAGCCATGCAGTCAAGATATGATGATTCTCCGCAAGGCAATTCGGGGTCGGATGAAACGAAATCGCCGAAGGGCATAGCTCGACTCTCAAGACTGTTCGGTATAAGTGGTTTCTTTAATTAAGCATCCTACGCTTCTCAACTCTCATGAGCCATCTGTCATCACGCCAGCTGTAGCATCTTATACATAGAATCCTTTGACGAAATGAGCCGCTCTAACCCGGACCATATCCAAGTCCCGTGACACGCCCTCTACGAATGGAACTCGGTCAGTGCTCGTCGACTGGACGAATGGCAGAGAAACGTTTACCAATTTCGATTACTTAATGTGTATATTTATATTGTATTTTTAAGTTTTGCTCTATTTTTCGCGCATGTTAACGCAAAATCTTTCCTTTGGCACAAATTACCGATGACGACTGAATTCACTTTCCATTTTTTTTGTCATTTTATGTTTTTTTGAAGGTAGAAATGAGCTTCACGTAATGCTCTTTTCTTATCTACCCTTCGTAGCTCAATGTACGACTGATAAAATTATCCATTTATTGATTAAAATGGTATACCATAGCCTATAATGGAAAACTGCGAAGATTTTAATATTACATATATTGAACAGTTATTGATATAATTAAAAAGGTGGTTGAGACTACGGCGGGATGTATGTTTCAAAAGTAAAAGTAAGGAGTTCGTTTTACTTCTGAAAGTTATTTGTATATTTATAGTAATAATCTAAGATACATTTGATTAAAGAAATGACGTTTCAGAATGAGTTGACGGGTGTGTTGGAACGAAATGTGTGGAATGTAGGTGAAATATATTGTCATCCTGTTTATTAATCAACATGAGTGTGACTGAGATCTGCAGATTCTACCGTTTATATCGTGTTGTTAATGATGCAATCTTTTCGCTGTAAAATATTTTTCACACAAATAATTTCACTTTTTATTCAGCTCGATGAAAGCCAATACACTTAAAGTAATTTTCGTGAAATGCCGGGCAAGAAGTAAATATATCAACGGAGTTTTGGAACTGCGGTAATGGGGCTTCTAAAAATGAGAACCACGGAAAGGTATCGCTGAAAACAAAATTGAGGAACACGATAGCTTTTAAAATAATATTGTGGGCTCTTGGAATTTTCCTGTGAAAATAGATACCAATTATCAAAGTAATTTAAGTAACGTTGCTGAGTTTGGAAATCGCTTCATTATTTAACATATATTTCGTTTAAATTCTTCCTCTCGAATAAGAATGCTGGATATTTCTTTCATGCGGTTCTAAGTGAAATTATCACGGTATACCACCAGATATTTCTTTGAGGAAATAAGTTTTTATAATCTTGAAATTTATTAGTAATTTTTTTACTTCGCATTAAGTAATTTGTATCCCTTAAAAATGAGTGGCAAATGTAGTAAAACTTAACACTTTATGTTTGGAATTCTCATCGAGTTTCGATTCTTAGAACACTGAGTTGCACTAATGTATTATGTATGAGGTCAGGATGTACCAGCCGTTCATGGGATATCCAAACCTTTGATGCTGAAATTATTTTTACCAACTACGTCGGAGAAATTTGGAACCTCAGAAGCCATGTTAACCGCCACCACATCCTCACTAAAGCGTAGTTACTAGGAACTTTCCCGGTGTATTTGAAGTTACTCGTAACTCGATAATAAAAGAGTAATTTTCTATGAAATTCATCTCTTTCTTCTTCTAGCTGGATAGAACAAACAACAGCCTTGAAATCGTTTTTACAAAGTTTTAGAGGGAAATATAGTGGGCTTAAAATGCTATGGAGTATTAAAAAGTTGGTTTTATGTAAAATAACAAAATTATTAGGATGAGTAAACATATAAAGATAAAATTGAGTACATCTAATTAATTTTAGAGCATACAAGTTTCCTTTCCTTCGATTAAAAACAGCGAAAGGCGCAGTTTTCCTTATACGATACGCAATTTCTTCTCAAAAAATTCACCAAAAAGTTAAAGCGCATAAACCTGCAGACATTTTTTTCAGCCTGTCAAAAATTGTCATTTCCGGGCAGATTGTCACTGATAAAGCATACTCGTTGATAATGATACCTTTCGATGGATTTTCTTTTTTTAAATTTGTTTCAAAAGAAAAAATAATGGTAGTAAATATAGTTTTTATAATAAATGATCGGAAAGATTAATGCTTTAATATTTATTATAGGTATATTCTACATGATTACATTACATTAATATATTATTGGAAATTTGGTGAACTTCCGCTTAATATTAGAAGTTAATCGTCATCTTCACTAAAAACACGCACAGTTTACATTAATCTTATTACTACAAAATTTAAGGTGCGTATTACACTTGGCGACAAGATAATTTTGACATTTCGCTCATGGAAGCCTGGGTGCATATAATAATCAGAAAATTACGTTAAGTTTAATTCCAGGCGAATAAGACGTAAATGGCGCAACTGTACTGTGGCGCGGTGCAATTTCGCAAAATTTCCTCTGCCAGGGAAACAATATTTCATTTCTTAACGTAATGTAATAAAAATAATCTTTTAATCTTCCATATTTACTAGTCACGTTTCCCCTCTAGGGTCAGAGCTTTCTTCTGATGTGGCTGCTGCAGCCTAAAAAATTAAGGAACGGTCGCAAGTTATAAGAGCTCGTTGTTGACTTGTTTACGGTGGTCAAATGAGGATTCTGTTATCTTTCTTCCTTCATATCCATCTCATGGAGTTATTGCAGGAGAATATTCTTTATTCATAGACGTATGGGGTATTTAATTTTTCGATATCCGAAATATTACTTCTCTCTAACGTAATTATTTTTACGAGGAAGATTGAAAAATGCAATTTCAAAAAAGGTTATTCCAACAGTCTTTGAGTTGGAAAATGTCTTCAGGGAAGAGTCAAACCTGAATTGTAAGCGTAGAAATATTTTAGAATTAATTATTGCAAAGTATGTAAGAAATATATTTAAAATAAAATGTCTGCTTGAAGGGAAAGACATTTTAGAAAAATCCTTCTGATTTTGTATCGCTAAACTTTTAATCGTAAAATGTCTTTTGAAAGCAGAAATGATATGTTCGTATTTAACTGAGAAATAGACGCTGTTTAAAAATCGAAAAACTCCAAAGAATGAGTTATAGGGTTCATCTAATGAGTTGTATCCAAAAAACGATATGGGTGCGTCTGTAACATTAAAACGGTTAACTACTAGTATGGTTAGAACTGCCTGCGAGGAAGACTGTTTATTATATAATACTCCCATTTTTTTGCAGCAAAGCATTTGCTAAAATGTTACACGACTACAGAATTTTCGCACTGAATCTAAAAGATGTAGACATCAGAATAAATATTTTCATTTTTTAGTATAAAATTTTGAGAAAATTCTTTTAAAAAAGTATATTGTCCAAATATTTTTTATCATCGTACAAGTTTATATTTACATCGGTTTTCGTGTCTAGTTAAATAAAGTCTCTATTATTGTCTGTTTAAAGATAAAATTTACACAAAAAGTTGGACATTTATTTAGTGAAATATGCTGTATATCAAACTATTAAAGAAATTTTATCTCTCTAGAATTTTATGACGTGTATAAAACTTGGAGACGAGAATTAAGGGAGGTTTCCTTTACGTCACACCGAGTAAAGAAGAATAATGTTAACACGAGTCCATTGAAATGTCATTCATACTTGTTCATACGGTGCTCTTTCGTCAATAAGGAGATTTCTTTTACTCGTTTCTGGATATGTTTATCGTATCTAGCGCAATCTAAATCATCCCCGTCAGCGCAATCAAAGTAAAACCAACATTTACTGCCACTTTATCACTAGTCGTAATTCAATGCGCGCTTCACCTGCTGTCTGGGCAACATCCCAAAAAAAAGTCATGCAGAATACGAGTTCCAAACCCGTTCAATGAGTCATTCGAACTAAGGGTATTGCGATCTATTTAATCCTCGAAAATCTCCTTCGCTCGAAATAACATCAAAACAGATTTGAGCAATTTTACCGAACGAGTATTGCGTATAAAGGGAAAAATAAGCGCCCGAGCGTTCTATATAAAGACATACTAAGAACGATGGATTATTGTTCTATAATGTGCGCTGAGTCAATGCAGATTTCAATTGCTGATCACTTGGAAGGGAAGCTTTTCGAAATTCGACGCTAGAGGGAGGGAAGAGAGGTAGATGTGGGTAGGGAACCTAAAGACCAAACTGAACGCTGGAATTGTCAAATGGTGGAGTAACGCATGCGCCGAATTTTAAAGATCTGCGCTGCAATTCTCGACCCATTGTCGACGTTTAGGATACGACCCGAACGTCTAGCGGAGGGGTCTAAAATTGCTCTTGCATATATAGTTTAGGCGTCTGGATTCGTCCCACGTGGGTGAAGTTGATGAACCCATTTAGGGAAGTCGACCCGTCTTCTCAATGGACGAGTAGGTCG
Organism: Uropetala carovei; assembly: GCA_036926305.1. Classification (NCBI taxonomy): domain Eukaryota; kingdom Metazoa; phylum Arthropoda; class Insecta; order Odonata; family Petaluridae; genus Uropetala; species Uropetala carovei. The sequence continues at coordinate 1,249,703 of JAXCHB010000041.1, read as the reverse complement.
GTGTTCCCGAAATATCCTGTAACGACTGTCCTGACTTGAATTTTCAATTCTTCGTGGCGTCCGTCGGCATCTATTTTATCTATATCCACTCCATTGTTCTTTACTTAGATCTTGAGTCTTACTAAACTCCGTGGAAATTTTTGTCCATGATTTTTGTTAAATTATTCTTCGTGATGTGGTATACATATCTATAAAGAAAAGTGTTTGTATGTATGTATGTTTTTATAGCTCAACAACTACAGCACGTAGAAACAAGAGGAAGATATCATTTTAACTGAAGCCGGCCGGGTTAGACTGCCTTCTAACCCAAAGGTTGCGGGTTCGAATCCCGCTTCGGGCATGGATGTTGTGATGTATGTTGATTTTCTCTAACAGAATTTGACGGTGCAAAATGACCTTAGCTGTCGACGCACCTAAAAACGTAATTACTACTACTAATCATTTTAACCGGAATAAAGAGTTAAGTGGTGTAGTCAGGCTTTTATATCGATTTAATGGACCTTTCTAATTTTAAAAAATATTTTCTTTTTCTTTTTCTCCATTTGAATAACATAGGAATGGGTGCAGCTTATTTTTCATTTGAATTTTAAATTACTTGGAAATATGGTACGAACTTGAGACTTGGATGGTTCTATGCAGGAAAGAACAAATTATTTTTATTGAAGACAGAATCCAAATCCTTATCGTATTAGCGTGAAAATGCGTTTTGAATCAGAAAAATACGTGATTTTATCAATTTTATGACAATACCAATTATCAGCTGACATGGCAATTCCTATTCTCGCCGAAGTTGGGAATCCAATGCATTTATATGGGAAAATTTTAACGTAAAATCGTTTTTCAATTTCTGTGCTATTTGGTTTGTTTACATGACAATAAAATATTTGTTGATTTTAATTTAAATATTACTAATAAATAGTTTTTAATGATATTTTCGTGTGGCGTAGAGTTCTCCAAAGCAAGCTTCTTTTAAAATACGTAAGTAACTTAAATGATTAGATGTAGATTTTCCACAAATTGTGATTGGATAAATCTAATCATTGTTTTCAAATATTGTTGATATAAACAATTTTCTCGTAACAGAACCCATGGACGAGAGAATCGAACTAACAGTTGGAGGATAATATTCACTCTGTATTTCTTAAACGTTCTCTATTTTCTTTTTTGTCTCTCGTTAAATTAATTAATTTCGTTTGTTCCTTTGTTCATCCATTTTCTGTAGATTATTTTCTTCTTGCTGATTTTACTTACAGTTTTCGCTTTGAAGATATCGTCACGAAACTTCGGATAGGTATATAATTTTACCCTCCGGGTAACATAGCCTATATGGCGATAAAAAATTGGGGGGAAGGAGAGCTTAATACAATAATTATTTTCCCATAAATTTACACGTAATTTTCGATTTTTCACAGAGCAAGATTTTCTTCATTCATCTAAATAGGTTCTTCATTTTTGCTTTATTGGACGGTTAAAGCTGTGTACTATGTTATTCTTGCGATGTTTACATGTTACGCAGTCGAAGTTTTAGATTCGTTAAATCCGTTGAAATCCAACGGGCACTTCTGCTAGTATAAAAATAAAATCCTCAACCTTTAGTCTATAATTAATTTATATTAAATTATCGAGCGAAATTTATTCATGTAAGCTCAGTGATTAGAAAGTTGTATACCAATAAAGATTTGATGGAAATAACATTAATATCAAGCGATTTAAAAATTTCAAAAATGGGATCGTTCTGACGTGGACAAAAGTAAAATAGAGAGAGAGCTGGGGCACTCCCGACTGCTGACTTTACGCCGAAATGCTCTTCCTTACCATTCTGCCCCTTATATACCCAAAGTCCACTCGCGGCCAACGCGAGCGGACCCGGGCATATTTGAGGCAAGATGGCCCGTCAAGGGCGGTCCGCGAGATTGTCAGCAGTCGGGATGTGCACCCAGGTCACCACATGTGACAAATTCTTTATTAATCGAAAATACATATTAATATACATGTCATTGTCAAACAATATGCCTCTATCTTGTGATAGGGCTGATACTATCACACATCACTATAATATTGGTATCCGCCTTAGCAAATTCCATTGTCCGTTGTGCTACATTGAGGGTCATAAGTCCTTTAGCTTCGTAAATCGACTTTTCACTGTCGAAGGGCATAATGTCTGTTATGCTTAGCTCTGGGATGTGGATTGCCTCTTGCCAAGGGGTAGCATCACTGTACACCACTAATTCCTTCGAAATCGGAGCGTAGTCCCTTCTCTTATCAAACATACCTTCCTGCAACATTGCACATAACCACTTAACATATCGGCTGTAAGTATGGTTGATGAGGAAGTATGGAAGCTGGAGCACATAGCAGACCCAGGAGACATACCCAGCCACCTCAGGAATGTCTATTTTCCTGAGTCTTTGTAGCACGAATTTCATATAGTGAATGTGCACTTTAGTGGCTTCAATGAGCTATAGCCTCATTAAGTACGTATCAATCATAACACAAAGATATTTAATCCGTCGCACTGGCATTATTACACTTTTATTTACATTAATGGTAATTCCTAATTCTGCTGACAAAAATTCAATAATACCTATAACTAAATCATAACACATTACTACCATGCAATAACCAATCATCTAAATAACAAAGACACTTTACATTAAATCTAATATAAATTTCCGGGGCTGCTGCCTGTGCCCATCCCTGCATAATTTCAGGTGCTAGCGCTTGCCCCATAGACAGGCATTGCAAACAATAGTACAAGATGTCACAATATATTCTATAATATTTAACATGATCCTGATGGATCTTCAACTGATGGAAAGCATCTTTCAAGTCAATTTTAGCAGTTGTATGGCAAGAAGTCCATAGCTGTGAACAATTTTTCAATGTAAATTCGGGTTTGCGAAAATAACTTGTCCAAGGAGATAAATCTAGGATTAACCGATAGCCCCCAGATGATTTTCGTATGGCCGATGCCCTGAACGCACAAATAGGCCTTTCTATTTTGACCTGAAGCTGAACTTATAATACTATGGTATAAAAATATTTCATCTGGGTTTAATGTACACTTACATCTATACCAATGATGGAAGAATCGATATCCTGTTCAACATAGGACCATGAAAAATGATATGCATGATATTTGAACTAACCGTGAAACTTGGAAGAGCTCATTTGTTCTATCTTTTCTTTATTTTAGGTATGGTGACATGGTACCCAAGACGATTGCCGGTAAAATCGTGGGAGGTGTTTGCTCTCTCAGTGGAGTACTGGTGATCGCTTTGCCGGTGCCTGTTATCGTATCCAACTTCAGTCGCATCTACCACCAAAATCAACGTGCAGACAAGAGGAAAGCGCAACGGGTAGAGTACTCATACTATGGCGTTGGGAGCCATGTAGCAGTCTACATTGAACTCAGGCTCCTCCTATTCCATATATAACCAATTCCTCGGATCCCCAAAAGGGCCATGTCCAATCCTCGACGCCCCCATGGCTCTTAAACGGACTTTCTTGGCCTATAGTGGCGCAAGGCAGTCCTATCGTTACTAATACGCAAGAGAGCGCGACAGGGGCGTTTGACCGTCCTGCATCGTGTGTACTTTTTTTCTGCCGGATGGTCTTCCGTCCAGCCGTGCCCTCCTGCCCTTTAACCCGCCTGCCCTCACCCTTTCTTTCTATTCCCCTTCTCTTCCATTAAAAAGCTCATATTCTCCGCCTTGCGAAACACGTAACGTATACTATCATATTCTTTGCAACTATTAAGTGCGCTAGAACGGCATGTGAAAAAAGTTCGTCTTACCTTGTAAATAAAACTTGCCCCAGCTTTATTTATTTTTTATTAATCATTGCGTACGTATGTTATGTATATATATATAGAGCCATTTTAGCAAGCGATGCTCTGGAAGATGGACCTAAGCGATTTGGTTTATTTTGCATGAGAGCTATATGCGCTAATTTACCCTTTATTTGAGTCGTTTATATCCTGTCAGTGCATTTCGGTTGAAAAAACCTTGTAAAACTGGGTAAATGTCATGTGTATAACCCCACATGGAAGTACCTATTCTTTAACAGAAACACGCAAATGGAAATTATAGTTATTTTTGCGCGTGATAGTGCGAAACATAAAATATTGCTTGGCGTGTGCAATTTTGAATTTTCAGTCAAACACCATCTTAGATAAAAATTTTCTGTTTTCGAAGTAAAACTTTTCCAATTTTATTCCATATTTTTTATGCAAACGTGCAGCGTAAATATCTGCATTTCTGTGGCTGTCGAGGGGAATTGGAATGTCAAAATTAAGAATATGAGCATCAGCATTCATAAGATCATTGCTTCCTATTTAACCAGAAATCACCAAAATAGTTCACAATAAACGGATTATGAACTCAGGAGGTTCGATTTATATCTTACAAATGGTGATGCAAGTGAAAAAATGTTTAATAAAATTGTTATGAATAAAGGATAATGTTAAAAATATGAGAATTAAAAAAATAAAATATTAAATCTTACCTATAACGCACCACTTGAAAAATAATACCAATTTGATTAAAATGAAAAGATTCATGCACTTGTTGTCATTTCCAAAGCCAACTCTTCTTAAATAGTAAAGTACCGTATGACGGTAATTTTCGATTATTTTTATTCATTGAATCTCACAATATCTACCACTAAATCTTTGGCCTAACACAGATCTATTCAGTTTTCAATTTTTGTGTTGACATACTAACAATTCTAACACTACAAAGTGCAAATATAGTTTTCTTTTACTTCCCTTTTGCTAGCTTCACTGTAACTATCATAATCTTTTAGCTTTTCGCATTTAGATTTTCAGTCTTTAAGACAGCTATAGTGTAACCAGATCCATTGCATGTACTTTCTCAAAAGTATTCATTTATCCAAATTTCAATCATTAAGCAAGATTAAAAATACATGTATTTTTATCTGCCATATTAGAAACTACTTCATTTAATACTGACTGCATGGCATGTGCTGTTGTTTTTGTATTCATAATAAAATATGCAGTTTTATTTACAGATTTTTCTGCTTATGGTTGAAGTTGTTAAATTCTTTCATATTCTCTAATGATTTTTCTTGGAATTTTTTTGGCTTATCTTAACTTTCAGCTCTACTTGGACAATTTAAAAAAGTAACTCTGAATATTTTGCATGGTTTCTTCTTTTTGCATTGGTACCTACAATGCAGAAATCGCTTTGTGTATATGTGCTTTGTAAATTATATCTGAATGTAATATTTCTCAGAATATTATGCCTTCAGTTAAATTTAATGCAGTGCCTTTTCAGCAAAATGTCTTTTTTCTTATGAATTTCTCTCTTAGAAACTCTTCAAAATTCTGTGTGATTTGTTAACTGTCTACTAACTCTTTTTCTACTGTAGTGCTAACTCAGATAAGTATCTATCTATGTTTTCACCTTCTTCCAGGAAAAAATGCCAAAAGAAGACATTTATAAATAGGTTGTCGCGTGAAGAATATTTTGATATCATTAAAGAAAAACAAAAATTTTCTCATAAAAAAGCTTTTTTAAAACTAATTTTAATGCTCATCAACTTTTCAATTCTGATTTCTACCCTCATTACATCTAATACATAATCACTTAACGCATGCAAAAGATATATTAACTGATTTTTCAGTGTTTCGATTTTAACAATACTCCTTCCTCTCCAAGTAACTTTAAAAAAGCCCTTAAATCCAATAAATTGTATGAATCTCACCAACTGAAAACCCTAGTGACAACTAGCTCCTCATACATTTTGTAATTGGCAATTCAAGCTTCAGCTTCGAAACTGAGGTTCTCTTAAGAATCATGGTATAGGCACAGCTTTTAAATATGTGATTTTTACATGTAATGGATGACAAATTGTGAGTGTGGTATAGGCACATGCTTAATTGAATTAATTTGATAGTTCTAGATACTGAAAAGAGAGGCTCATTATCATCATAACCTTATGACACAAAAATGTCATTATTTATCTGAACTAACTATTCATATTATTTCAACATGTTCTTTTCAGCTTGTATATTATATTTTATTGCCAGTCCTTATGAGGATGATTTATGTTGAATTAGTTCACAGATTAATCAAAGTACCTCTGTTTATTTTTTGATAATGACAGAAACTACAATAACACTGACACATTGACTTTTTTAATTGGCGTATTTTACAGTATTTCATAAATCAGAGGAGTTTCAACACAGATATTTTGAATTTTTTATTAATATTGTGATTCCTTCAAGCATTTCATTCCTAAGCATTTTAGTGAAACCAAAATAATTGCACCACACCTGTGGTAAGGGTAGGATTACTTCTACAGGACTTAAGAGCCTAAAGATTAAGTTGGCGTGGCTACACAAATAAAAGCCTTTATTAAAGAAATTATTTTTGTCTCATGAGTTGTAGTTTACTTATCTCTGCATAATTTTCCCTTATTTATATGTTCATATCTAAGTTTATGTTTTGTAGAAAAAATTAAAAATCTCAGAAATGATAAAGCTGGAAAATTCCACTTAGTAATATCCGAAGAGTTTTTCGTCACCTTATCTTCAAGTTTATCCAATACATGTTACATTAGATTTAAATGACACAATAATGCGAGATATTTACTATCTTTATTATTTATTTATCTAAATTTCAATCATTTTGATTGTTTCTTAATTTTGTAATGGGTGGAATTTCTACTTTGTTTTTGTAGAATATTTATTAATCATGTAGTCATATTGATTGTAAATTGCATCCAACATGAATTGAATAATAAACAAGGATTGTGGAAGGATCTCAATGCTAGGGAGAATTAAATAATTTAGATTGGATTACTTATAATCTTTGACACTAAAGGCAGAAATGCAAGGGAGTAACTAAATAATAATTCAAAAGCCTACAGTGAAACAGCTTATTTTTTGGTTTGATGGTAGTTTAATATGATACTGGCTTGTGTCAGTCATTTGCTGTTAATATTTTAAATTCATCATTGACATTCACCACTTTTTCATCATGAGACCCGGCATTGAGTTTGATTGTGATATAACCTCTGAGGCTAGGGGAAGGTGTAAGAGGAATTAGTAGTAACAGTTTGCTAACAAGAGTACCAAGACAGTATATTTTGGCTTGTTGAAATAAATCTTGGGTTTTGTAACATTCAAGTCTTTTTAAAAAATAGAGTAACAGTCACGAAAGGTGATTTTGCAGTTATGATCTGTGTTACTTCTGTCACATCTTATCTACCCTTCTTATATATGTAAATTACTGTATCTTTCCTGCAATATAACTTTTTTACATCACACACATGTAATTATATCAGATTTACATCCTCAGTTTTTTTGTCACCATCCTTCAATATATTTTTGATATAGATATTTTGTTTGTTTCACTTGCTTATGGATGGCTTAACTAATCATCTAAATATTGCCAAATTTTCTCTGTTTGTCTTTCACACATACATGCATTCACCGTGAAACTTTGTGCTCCACTATCTCCTTAAGTAAACCATGCATCCCTTTTGTTAATTCCTACCAATATAACTTAATTTTTCTTTCAATAAACTCTAGTAGGAATCTTGTACGGGATTCATGTTTCCTTTTTTCTTGAGTTTCCATTCGAAGCAAACTGAAAAACCTTAATACATTCATCTTCATACAGTAAAATAATATATCCAAGATTTTATTATTAGATTTTTGTAGACTGAACTTGGCACGATTGAAGGTAACATAAAGACGAAAAGGAGGATCTCATGGCATCGTAATTCAGGACTTGTGGGGCAAGCTGACATATGTAAGAGAGGTGGGAGCAAGGAGAGGGATAATGAGGGAGAGAGAGGTAAACTGTAGGAGAGTAATGAAGCATCTAGTTCAGTGCTTTGACATAGAAGGGTTTGGAGAAAGGTAGGGGTGGAAGGATGGAGAGTCATGGTGATGAGGTTGTGAGGATATGGTGAGCTGAGGGGGGTGAGAGGTGAGAGTTTAAAAGGGCGAGGTAGGTGGGAGGAGGGGAAGTGGAGGAATTCTGCCAATGAAGCGTTATTCTGCTATCTCGTCGACATTCACTTAACCCTGATTTGAAATGGTCATACATGTGATCCCAGTATGAGCCAAATACACCCATTGCAAAATATTCGATATATATTTCCATTGTGTTTTGTCACTTTGAGATAAATACTATGATTAATTGTGCTTATTTTTGACTGAATGGCTAGTTTAAAATTTATTTTAGCTTGATGTTGCCGTTTATGGAGCATAATTGGGTCAAGGATGGGAAACGTGTTATGTAGTAGGCAATGTAATGTTTGTATGAACTTTAATAAAGCAAGTTCGTTTTTGAAAATTTTTCCTCCCATGGAGTAAAAATTTCTGTTTGTAAAGTAGATTGTAGCTAAGAGAAGGAAAATTTTATGGGATAATGTATAAAATATTCGTACTTTGAGGAATTGCTTTGTACAAGAGGCATGAATAGCTTGCGACCTATAGTTCTACTGTTTTCTTTAAAATAATTTTTCAAAAAATAGCGATTTTAAAAGCTTCAGGTGTTGAGGGAAATTTCTTTTCAAAGTTGAGTATTAGACTGTTGATTAAATTTGGGCAATATTTAGCATTTTAATCAACCGTCGACATATTTTCCAACTAATTTAACATAATTGTTCTATATTATAGGATGAGTTTAAATTATTCTTCTTCTTCATAGAAACTGTACTCTGAATTCATTCAAGTTGAATTTAGGAATTTAACTAGATACAATAGTTAAAATCTCCATTAGATATTTTTTTGAGATTGCATATCAAATTTTTATAGGAATGACAAACGCCATGGAAATATTTTTATGACAGAATTTTACTTTTAGTCGTAATCCACATACATTTCTAGAATTGTTTTTAAGTGTGAAATAGAAAAATATACTGTAAGAGGTAGAGCCAGATATATTCATTCAATATGTCATCGACGGTTAACCAACCATTGGCTCGTTCATAAATTTTCTGAGCCAATTACATGTCAAAACATCCACCCTTTTCATCACGATCATTTAGCCCAAAAAACGTCCCGTAAGAGCAATAATGAATATATTTATTAAAACTTTTAAAAAATCACCTGGAAACTTATTTGATTTCATTGTTTTTAAGAGCGACTGTATAAACTTTTCATTAACGGCTCTGACATTTGTTACCTTTTGTTTCAATTAATATCTCACATTTGTTTTTATCGCAAAAGTAATTGTTTTTGCCGATTGATTGTGACTACTACAATTGATTCATATGGCCAAGGCCGCGACGAAGCAGTGAGGAGTGGATTTTCACAGCCCTCCACACTCTCCAGGAGTGGTGGACGTATCGAGAGGCAAATACATGTTTGAACATGTTTCTCTTTGCAGAAAGCGCGTTTGGCACGGATCCGTATTGCCAAGGCCTCCTCTGGAGCTGCTTTCGTCAGTAAGAAGAAAGCTGCGGAAGCAAGGCTCGCTGCACAGGCATCCGGTGAGGAAATGGATGATAATTACCGTGAAGAAGACATCTTCGAGCTTCAGCATCACCATCTCCTGCGCTGTCTTGAGAAGACCACCGTGAGTACCTGGAAAATAATTGCCTCTTCCTTAAAGCAAATTTTTCAAATAGTTTTTATATAAGATTTGGAAGAAAAACATCCGTGTCATATTTTATTTGAAAGAAATTTTTAACAGATATTTTTTCTTTAATTGTATTTTAAAAGATAATTTTCCTAACCTTTATTATATTATTTTATAGATTATTATTATTATTATTTTAAATATTTATTCTGTGGTTTAGCTTCTTTACTGAACCCCTGATGTTTGATTCTGTGATTAAGGAAATGGAATGAGTAATAACAATGTCCGTAACATATCATAACTAACAATAATATATTGGCAATAAGTTTACTTAATGTTAACGTATTGATAAATTCAGTAGCAGAGATAGGCATTTTTAGAAATTACTGTGAGTGAGTCACCGCTACTTTTTAGTCAGACTGCCCATCTGGTTTTCCCAACTTTTTTTACGACTTGTAAAGTTACCTAATTTATCGGTTGGATTGCAGCCATAAAGCGATCACGATAATTTTTTCTTAGAATACGTTAAGGTGCACGCGGTCGAAAATATTCCAGTAATATTCAAAAATGATTTTTTGCGTTGTTTTCTTAATACTTATTTATATTTCTGTCATTTTCTTTTTAGAACGCTTAATTAATTTTCGAAAATTAAGCGCGGAATTGTTAAAATGTTTCCATGCGCGCCAAGTAAAATGTCATAGACAGATGAAGTTATTTATGACCGACGTTACAATACAGAATGGTTTTCTTTAATTTTGTTTTCCCAACAGCGTTATAATACGCTTCTTAACTTAGTTTATACGTTTAATGAATGAAGTTCGACAAGTTATGGGAAAGCGATGTACAATATACACGGCAATGACGAGGAAAATGACCTCTTAAATATAACCGCTAGGGAAGCTAAAAGTGGAGACCCCGCAATATAGATAATAGGAAATTCTCTATTATTAAACTGTCGCACAATCTGGGTTTATTCGTATATATATCATGAAAAATACATACCTGCAAGATATTGAAAGAAATGAAAAAGATAAATTAGTAGATGTAAAAGATTATTTCTACGTATAAAGAATGCTGGATAATTATGGAACCAGTTAGAAAATGGAAAAGGAACTATGAAGTCCCATTCCAGAGCATCAAATACCTGTAATGTCAACTGTACGAATTAATGCATAAGTATGACATTGCATGACTCAAAATTAGTATGTTTTCTCGAGTCAATAGCCGATGTAAGACTAATTAGTATTATTTCATCACTTTAGAAGCAGCTGAAATCCTTTGTTTTAGCTTTAAAATTTTTTATACTGAAATATTAACGTCATAGAGATCGCAGTAACAAGTTCAGCCTCCATTTTGTTGAATTTTATCAAGATACAAACGAAATTAAACTATATATCTTATATGGAAATTTATTACAACGAGCGGTTTCACGACGATTATAGCGTCATTATGTTCCATAGAGAACCATTATCGATTTGTAAATTAATTTCTCATTTATAAAAATAAGTACCCTCGAGTAAGTAACGTAATGGTATCTCAATAAATACCATATGTGATTTAGCATAGTGTATCATGTTTCAACATATAATGTTGACAAATAACTTAAAGGATTGATTCACAATCGAAGGCTATTCACTGAAGAAGTTTACGTGCAATAATAAATGGTCCCAAATTACGATAAAGAATTTATGCGGTTATTTTAAATTCAAGAAATAATTATAGATGGAAGGTTTTTTGAGATCATATGAAAGTAATTCAAAATCAAAAAATCGGTACAACATACATTGTACAAACTTTCTCATATATGGGTACTAATGCGTCGTTTAGTTATCTTTAGAAAATGAAAATCGTATGAGCCTGCTTTTAGAAAATCCAATTTTTGTTAAAGTTGCCCAATAATAAACTAGCCTTATATTCATTTTTTGATAAATATGAACTCTACAGTATTATTGAATACGTAAACTCAAGTAAATGTACGAAATTTGATCAAAATCGTTAGAGCCGTTTTTGAGAAAATCGAATTGTTGTTAAAAATGCGTAGAATAAACTACTCTTAATTATTGATCAATGTCAACCATTTCTATGTATACTCTGCTCAGTATGATAAAATGCCTAAGTACGAGATTTCATTCACTTTCGATGTACCGTCTAGGCTCCAAGGCCAGTAACAGACAGACAGACGGCATTGCGAAAACCACTTTTTCGCATTCAGCGACACCTAAAACGTTTCTTACCGTAAAACACTCGAGGTCGAATTTTTTCGCGAAAACAATACTTTCTCGATACTTCGTATGAGAAAGTAAAAACGATCCTTGTATATTTTCAATTGGAATATCATAAAAAAGTTAGTAATTGCGAAAGAAACTGCGTTTCTCTCTCAATCGTCCGGTCGACGAATATTTCTACGCTGTCTGGAATCCGCTGGTAGAGGGCATATCACGGGACTTGGAAAGGTTCGGTTTGAGGCACCTCATTTCGTCAAGGGATCCAATGTGTGTATAAGATACTATTGCTGGCGTGATGACAGGTGAGCTACGAAGCGTAGAATGCTTAAAGGAATCACTTATACCAACTGGTCAGAGACAGAGGAAGCAATGCTCCACGGCTATATTTTTCCGTATGTCATTGGCGAATTAGTTTAAATTTAGTATGCGGTATAGCGACATCTATTCCGAGCGTTCTAAGATAATGTCTCTCTAATATCTTATTTGAGAGTTATTGACCAGTTTTGATGAGATATATTTGTTGCGTAGCACTCTTGGTTGTAGAAATTACAGAGTAATGGTCGTGTGTGTCTGTACACCCACCCAGTAGTTCCTCGCCAACTCCGGGGTTTACGTTCCTGACAACCCATGTTTGGCAAAACCGCGGCGAAATGGGAAATTGGGGGTTAGGGGAAGGGATCCTTGAGAGACATTCCTCGTGTCCTTTAATGTACGCTTGTGTGTAAAAATGTGCAAGTTTATTATATAAAAATACGAATTACAAAGAAATACTGTACATTAATAATATAATGGCAGAGCAGCCCCTGCTGAAGCATCATGTAGTGCTTTTAGTACGTTCAATTTTAGTTTCTCCTCCTCCGTTCCACCTATGTTACGGTTTCCTGAACTGAAGACTCCCTGTACGTTGTCTTCATAGAATTAAATATAAATGTCGATTTTCCAAACTTTTCCGAGATTTTTCTTTTCCACCATGCTCCTTATAGTTTCAGTTTTTATGCAATCTATATCACTTTTGGACCAACCACATTTTTTGGCTTGATTGTTTCAGATAATTTTTTGGAAGATCAGTTTTACGAATGACTAGTTTTTCAACTGTAATATTTTCTCGACTCGCGAACTTACTAATATTTATCGAAAAGCGAATTATCTAAATAACGTATTATTCTAGAAGCTGATTAGGCCATAAGTGAGCTTGATGAGATAGAGGGTACGTAGCAGTTTACAGTTTCAGCTATTGCAATTGTGAATCCAAGGACAGGACGATGGGTCAACCTCCTTGGATATCCCAAATAATATTGTATTGGTTAAAAGCATCGCTGCATTTTTCTTTTATTGACAGCAAATCGATCAAAATCGGCTCTTATACGTAGAAGGCTATTTTTTCAATCTACACTGGTAATTATCATTGTTCAATTATTCTTAAAATGAGAAAATTTCATTTAATTATACTAAGCTCGAGACATTATTGTGATAGATTTGAGAGCGATTTTTTTCATTTTAGTACGGCCTAATATGAAAATAAGGTTTTCGAGCAAATATCGGATAATTAAAAAAATCGGCAAAATTATGGCATTGTACTGATTTAGCATATATCTTCCATTATTACGACAATGGCGTGCTCTCTGGAGCAAAAAAAGTCACATTTTTTCAGTCCCTGCAGGCAGATGAGAAACATATAAATACTCCAATAATTCTCAAAAAGCTATGGGGAGGTCTTTTATCTTTCAAATAAATATTCACCCCCGTCATTAATGCGTTACGTGAAATGATGGAATACCTCAGCATTGCAGTAATTATGTTTACCGTTGCCATATCAGATTCGAACTCAGGCAAATTGAATGGTAAATTAAATTAGGTTGTCTCGTCGTCTCTGGTATTCGTCATTCACCAAGAACTTCTACATCAGAAAATTCTACTAGTGTTGTGGCATAACTTGACTATTTATAATGTTAGCAATTAAGAGTTTTTAATTTTCGGTTTATAAATCACGGACTTCATTATTACTTTATAAATTCACATGAATTTTAAATAAATGTTGTTTATTCTGTGTATAATGTATATACAGTGACTACGGTAGCGAGATGGTTATTCCGAACCATGAATATTGAACTTTTAAAAGAAACTTGAAGTTTATATGCGAAGTAATAAAATCAATTTTTTCCCTTAGGTTTACGACACTAACTATGCTAGAAATAAAATTATTCGACCAATCTTTTTCAGATATTGAGCTTACGGTCCTACTTTTTTAAAATTTCCTTTAATTCATTCAGTCACAGTGATACAAAATTTGTACCACTTCACAGAATCTAGTTTGAGGAAAAAATTATTTATGAGACATTCTGAAGCAAATAAATTAAACTAGGTTGTTGGAGTTATTTTTTATGTAAATCTTTAAAATTTGTCATCACAGTCTGAAGTGCAAAGATAAATGGGCTTTAAACCATGCTAAGCTAATCTTAATCACCTCTACCATTTTTTATTTATTTCTTTGTTAGCGAATATAACTCTCTCAACATTTGGCTGAAAAGAACTCGTCTTATGGTTTGGTAAGTACGGTACATTGGTCTTATGGAGAGGTTGGCTAAGATAAGTTTCGGCTTCTTTTCCTTCCGGAGGTAATTTTAATACTCTTTAAAGAGATCCGAAATTCCTTTTTAAGAAACGCTTAAATTTCATACCTACACTAATGATAAGTAAATTACGTTGTCTGCTTAATACGTTGATATTAAATTTCTGCCTGGTCGCTGGGACTTATTAATGAAACAAGCGCACCGATTTAATGGGTTGGATTAGTTAATGCAGTAATATAAATGCAAAAAAGAAAGAAATAACTTGATAGAATGTATTGTAATGAAATGATGTGATGTAATAACGACATATGAGTCACCATACCGTTAATTCAACGACAACTGCAGACGAGCCTTATAAGGTTCAGCAGGACCGGAAAGCTGTAGCAATATATACGTAATAATTTATGTATTAAAAATATTAACAAACGATGTAGGCTTAGTGCTTCGTCAAGCGTTCGGAGAAAGAAAGTAGACAAGTGAAAAGATCGATGACGTAGGTATATCAGCCACAGTCCGTTGGGTTAACTTTATGTTCATCTTTGTCGGAGACCCCGCCAAAAATTTATGGACCCCCCACTAACAAATTACGGCAAATAATATTGAGAGGAGTGTAGAGGCCCCCGGTCCGATAGCCCCCCCTCTCATTGTGTGGGGTACAGAAGCCTTAACTATACCTCTGATTCCAAGTAAGGTGATTTCAAAGATTTAAGTCATCCGACCAAACTCGGCATATGTTTTACTGTTCCCGTTTTCCAAAACACGTCAGTCTCTCCCTGAAAAGGGCGGCATCGTTATCAATGAATTGATTTTATGCATTTTGTGATAAGATTTATTATCCTAAAATCTATTGTATCAATAGGTAATAAGTCCACCAAAAAGTCCATGTGCACAATTGGTCGGAACGGTCTTCAATTCAAGCGATGAGATGCTAACAATAAATTTAATCACTTGTAGGGATTATTTAATAAAATCATGATGAAACGAATTATAGTCAGACCGTATTTATACATCCGTCCGTTTGTCCTTCTGACACATATCGTACCTAAGGAGGGTTTGCGACTTTTTAGTTCGGATGGCAGTGATATCTTCTTTAATCTTAGCATCTTCCCAGCAAACAAATGTAAAATTTTAAAAAAATGAAAATATATTTTGATCTAGTCGCTCGTTATCGTAATATATGTTTTATTACATCTAAAAAAAACGATAAAACTCGCTTCTTAACATGAATTTTGATTTATCATCCAAATAGACCAGGATTGATTTTACGCATGTTCGTGTTTCCTGATATCCGCGATCCATATTGCCATTGTACTCGTAGTTTAATGGAAATTAACTTTGCATAAAGGTCAACAATGCTGAGCAAAAAATGAGCCGAGAACGACTAGAAGCACTTCGAAACTGAGTTTCGCAACCTTTTATAGTTGGCGACCTACTTTTGAAATAAATACATTCCTCTGGCCCCCTCTCCGTGTCCAAATAAAAAATATCTCTCAGCTTAAAACTTCTTGAAAGCTGGGAAGAGCTAATACTCTTCTATAATTGAAAAACGATTGAAATATGCAAGTTTCGCGTTTTTCAGTTGTTATCAAGAGGTTCGTTGAAGGGGATAGGGTCAAAGACAAGAATCGGATGTGCCCTAACCCATTAAACGAAACGTCGAATTTTAACGATCCAGTATAAAGTATGAAAGTAGAAGCGAATTCGTCAATTCGAGTTGAAGAGCAATAGAAATTTCTTACGTTCGATGATTGTTTGTTCTTAATTTTATGAATTTTTACATATAAAAACTTAAGGCCATATGCCCCGTCGTTGATATTTTAGCGGTATTAATGCGTAATAGAAGGTTTGAAAACTCTTATTCGTAACCCGAGTCCCACTAGTACCAAGTTGGAAGAAATTGTGAAATCCATGCGGAAGCCGGGTTAGACTGGTAGGCAGTGCGCCTTCCTTCTAACCCAAAGGTCGCGGGTTCGAATCCCGCTTGGGGCATGGATGTTGTGATGTATGTTGATTTTCTCTAACAGAATTTGACGGTGCAAAATGACCTTAGTTGTTGACGCACCTAAAAACCTAATTACTACTACTACTCCATACGGAAACCTAAGCGCATTTTATTTTGTATTTTTAAAAGTGGCTCCCTGATGGAAGTAGCATCTTTCACGAGTTCTCGGGTTTTGGCTGTTGAGTCACGAACCTTCGCACGAGCAAAATTTTTACGCGCGTGTAACCATTCTTTGTAAACGCATTTGGATATGCATTGAATTGGGCGGGGCCTTTAAAACGGCATACGCGCGTCATTTTTTATGTTCGTACTCAGTATGAAAGATCCCATCTACTACGATGTATCTGCAAAAGCGCGTATACGTAAACCATTTATACGCGCGTGCGAAATACGCCCATGCGAAAGGAGAATTATATAAAGAAATGAAGAAATATATTTATAAATCCGGCGTCGTTTTCAGGATCGAGAATTCGTGGAGATGGAGGTTCCATATAATGGGCAGCCCAAACGTCCGGGCTCCCCATCACCCTTGGCTAGTCCGGCCCACTCGGCTACCAGTCAGCCTGGCCTACTACACGCCTGCTGCGGCCGTTGTTGCGGTCAGAGATATCAGGTACCTCGGGGATTTCATTTCTTGGCTCAGAATATTGGGATAGGGTGTTGGTTTTAAGTTATGTCGGTACTGCAAAGAGTCCGCAATTTTTATAAACTGTGATTCATCTTTCAACCTCACGCAAGTTCGCTAGCTCGCATAATTATCTCCCATTGTCTCTATAAATAAATGAATAATTTGTACTTACTCTTAAGGAAATAGTAATTTTGTAATAATATGTATTTTTTAACTCTTACATATTGTACTTAATGTTAGTGAATAGGCTATCCATGGGCTTACGGAAAACATTCTTGTAGCAAACTTGGACGAAGCGATCTAAAAAAAACAGTAGTAATCATTTGACATGCCAAGATTTTTCTTTGGAGCAAAAAAAATTCTTTTAAGTGTACTTTCCTCAGCATTTTATACGATGAAAATCTCACACGCTATAGCACAGTGGCAAATAATTTAGTTTACTGGTTATCATTCTGGTGATTTTCCATAAGCAAGGAGAGAAACAAACAGCTAAATAGGAAATGCACTAAATTTTGCATTTTTTAATTCAGGGTTGCCAACCACAGAAAATTTCTGGAAATTATAAAGAAGTATGCACATTATGCATTTGAGATAAAGTAATATTTCTTACAAAGATATCTATATGTTATGGGAAAGTGGTCATAAAAACCCAAATTGCCAAAAGTACTTGGTTTTGGAAAAATGCATTGCGGGGGAATTCTTCCTGAAACCCTGAGAGAAATATTATTTGAAATTTAAACTTGAAATTTAAGCTATATGATTATTGTTCAATCATGTTATAATTATAAATTTAGTTAATATTATGAAATCATTTTCATGTTTCACAAAATTAAGTTTAATGGCATGATGATTGAACTTTTATTTGGTTAGATTTGTTTTGGCTTTAAGCAGAAAATTTTATGCTACTCAATATATATATTTTATCTCATCCAGACTATTCCTGACCTATTTCCTTTGAATTTCTTCTTTTGAGATTCATTAAAAACAAACACTGTTTCTATCCCCACTATAAATTGTCATTACTCGTAGTGGTGGATTGAAGTGGATTACTCCAAAATTTTACATTTTTTTCACATGGTACCTGATTTTTTTT
Organism: Uropetala carovei; assembly: GCA_036926305.1. Lineage (NCBI taxonomy): Eukaryota > Metazoa > Arthropoda > Insecta > Odonata > Petaluridae > Uropetala > Uropetala carovei. Next base: position 1,231,625 of record JAXCHB010000041.1, on the reverse strand, counting down.
ACTACTCCAGTTATATTTCCCCACTTTTAACATAAACAACACTTATAAGCACTAAAACCAAGCAGTCAGTGAACATGCACATGCAGTGGAACACAAATTTCACAAAAATGCTAATAACTTTCTCTTGTTGAAAATAAGGGGGCATTCTGCATCATTTGACAAGACTTGGAAGTACTCAGGAAAAATAAAAAAGCAAGTGTTGGCAACCCTAACTGCGTCAGTTTTTGAGGCAAAAAATGATAAATTAATTTAATTACAATTCACGCTTTTATTACATTTTTAAAAAGTCAGGTAACTCTAGGATTTAGCTTAAAAATTATTTTCTGTTAACATTCATCACAATAAATGGATGAAAGTTTTCAATTACTAGTTATTCTGTGAAACCACTTCAAAGCTCATAGGGCCATATGAAATTTTTCTTATTGTTTGTCTGGTTTAGATAAATGCTTTTTTTTAGAAATATGTAATGAATGACCATTGAAAATAAAATTTGGTACTTAGGGATTAAGTGGCTTGCACTACCTAGTTCAACGTTTAGCTGCAAGATGGCACTTCTTATGCGTGCCATTCAGCCTCCTAAGAACTTCCTATTTTACTGGCACTGTGTGCATTACTCATTCTGTCTGCGTGAAAGTTATAGTGGTCACCTTAAATGGAACCTATCCCTCAGTCCCAGTTTGCAAGTTAAATAGGCTTGCAAGCTAAATAGGTCTTCAAGCTTTGTTATAGCAATTACATTTTGCCAAAAATTTATAACCGGTGCCTAAAATGGAATCTATCCCTCAGTCCCTGTTTGCAAGCTAAATAGGCTCCATTTGCATCACAACAGTCAGGGAGGAGATATTGCACTTTAGCAAATAACAAAAGAGTAGCAAAAAACCCAGTGTTGCATGTACTTGGGAAAATCTCATTCTGCCAGTAATGAGAACACAGAAACATTGCAGTTTGAGCAACTAATGTGCACAGTGCCATATAATGGATGAAATAGGAAGTTTTTGGGAGGCAGAATGGCATGCAGAAGAAGTGTCATCTAGCAGCTAAACATTGAACTAGTTACTGTGAACCACTTATTACCTAAGTACCTACAATTTCAATGGTCCTTAGGTACTGTTATCTAGTTAAATGATGTAAATGAGATGATTATCAGCAAGGATACTAACATTATATAAATAAATTTCTAGCCTATATGTCCATTATATTTTCCATTTTGCTGAGGGAATGCTGTGATTTTGAATATCAAATAGATCAACGTAAAATATATTGGTCAGATAATTTATTTGAACTGTTTGCAATTTCTATATAAATTTGCCAAAGTGGCTGTGAAGCTATGTTATGAATTTTATGTTATTGTGAATATTTCATGGCTTATTAAGATTAAATAGGAAAGTGGTTTAGTCAATTATTTTTATGGATATTATTACATTTTAAGTTGATTGCTTTGATTCCATTTCTCTAATATTATATCTGCTTGCTATTAATGCTTACCTTTCATTGAAATGGTCATTCACTGAATTTTATTTTTGGAAAAAGTGTGAAATACATAATTGGTGAATCCAAGTGTGTTCTACAGAGGTAGCTGATTCATCAACCGCCTTCAATGGTGAAACAAACATGGCAAAATTTGACTGGAAAAGTCAACTTTGTAGAATCTCAAAAATGAGGCCTGAGTGAGTAAATGATTAACTTTTGGGTAACAGGTTCGTATCCAGAATTTAGGGAATTATATATTTCGAATGATATTTCTGCATGTCAGAATAAATTATGTATGAAACATTATGTGGATATCATACTGCTTCTGAAAAAAATAGATCATGCAATAGGTCTTGTGGTTATAAACATGAGAATTTTTTTAACTCCACAGTCAATGATTTTTGATATTAGTAGATGATTTTCTCTCATAATAAAATACTTTTTCTTTTCACAAAGAAAACTCTGCTAAAAGCTGCTACAATGGTTTCATAATAATAATAATTTGGTAATTGAAGGTAGAGAGTTTTGTGCTCCGACTTCTTTAAATGAATATACCACAGAATCATATTTATTTCTCTTTTTTTTAAGGCAATCAAATGAGAGGAAGCAAATGATAATTTGTATCAAAGTTCAACAATTAAAGTAATATTAAGGTGATAAAAATAAATACATTTATTACAGAAAATCCAAAATGTTACATGCATTTGTGTAACTTGAATAATTAAAACAGTATTATTTCATAATATGCTATATAATGTTAATTTATTGATTTGATTGATAGATCTGAAACCAAGGCTAATCTAGTCTGAGTAGTATATAATGAGAAAATTTTCATGGATATAATGATAAAGGTATATTACATTATATGTATTATTATATTTTGCATGCAGTAGTCTATATCTTATAGTATGTATACATTTGCTAAAAAAAGGATTTGGCAGTCATTAACACCATTAAAGAGTTATTTCAAACATTATAAATCATCATAGGTTATTTTAATTCTCTGAGAGTTTAGAACAGTTTATTTTCAAGTTGTTCTTAGGAACATAAAATAAAAATTCACTCTCAGTTTTATGAATTTCAATCATTGATATTATGCCTGCAATTAATCAGCTTTAGGGGAGGACAATTAGTGCAGTATTGAGCTAGTTTTCTACAAATGTTAATAATTCAGTTCAAAGTTACTATATAGCTTTCATCTTTGGACCGTCTCCTACCTGATATGTTTTAAATTCTGCAATGTTGTAAAATGCTTCATCCCTCCATTGTCTGTGTCAAACAATCCTTGTTATTGCCCTTATATGTCCTCCCATGTGAAGAAAGACTGATGACCTCTATCTGCTGCTCTTTCCTTTCATTAACCTGTCTCTTTCTAGAATTACCTTATGTTTACTGCTTTTTGTGGCTAGAGAGTATGTTACAATAACTGACTTTGTTGAGTATTACCTTTAAATGAATGTTCAGTAAAAGCATACCATCCTCTCTTGTGTGTATAGATTTAAAAGTCCGCAGAAAGATTATTATTAACACCAGTCATAGTGATTTAATATCTATATTATTTTGATAGATTCTTTGGAAATTTTTGTTTGCAATTCTTGGGCTGCATGGGCTTCCCTAGTGGAAAGGATTAACCTATACTAAAGTCCATCATTTAACATCTCTGTCACACATACTAGCTAAATATCTCCAGCCACTTTTATTTATAGGAATTATTTCAATTAAATCTTATCATAGAAATGTGCCTGGAGTAGAATTATAATTAATAACATTTAGTAGATAACACTCCATTTTTAACAACTTTTATATTAAATTACCACTACACACACACACACACACACACATATATACACACACACACACACACACAGGGTGTTTCAAAAGGTAAGGTCAACCGGCGAGGAGGCAGTAGAGGACGTTGATTTGAGCAGAAAACTTAAATAAAGTTTTTCTCAATTCACTACCGTTTCCAAGTTACAGCGACACTGCATACATTACTGGAGGATGTACCTCTAAATATTCGTCAGCACGTGTGGTATCAACTGGATGGTGCACTGGTGCATTTCACACGCCCAGTACATCAGTGGTTGCATCAACACTATCCAAGACGATGGATCGGGATAGGAGATCCTGTGTCTTGGCCGGCACGGTCTCCCGATTTAACTTCGATGGATTTCTTTTTATGGGGCTGCACGAAAGAAAAGGTGTACGCCACGGAGGTTGCAAACAAGAAGATCTCCTGCAATGAATTCATGCCACTGCAGAAGAAATTAGAGGCCAGCAGATGTTGTTGGAGAGTGTGCAAATTTCTATTAGATTCCGCACTGAGGCATGCTTGCGTGAGGGAGGACGACATGTCGAGCATTTGCTCCAATAATGAGCACTGAATGCCCCATCCCATGTGAGATTTTATTATTAAGATTCTTGCTGAAATGTTTAAAACGCTGTATCCAACAAACCGCTGAAAATATAGGAAACTTTTATTTACAGTTTCTAATCTAATCATTTGTAGTGAAAAAGTATCAAAAGTAGTGAATTGAGAAAAACTTTGTTTTCTGCTCAAATCAACGTCCTCTATCGCCTCCTCGCCAGTTGACCTTACCTTTTGAAACACCCGTATAGGCAGGTGTATATGTAAGTAGGTAAGTTTTAAGACACGACAAATAATGTTTAATAACTTGAGAACGGCTGCATGTATTTTAGCCAATCTTTCAATTTTCAAGAGTGCCACACTTAAAGACTCTTATGTGTAATCACCATGCAGAATAAAAACTTGAGTTCGATTCCAGGGACGTTTAATTCCCCCACTTGCATAAAATGGGAATTTTTATCTCCTGAACTATAAGTGGTAATTATATGCTCTCATGGACGTTTTAGTTGCAAAAGTTGTCCTCTATCCGACTGAATTTATTACCGATATCTTACAGATTATATAAGGGCAAGTGAGAGTAAAATATGGATTTCTTATTGTTGGATTGTTGGAAATGGCATCTCTTGACTGTGACACCACAAATGGCAATGGCCACATACTGAACTACACCCTAATATCAACCCTTAAAAATGATTCATGTTCTTGAAGAATTTATGTGAATGTTTGGAGATGAAGAAAAGACCATACAATTTTTAATTGACAGTAAAATCATTGAATCAGACTGTTAGGTTGGGTTGGTGTTTCATCTTTACACTATACACTTCCTAAAAGTTGTTTAAATTAAAAAAGTTGTCTTATATATACTTGTTCTCTATTTGTCCATATTAATAGAAGCTACTAATGGGTAGCCAGAATATCATCTGCAATAGCTGAATTACATAGGTATTTTTCAAATGTGGAATGAATTCTTTCTAGTTATTATTTATCAACAATTCTCTACCCTTTACATAGTAAGCTATGCAACTATTGAAATGTATGTCACATTATCTAATATATATTTTAGCTGTATTCATTTTATAATACAGGCGACTCCTGAGTTTTGATTGTTCGAGATTCGATTAATTTGAGATTTCAATCCAGCCGATCGAATTGGGAACTACTTTATGTGGAATAAATTTCACAGAGTAATTGGTTCCGACCAACCACGGGAGGTTTAGTTTTGGTGTAAACGTAGTTATATCTGCTCTAATTGTTTGAATTTGTGCTGATTTCACTCTTTTTTTTGTTAATCTTTTATTTAAATTTATTTATAAATTTATCACTTGATGTGGCATCTAAAAGGAAATGTAATAGTTTTAATGTAAGGGAATCAAATAAAAGAGTACATAAGACTCATAGTTATGAATTAAAATTAGAAATTTTAAAGTGTGTTGAGAATGGTGAAAGCCAAGTTGAAATCACACGATCGTTGGGAATGTGTCCTTCAACTATGTGAAACAGAAGGAGAAAATTCTAGAAGATGTGATAAATTCAAGTAATTTGACAACAACAATAAACAGTTCCCCACCCAATAGCTCTTCTTCCAACTAAAATCTTCCAACTTCTCAATTAATAAACCAAGTCCAGTAAGCACAGTTGAAAAAGATTTAAGGTATGAAAATATTTTTAATTTTATTGTTTCTTTATTCTTAAGTTATTTTGTGCTTTTTTAATAACTTTTATATTAATTTCACTGGGATAAATAGTTGTATGTATATATAAATGTATGCAGGTATGTTATGCAGCTCGCGCGAGTCGTTTGTTACAAATGACTCACGCAATCCGGACCGGGCCATCTGTACAGCATATTGCATACATCTATCTTTGAAGTTCGAAACAAAAATTTATTTTTTCCTTTTTAGTGCAAAAAATAAGCTATACATTTAAAATATTTATTATATAATTTATTCATAATTTAATATTGTTGTATTAACATATTAGTAATGTTATTTTATCTTTATAGAACGTGAGGGGAGACTTTTTCCCGAGATGTGGGAACGTATCCCCCGATTATAACATGCAATTATGTGGAAAAATGGCATTCGACATTCGAATATTCGAGATTCGAACACGTTTTCAGGAATGCATCCCCAACGAAACTCGGGAGTCGCCTGTACAATGGCATAACCCATTATTAAGACACTTTATTATTTCATGTGTATTCCACACATGAAATGACTTTTAAACATATAGTGAAATTCATTACTTTTATAGCAAGATCTATGCTGGAAAATTGAGGGTAGTGTCTTGTATCTTGATAATTACCTTATTTCCCAATCAGAAATAAAAGACTTGACAGTAGCTTTCTGACTGATTTTTTTTCTGCTGAACATTTCTTATTCACATTTATTCAGTTGTTCAGTCTTAAAAAGGGAAAATTCTAGAATTTTTATTTATACAAATTTATAGCTGCGTGCACCAAAATTTGTCATTGTTATGGAATCATATCTTCATTGCAACATAAAAAAAACTTTAATTTAGGGTCTTAATTTATTACCTTATTTAAATTTTGTGTTAATATATGTATTGGGACGTTATAATCTGAAATTCCTAACCTGTGAGAATCCTTCCACTAGGGTTATTTCAGTTAATAATCCTAGCATAATTTTGAACAATGCTGTAATTACTTCATCTAAAAGAAGTTTCTACTACTTTAGAAATCACTGTTGGCAATATCTTCTTCCTGTAAATCGTTTTAATGTAATCATGTGTGTTGCTTTCTCTATTCAGTGTTCCTTAGCACATGTAGATGTGAGCCATATTTTTATATAACAATAGTTTATTGTTTGCTATACCAAGTTTTTTTCTTGACAAACCATATAGGTGTTCCCTGAAAAAGGCTATACGTTTGTGGCATTATGCGTTTCTGTTAATATTTCTAGAAATTTTGAATTAGCCTCAATGTATAAAGCTAATTCTCAAACATTTCACTTAAAGTATAACAATAATTGAGTATGAAAAATAAATATTTTTTCAATGTTATATTTTATGCAGAAAGCATGTCTACCTAATGCAGCTAAATATATTAAAAATTTTTATTTGTCTTAGTAACATTGTCTACCTGCTTACAGATTAATTGTTTGTATGAATAATTGCAGTTGTTTTGATAATTTGTGACTAATTCTTCTTGTGCTCTCCATTTTTGTTTTCTATGTAAAATCAACCTATATCATTATTACTTCTTCCATAATTATTATTGATACTAACAAGAAATCTCTTTCAGGAGGGTCACCACTCAATTGAAGACTAGCTGATAGCAGTAGACAGAGGTAGAGAAACAATAGAATATTTTTGTATCCATCATTTTCCTTTCTTTCCCTTCTCTTACCATCCCATTTGGCAGGCTTCCCACTCAATAGAACCTTCCTGCTTCTCCATTTTCAACTACTCATCCACTATTTCAGCAGAGCCATTGATTGATGTTATAATTGATGTTTTCCCTTGGGTGTTATACATGACTCAACAATGCAATTGCACTCTGTAATGAGACAATGTATGGATCAGTTTTACAATAATTCCTTTAAATATATCTTTTTTATGAAGCATTTTATGGAGTTCCAGAGTGTTAAATGATCTCTGTGAAATTGTGTAAGAGGCATTGTTGAATCTTGCAAGATTCAAGACCCAAGCTTATGGTTGATGTGTAGTTTTCCATATCCTTCTCCCACACAAAACGCCACTACCATCTCACACAGCTTCATGGCTTGCAACATGACATTTCTTCACGCAATACTAACTCAAGGGGTATATCCTCATCACTTGCATACAGAAGCAGATGCACTTCAAGTAGAAGCATATTTTGCATACAAAAGCTCATGTATAATTGGTGAGAGCTTTTTCATATCACTTTATGCTTAAAACCTCATATGTAATATATGGACTCTTACTTCACTTTGCTTTGCTTTATCTGTTTCCTACACCTTTTATAGATAAGGTATTATGCATTTATATGTGTATTGCAATCAAAATTTGCCAATTTACCTTATTGCTTTAAAAATTAAGTTTACCTGATAATTTTAAAACAATAGGTTATTTATCTTATGGAAAATGATAATAGTTTAATGCAAGTCTCTGCATTGTATTAAAGACGCATTTTTGTACATAATTGGAAATAATTTTGGCTACTATTTTGCTATAGCTAATTTTCATTTTGAGCAATTTTCAATTAGTTTACTATCCATGTCAAAAAATGTAAAATTCTCTGAAAGTTGCATGCTTGAAAAACTATTCTGGAAGCAAACTGTTAGTAAACAATGTTCCAGAATGGGAATTCAAACTTTTTCCTACACATTTAATGATATAAAAGAGCAATTTTGGATTTTTAATGGTTTATACCCAGTAATATAATTTGATATTTGACATTTTAGAACGATGTTAGTATGTTGCTATATTGTGGAACAGAAAAAGCTTAGCAATACTTAAAATATGAACTAATAGAGTTAATATTTTCTTTCAAGTAAAATTATTTAGTCAAAATTGTGATCAATGATGGATTTGAATCATTTTTATTTGCTATTTCTCTAATCTTGAATGATGATGAAAGTTATCTAAATGCATCTGATCGTTAGGTTTTAGATAATGTCATTTTGAAAAGAAAGTCAAAGAGCTCTCATCAATTTAAATTTTTAGTACAGGCTAAAAAATAAAGCAAGATTTAATTCTTCATACAGACACAAGAAACAAAAGAACACTTAACAGCTCTGATATTGTGATTTAACTGGTCAAACTTTGGGGATGGGTGAGAGAATTAAGTAAGCTATGCCCCTCTTAAAGTAATTTTTATCACTCATTGATTATTTTAATAAAATTAATAATTATCTCTACATAGAGTATTTTATAATATTTTTGGAATATTATCATAATTCATCATAACTGCATACAATCAAAATACATCCTAAAGTTTTTCTTCATCATAGCCTGATATCTCACTCTACCCAAAGAGACCCTATTATCGTCTTATGGAAATGCTGGGTACATAACTTTCAGAGAGGCCTATTAAGTTGTGTCCTCCTAACTTCCTAGTAGCCCTCTTAACCTTTACCCTGACACGCTCTGACATAAAAAAATCCCATAACCCGAGTGGCGGCCGTGAGAAGGAGGATGGACAGCAGCACGGGGGCTGTACATCCAACAAGCAGCACCGTCTATGCAGATGGCAGTGGTGGAGGGTACAGGGTTGCGGGTCAGGATACCAGGGGTAGCTGCAAGGCCATGCATCTATGCTTCGAGGGTGACATTCACTTGAACAAGACCTCCTTCTCATGTCCCCCTCCCCTCTTCTTGTTCTTGTTCCTTCCTCTCGCCTACTGAATGGCATCGACTGTCCGTGCTCGGCCCGTGCCACTGCACCTCTTCACCACACCATCACCACATCACCACCATCTTCATCATCATCATCCACCTCCTCCACCGTCACCACTCATCTCTGGGCCGTCGTGCCTGCGTCTCTATGTGCCCGCATGCCACTCTGCATGGCCCATGGCCCACCACCGCCTCACCACCACTCCTCTGCATGCCGCCGCGTGAAGAGCATCCCCTTCTTGGCCACGAGCCCGGGCAAGGACCGGGTAGTCCTTGTCTATAGCGACAAGATCGAAGTACGGACCAAGGTAAATCCAAACCACCACTTTTCACTCTTTCTCTTTATGTGTTGTAAAACATAAATGTTAATGGTTCTACCTCTGCTGCCGCCATCTTCATTCTTTGTATATTTCCCTTGTTTTGGGAGGCCTTTTTAGCACGACAACTCAGTTATTGCATAGGTGAGAGAAATCTCCCCTGTGTCTTTTCTTGGGTTTCTAATGCTTCTTTGTTGCATGCTCACAGCAAAATGTGCTGTTAATGAAGTGTGGCACTTAACAAAAGGAATATATTTAAGAGGCTGTCTTCTTTCTCTGTCTGTCCCTACCTTCCCTGCTACATTATTCCTTGTACCTTCTTTATCATCTTCAATCCTTTCAAGAGGCATACATATTAGGTGATAGGGCAAAGGCAGGCTGAAGAAAAATAAACTGGTTGGTCAGAAAATCTCTTTATTAGATAGGATCAATTAAGCTGATACAGTGTAATGGAGCTTTAAGTAAATTTTCAAGTAAGGTAAAAACAATTTTAAGAAGAGTATCAAAACCATAAATATCAATCTGAACAAGAATATAAGAAGAGTAAGTAAAGAATTTATGTTAGAAATATTCATTATATTTCAGAAAAATTCTACTACATGACTCTGGACAAAAACTATAAAAATTTAATTTTTCTTAACCACTAGCCATTCTGAAATTTGTATTTGTAAATAAGAATGTTAAAGCCTTGAGAGAGGCTACTCTCATTAGTATAATTATATTTTAATATTTTAGTCATTAGTAACTTAGTTATTTGGCAACAACTAATCATTGATAAGGGAGTTTTGAAACTATTTCAGTTTTATGAACTCATGGAAGCGATATCTTCTGTCATTAATTATAAATATTCTAATATATTCATTCTAAGGATTATTTTTTGTTTAAACTATTCATGGCTAATTGACCGTATATACCCACGTATAAGACGCACTTTTTTTCCTAAAAATTTCGGCTAAAAAGCAGAGTGCGTTTTATACGAGGATACACACACACACACACACACACACACATATACACACACACACCAGGGTATTTATTATAATGGACCCACATTAGAAAATGTCATCGATTTTACGTCCGCACGATATTGGGATGATGTTAAATGTTCTGAGGGTATTCTCATGCATTTTCTCGGCAATAACTTGAATGAAAAATGAAAATTAATGAACAAAAACGCCAAATTTATTAAATAAGTATACTTGGTGGACATTACTATATAGTTCAAATAAAGTAAAATAATAAAGACCATTATTAAGAATTGCAAATTCCAGGTAATTCTTCATCACTGTCCCATTCATCGGTGATGTTATCGGAATCATCTTCTGTGGAAGATAGCATTACATTCTCCGCGGTGTTGTGTTCGTCAATCCTCCCACAGCAAGTCATCTTCCATGCCGTCTAAACTGTTGCTGATGCAATATTTCTTGAAACCTTTCACTATAGTAACTGTGGGAAACTCAGTTCAGATTTCCACAATCCACTGGCAGATAGTGATGATTTCTACTTTCTTCATTCTTCCTCCTTTTGTGAAGGAGTGGTCACCATTAACCATCCAGTCAGACCACTTTCGTTTCATCATTGTTTTAAACAGCTTGTTTACAACAAAATCAATTGGTTGCAGAATTGATGTCATTCTGCCAGGAATAATCACAAGGTTTGTGTTTATATCCTGAAGCTTCCTCTTCAGGCCAAGTATGGCATCTAAACGCGTCTAGGATTAACATTGATCTCTGTTTCAGCATTCCATCAGGTCTTCTATGCCATACTTTATCCAGGCATCTGTGATTTTTTCATCGAACCAGCATTTCTCTTGTGCTCTTATTATGATTCCAGGAGGTAACTTGCGTTTAGGGAGAGTTTTCTGCTTGATAACGACATACAGTAACCTGTAACTGCCTTTGGCTCTATTGAATTTTTTAACGGGTGTATTCTTCTGGCAAAATTTGAAATACCAATGCCGAGAATTGAAGAAGTGTGTGTACATTCATTAAAATCTCACGCCGTCACCCAGATTCAGCTTATACTTGGTTTTAATAGTTTGCTTGTAGATGCCTGTTAAAGCGCTCTTTCAATACTGAAGCATGGTTTTCAAATGTAATATAAAGGAAAAGATTTTATTGATACATTGTAATTTCCTCACGATTACATTTACGTTAGTGACTAATGTGCAAATTATGGAGTTGGCTATATCAAATAACGGCGCCAGTCAACCTTCACCGATGAGTCCAAAGTACAGTTGAACTGCAACTATTTATTCTGTTTCGACTGATATTTAAAACTATCGCCTTCACACTGGGAAACTGCTGCACTATGTAACAACTCTTTTCTTAAATGGCAGATTTTTATTACCGACTTGAGTGAAGTGCTGTCTTACTTATTGTTAGTACGAACTGAAGTACGTATATTTTCTTTAATTTACTTACCTCAATGATATTGACAATATAACGAATAATTGTGCCGTTGAATGATAAGCATGTGACAGAAATCGAATTCTAGAAACATATGCGTGCTATGCGCGGGTACATAAAAAAAATCAAAGAATATTGTGCCAAAAACCTTCCTGCGGGTGCGTATTATACATGGGTATATACGGTAATTCAGCCTATTAAAATATGTATTAACTTGACTAACATTTCTATGTAGCAATTAGGATTCAGTTTAATGAGCTTTTATAGAATTTAATCCATATTTTATAATATTAACTGTTAAGATACAAATTATAACCTTTAAATGAAATAATTTTTTTTAGATAAAAATCAAATGTTTATAAATTCCTTAAAAGTTAGCTGGCTAGCTAATTAAAAACAAAGGTCCTCATTTAAAAATTTCTGAAAATAGTTTTTTTAAAGAATAATAAGATGTGAACTGAAATTTAATGTGCAACATTATCTTTGAAACACATTAGATAGGAATATTGATGTATGCTTCAATTTCTTTAAACATTTTCTTGAGTTGCTACCCAAGTTCAGGTGGTAATTATGATTTTTTTCTTACAAAATTCATTTTTAATTTTTGTTGTTTTCTTGGGCATATTTCATTGAAATTTTGTTTAGTTTTTTCATCTAATGATACTTTACATCTTGGTCACAAATATGAACTCTCTTTATGTACATTATAGAATAATGTCTATGATTTATGAAGAACTAGAAAAATAATCTCTAGCATGTTTGCATGATTGACATTTAGGGATAACAGATTTGAGAATATGAACTCCTTATATAAAAGCAAACTGAAAATTCATTAATACTTTTAAAAACAGATTTTATGGATTTTATAGCAAGGTGGATATTATATATATATACATATATATATATATATATATATATATATATTCTCCACGATCTGTAAGTTTGTTGGTTTTTCTGAGGTAATGCTACGCCCACTCTCTATAAAAACATGAATAATATTTATTTTTATACATGCCTTCGGCAGGATTCGAACCCACAACTCTATCATTGGGAACTAGGCATGCTATTCACCCCTCTACCATTAAATAAAGAAAGAATCAAGACAGAAGCCCCAAATTTGGCAGGAATGCTCGATACACATATTTTAAGGTGTTGACAAAAAATAATCTTGATAAAAGTCCTGGGTTCGACTCCAAGGATGATATTTCCATTTCCCATAAAATAACACAAAAATTGACTTTTCAACATACAGGCTTTCATATTTTTAGATTAAAATTAGAAAAATGAACGTACGATCTTTTGATCTGAACCATTTTGAAGAAAAATTATAAAGGTTCTTATTCTGTTCATCTTTTTCTGCCTACAGTTTGAAATTGCTCATGTTAAATGCGTAATTCACATAGTTTGTGGAAATCTTGCCATTTAATGGGATATTGCCTTGCCACCAATTACATTGTTAGAACTTGAAATCCTATTATTATTTCAATCCTTATGGGTGTAAGCATGTTTTGAATGCTTTTAATATGAGAGAGAGAGAAGGAAGGAGAGGGAAATGATTTTCATAGCAACCAAATTAAACAACATTTGTAAATTATCAGTGCTTAATTTCTCGGGGAATGCATGGGAACGGTGTTCTCTCACTTATTTTGGAGGAAGTTTCTAAAATGTTATCAATAAAAAATGTTTAATTTACAAGAATTTTAAGGTTGATGAATTTTTGTACGTTTCAACCTTCCTCCTGCAGGACAACATTTGATTTGTACAAGATTTTTTTTATTTTACACTTTCCAAGTTACTTTATATTTATTAAAGACCATAGATCTCATTATATATTCAGTTTTGTTTTGAGTGGTTAGGTTAGGTAAGGTTAGGGGCTCCCTTTCTTATTTGGCTACAAATTAAGTACTGTAAATTATTATATTGAATATACATTCATTTTCTTTCATGGAAGAATATATGCAATTATTTTAAATTTTTGGGCTATTAAAATTATCTTTCACTCAAATGTTGTGTTAATTTCTGTGTTATCTTCATGTATTCATCTTTAAATACTATAAGGTTATTATAGGAGAAAGAAACAACTGAATGTTCTTGAATATAATTTTAAATGAAAAATATTTCCTGTTTGTTATTTCACGTTTGATCAAATTACACCATTTGAAATAAATACAAACATTTTTAAGCATTACAGCAGACATACAAATGGTTAAAGAAAGAATTGTTAAAGTTTCATTCAGTGAAAAATTGATGATATAATATGAAGTGGATGAGTCTTGAGTCCATTAATTGCCACTCCTATTTTCATGCCCTTAAATAATATATGCTATCAGTGCTTATATTTGGGTATAAATGTTGTGCATTTTCTGCTTATTATTACAATTCCCAAGTTGATGCCACTGCTTATGTTTATAGAGGAACATGCTTAGGCATCTTTTGGCTGGTGCAGGAGCTTTTTTCAGCTCATCGTCAGATTTTAAAACTTTTATCACCATATTTTTGCATTTAGCTTGCATTTGTTTTTGCAAACGTGACAAAAAACTTAGAAAAAAATTTTTTGCTTAGAAGATGACATTGAAAGGGTTAATTTTATATAGGCTTGATATCTGTTATTTAACTATTTGTATGTTTAATGGCCAAACATAGAGGTCTTTAATTTGTAATTAAATGAATATACAAATAAATAATTCAGTTAATATTGCTGACACAGAATAACTTGGTGAAAAATTAAACTTTCATTTTATATGCATCTTAATATCTGTGCTTCAAGTTATGAATATTATTTACCTGTGGTAAATAATTATCAGTTCAAAAAAGTGAAGAATTTTTTTAGCATTAAAGACAAAAGGAATTCTCTGAATAAGAGTATTAAATTGTAGACAATATTTTGAGTAGGCTAAATGAATTGTTTTATGTTTTATTCAGTTTGAGGGAAATACTCTTGGTATAATCCTTATTTTGTACTATTTGAAGGAATAGCTATGATATTTATCGTGCTTTTTATGGCTTTTATCTAGGTGCCTATGTTTAGTCTATAACAAACATCTGTGAAATTATTTGAGAAAAAATGAAGCTAAAGGGAAAAATACTTTTATGGGGAAAAATTAAGTTAATGTGTATTTAATTATATTTCTGTTTAGATTGAAACAGTTGCCTATTTTGAAGTAAAATATTTAAAAATTTGAATATGAAAAATCATTCATGATATGCCTTCTATTAAAGTTAATGCTATGTTATGTTCTAAGAAGAACTCTTCTGAATCTGACGAAGATTTATCCAGTACTATTTTCTGCTTTATAATAAATTTAATACAAATTTTATAAAGCAGTTAACTCAGAAAGTTGAATTTGGGTTTCATATGATCAGTTCTCTAGGAGAGGATGGCGGCAGTAATCATCCACTGCCCCATTGCCTCACCCTTTTCTTGCCCCTCAGGGTGCTGAACCAGGCTCTCAGAAGCACCAGCGGGGTGCCACTCCTGAATCCACTCACGAGGAAGAACTCAACGACATACAGATTCGACTGCAGCCAAATCGCTCGCCACCTGGTGAGCCTACTCCAGACCGTCTTTCAAGGGCTAGCCTCAACCAAGGATTTGGGCATTCGACCTCTGGAAATGTGGGCAGTGGCTATGGTGGCACATCAATGGGTGGGGTGTCCGAAGGGGTGAGGAGCCGAGAAGGTGCAGGGGGAGGTTCTGGAGGTGCTTGCGGCTCTGCCTCCCTAGTATCCATTGGAAAGCCAAATTCTACCACCTCATCGACCATCACTGCATCTGTTGTTGTGAACTTGCCTTCATCCTATCCAGGTTCAGAGATTGAACCAGTGTCCCCGGTTGCATCTCCTGCTGCCTCACCTGCTACATCCCCAGGTTCGCACCCCGAGCATGGTGCACCTCATCAACAGCACCACCAACAACAGCAGCACCAGCAGGTGGAGTCACAGCAGGGAGTTGTTAGGATATCCACGTTGTGAATGGATTCAATGAGATAGGTAAAGGGTGAGGACACAGTATGAGAAGGCTTCTGTGCTGCCTGGCCGCACTGACTGTTTCTCCTTTCTTCAGAAAAGTGGAGAGAAACGATAGAGCAAGGAATTGGAGCAATTGTGACCCAGGTGTTTTGGCTCTGTCCTAAATCCTTTTTCCACATGTGATTTTTCCTTGTTTATTCCCATGAAGGCTAGGCCCGTCCCTGAATAATCACCCATGTCGTGCCCTGATGCCTTGGCCAGATAGATTGGGACACATAAGTGGGAGTGAGAGCTGGCATCTAAAGAGGAAGTGTTATATTATTATTTGGTAATGGTTATATGACCATTTGTTAAGGAATGCTGCTGAAAATCTCTATTAAGTGAAGATTTAAGATAAAGTCACAATCAAAATGGAACTTAAAAAAATGGCCACCCAAATGAATGGCTCTCTTCTTTGTTTTTTGGTTGTTCCTTTTATATTTTGCCTATGCCTCCTGTCTTCCGAACATATTTCACTGAGTACTGGGAATTTTGGATTAAACGCTTTGCCATCACAACAAAAATGTTGCAATGGAATTCTGAGAATTTCAAACTACATTTATTAAAATTCACTGAGAGAGGCTCCTGTTATCCCATTAATAGTGTTTGGAAGTAAGGCTTATGGATAATCCTTCCTTATGTGCTCTAGGCAGTGAAAACTAAAAGACTAGAACTAAGCGCTAATTGATTTATGTGGGAATTATGAGTAAGCAATCTTCTCTGGAAGATGTTTGACTCTTATAAGGCCACCTGTTTTTCTCAGATAAATGTGTCATTTTATGGGTGAAAGAGCCTTCCAGGCCACCTTTGTGATAGGAGAGGAGCAGTCCAGCTATTTAATTTTAGAAAAACCCAGAGCATGGGAACTCTGCATGAAAAAATTTCCCATTGGCAGCTTTAGGCAGTGGATGTCTCCTTTGGCTCTGCGATTCAGTGGGCACTGAAATCCACTTCTAAATCTTAGGCATTGAAGAGTGTGTTGGGACAAAGCTGTGTTTTTGTGTGATATATTTTTTAAATTTATCCTCCATCACCAATGATTGAGGATGATTTGTCGAATCCTATCTTCCCTTTGGTGTATATCACCTAGGAAACCATGGTGTCCAGTCATCAGTGTGTTCAACAGAGAAAGAAACATCTGCTCGAAGAAATATAATTATCTGCACTTCTGGTTATGATGGCAATTCAGAAGTGGAATTGCACAAATTTCATCAAAGTATCCCCGAGAAGATACAAAGCAAAATGTATAAGATGCCCAATGCCATTTTCGATACTCCTTCCGTGTCTTTTTTACAGAAGCATTAAGTATCTTAACTCTTTTTTCCTTACTGTATTTTTTTGGTAAGTGCTGTATACTCAGAAAATAGTGGCTTTTCTCTTTAGGGAGAATTCTGATTAACAATGACACCATGGTTTAACCCACAGATTCAATACAAGAGATTTTGATATTGATTATCAATTGAAATTTAAAGTCTAAATAAGCAAGCATTAGAGTGATAATGACACAGGCAGGACTTAGAGGTAAAGAGAGAGTGATATGTAAAAGCGCTTATATTGGAGGAATATTTCGAATATAAAATGGAGTGATAGGTAAGTTTTGAATTGGAGTGCACAAAAAAGTGATTAGTATGAATGGCATTCATGAGAGAAGATGAAACTGCCTTTCTAACTATCACTTGTATTAACCAAAAATAATAAATTTTATTCGACAGATGAAGGAAAACAACAATCAGAAAAAGAGTGATATTCAGCATATTTAGTATCTCCTCCAACTGGATTTACTGACTTGTTTCACCAAAAATGAATTGTGTGTTTCTCTCACAGATTGGTGACGACACAGCTGCCGTTCTTATTTATTTTGACTTCCTGTGTGTATCCAACTGAGAAGAGAGGGGGATGGTTGCAATGTTGATAAAAATGTGTTCAAACATATTAATGCATTTCCCTTGGCTCCAGATCAGTCAATGTCTTATTTCTGAGAGAAATCAGTGACATATTTTGACCATTATTATCTTGGTAGCCCACGTCACTTATGTGAGTGGTGTGAGACAGGTAGACTATAGAGTAACTTGAATTTCTTTACAATGCCACCAATTGCACGATCATATTGAATCTTATAGTGGTTGCAATCATTTTTATATGATTTTTTTACATTTGTTTCTTAAGGGTACATGGTACCAACATAGCAAAGTGGCCTCCATAGAGTGTAACTACTATTTGCAATTCATTTTTGTGGGACGTACAATCAAATTTGTATTTGTAGATCTGAAAAATGTTTAAAAAACCTTTCTCTTGTACAGCAAACTTTCAATGTGTAATCTTAAAAAAATTAGCAAATGGTGACAGGTTTGGTGGAAAAGAGAATATTATGAAGTTTCAATGTTGTCAGATTCTTTCATGTTTATCGTACGTGGGAGCTTAAGCAAATATTATTCTAATCTATGTTACACAAATTGTTACTACATTACTTATTTTCCCATCTTATGGTCTTTCTCTTTAGCTTAATCACGTGTTTGGGATGGGCCCCGACACAGTGTCTATGTCAATACGGACATGATCTGACTTGAGTATGTTCTGTCACATACCATTGTGAGTTTTGAAGCTCCTTGTCTGCCCCTGAGACAGTATGTGGGTTGCCCCTCAGCATGTTGACAAGTCCATTATTGAGCACTGACCCACGGAATGCATTCCAACCCCTCTTATGGTTTTTTACCATAATGATGAGGTATGAGTGTACTGTGAAATTGACACATATTTCAGATAGTGGCCCAAAGAGGTGCTTGCCTTGGCCACAACCTTCCAGAGCCTCATAAAAATCTTAAAACTTCACAAATACATCTGAGGTTGTGGGGTTGTGGTGATCCCCAAAGGTTACTATTGCCCAAGGAGGGCATCAATAATTAACCAGTAATCGACCAAATCTAGAGGTTGTGCAGTCCTTTTGAGTGCGCATGCATGTGAGATGAACCCCAATATGAGAAGGCTTCTTCTTAATATTATCAAGGTTTCATTCGTGATAAACTAATCATTTATTAGAATATTGGCAATGCAAGGGTGGAAAACAAGCTTTGTGTTTATTCGAGACTCTTGGTGTGAATTGATTACTTTTGGGAAATCGATTTCAAAAATTACTTATTCAGCAATATACCCTTACTATATCCTTATAGAAACTTCTTAAAATTACTTTTACTATCCGCTTCTCTGGATTTTTCTTGAATAATTTCTCTCTTGAGTGAAAAAAGAAGTTTAGATTTCCTTTCCTGTCACCTTGGACATACTCCAGTCATATGTGAATCCCTATGCTCCAATTCTTACCCAGTAGCTTTAGGCTCAAAAATTTAAACTGGCAGAAGTCGTAGGGGTTACTTCTGCCCATGATCCCTTGGTAAATTGAACAGGCGCTGCCATAGTGCGAGTTCACCCATGCTTGTCAACCCACCATTTTCATCCCATCCTAACCTTCCTCAACCCATCTCTTGGTGCAACCCCTGGCTACTGCCCATGGGGCAAGCATGTTTTTAGAGGCAAGGGTCTAATGGCTCATGTCCATTCTTCCTCCAAATAAGTCTCACATCCTTCCCCATACTCATACCTGGCTCACCAATCGAAAGGAAGTTGAGCACATATACAAAATGGAAAATATGCATTAAAAATTCAAAATAACTCACTCTGAGTTCTCGAATGGAATGGTTCATATTCATATAAAATTTTTGCTTCTTGGTAAATGTACATATTTTCTTCAAAGTATTAAACCATTACCCATCACTAATCGTATGTGTTTTATTTACAAGTGTTAAATTTTGAAACATTATATTCCTAATGAAAAGATTATTTCATCATTGAAAATATAAAAAATCTATGCTTACAAAATTTAATAGCAATGGATTGTATTAAATTATGGAAAATATCTAAATTTTTAATATTTTTTTCTTATATTTAATTTGGGTTTCCTTTCCAAATAATCAATTTGATGTCTAAATAAATCTTTCTTTAGGAATAAAATTCAGCTGAAGCACAATACTTAAGTGAATATAGGCCCAAAAATAGAAAAGGGTATTTGATGATATTTGGACCTAATTCAGTGTATATAGATATTTTTGATGCTATAAGTTTATTGTTGTACTGTGCAAAATTTTTTTTCAGATAAGAGATTATAAATTTGATTCAAAAATCAGTACCTGCTGTAAGATATTGTAATACATTTGAACTAAGTTTAATTTTTCAAGTTATCAAACGAATTCTGGACGGGAGAACCTTCCAGGCTTCTATATTTCTTAGCTTAGAAATAGTATTTACCATGAAGGATTTCATGCTTTCCTGATGAATAGATGACAGTAGGTTCTTTCAGGTTATCAGTTGGGTGAGATGTAAGTTGAAGGCCAATGTTTCAGCAATCCTCTTGATTGCCATCTTCAGGGCAAACCTGTGGTGGCCCTGAAGATGGCAGTCGAGAGGATTACCGAAACATTGGCACCCAACTTAGATATTACCCGACTGATAACCTGAAAGAACCTACCGTCAGTATTTACCATATTCTTTGCTTTTTTAGATGCACCAAGATTTTAAAGCAAACTATTCAGAAAATATATTTCAATTCATGCATTTAATCTCGTCATTTATAGAAAATACAGCAATGAAGTATATTAAAATAGCCGAGTTGGTTCCTTGCACTGACATTAAAATGTCTCTGGAAAGGTGTATCGAGAAAGATAAAAGTGTACTTCATGAGGTCAGGGGGAAATAATAGGAGGGAGATACCAATAATTATGGGGACGGGGGTGTATGATATTTCGATTGAACATCAACAATGAAATAACTTCTTTATCTTGAGCTGTGTAGTTTGTTTGGTTATGGTTCCTCATCTTCAAGACAATTGTCCACTCTAGAAAAATAAAAGCGAGTAACAAATCAGTTTAAAAGCTGTCACACCTGTCAAGAAATTATATTAAATATTCAGCACAATGATTTCATTTATACTACAGTTAAAATCAAAATTAATATACTGCCATATTCACAGGAAGCACATACCATATTAATTACTGGGATCAGACTTTTAATGTCAGAAATCTTACAGAAACCACAGTTGAAGTCTACAAATAGTTCATTGCATTCACCTGCAGACAGACGATCTGTTGAAAAAAATAACTGATAAAAGTTACTAATTCTTTGAGGATTTACAAAAAATAAAGAAACATTTAATGCAAAAATCAAATATATGAGAAAGTAAATAATCAAATCTTAAATTACTCAATGTGGCAGTTATATTTTAGAATTAAATTCTATTAAATAATCCAAAGTAAATATCTGATAGAAAATCAATTAACTGATACAATGCATGTTTTACTTTGTTTGAATGTATGAATTGGAACTTGAGCCATAATATGAATTTAAATAAACCAATCTCAACTGAAAAGAAGGAAATTTATTGATTATTATATCCACTTGGCTTTCATTGACAAGAATATAAAAGTAGCTTTATTGTCATATATTTAGGTCATATATTTGTAGTAAAACCCACTTTCACAGGTTGTATTAAAAACATCTTTCTAGGTAAATTATAGCTAAACTAAAAAATGTACTAAATATATTGAGAAACAATTAACAAGATATTATAATCTGATTTCAATTAATGTATTAGTGGATGATATATTTTCTGTTGAGTATTAAATAATTAATAACATCATAATGTTCTTTGAAGAAATTATTTTTTAAGACCATAAATCTCCAGTCTAATGGATAAAAATGATTGATCATGAAATTAGGATTGATGCAAATATGGGTAATGTTTTCTTATGATCACATTTATTCAAAGTCAGCTTCATATCAAGAGCACTGTAGAAAATAATTCCTTGTGAAGTGCAACAAGTAAAATATTCTTTGAAACAATTCCTTCTGAGAAGAAACTACTTGAAATGCATTTCAAAACACATAGATAATATACCATAATTTTTCTATTATAATATGCAACCTATATAATATGCACCCATGTTTTTATGAGTGAAATGTGAAAATTGACTTATCACCATGTATAATACGTAACTCATTTTTTGTAAAAAGATCACTGTAATTTTCTACTTGGTTATTAGCAGTATCGAGACAGTTCTCGACTTGCCGCCAAGTGAGATATGTGTGAGAGTGTTTAAGTTAACGCAAGAACGTCTGAACATGGTGTACCCCCTAGAATGGTGGACCCCCTAGAATGGTGGACGGGACAAAAATGTCCTATACGACAAAGTCGTACAGTCGCAGTACTAGGTTCAATTTTTATGAACCTTGTAGTCTCTACATTACTAACTGCATACTTTAGCATGCTGTAGAATGTAGCGTTGCACCGTAGTCAACTGAAACGCTCTAGTAAATTAGCCCGCAAACAGTGCTGCAGGAACATGTTCTAACCTGCATCACACTGCGGGAGCAAGTGGAAGGTGGGAGAGGGGAAGGGTGGGGCTAGAAGTTGGACTGGCAAAAGATGAGAGGGGAGGGGCATGCCATAGTCTACAACAATGTTACAAAGCCGCCTGCATAAGAATAATATCACAGAGAATGTGAAATAAAGTATTAACACATTTTGGGACAAAATTGTCCCATCCGCCGTTCTAGGGTAAAATGGTTTTATAATCCTTAATATTGAGGGGGGGATGTTCAAAAGTGTAGAGTGGAATGCAACCCTCAAATGATTAAAAGTCACGAAATCTCGACTAAATTAAACAGGAATCACAGAAACTGTAGGGGACGTAATATCAGAATGGGACAAAATTGTCCCGTCCGACATTCTAGTGTTAACATCTATATATTTTGACTCTCACTTTAAAGATTAATACAATGTATAAAAACATGTCGCATTGTGTAACAATCTGATCAGTTGGAATAACAGTTCTCGCCTTGCCTCCAAGGGAGAGTGTTTACGAAAATTTTACGTAAACACTCTCAATACAATGTATAAAAACATGTCTCCATGTTGCATTGTGTAATAATCTGCTCGGTTGGAATAACAGTTCTCACCTTGCCGCCAAGCAAGATATGTGTGAGAGTGTTTACAAAAACTTTACATCTATATAATTTTGACTCTCACTTTAAAGATCGATACAATGTATAAAAACAGCTCCATGTCGCATTGTGTAATAATCTGGTCAGTTGGAATAACAGTTCCTGCCTTTCCGCCGAGCGAGATAGTTTACGTGAATATCACATCTAGTTCTGACTCTGTCTTCATACAAGTTGGTCGAGTTATGTAAAATAATATTTGTTGCTCTCAACTTGCATTGATTTTTTCTTAAATAGCATGGCTTTAAAAAGTGTAACCTCACAAATGCCATGGATGGTTCTGCAGATGACATTGTATGGGATGATGATTTCGCTGAAGTGGATAGTGAGGATGTAGAGGACGTTCTCGGCCACGCCATTTATATAGACAATGAGAGAGAACACAAAATCGCTGACTAACTACCGTATAGCTTCGAGTATAAGTCGAGAAATTTCTTCCTTTTTTAGGCCAATCAAACCCTACTTTCGACTTATATTCGAGTCGCAAACTAGCTGGACATTTTTCTGGGTCAATAATTAAACATGACTGCCGAAAAACAACATTTGACTGACTTTAAGCGCATTAGTATGAAAAATTCATGCTAACTAGCAGAAAATGCAAAGGCGAATTATACAGCATCACCGTACTTACGTAGTTTGAAAGGAAAACTTAAAATTTATATTTTATCTTTAAAAACCTGCCCAAATGAGTGGATTGAAGAGAAGAATCAATTCAGTACTCAAGTGTTGGTTTTTTTATTTTGATCCTGAATTCATATTGTTAAACACCGTTCCATTTCTTCAACGACGGCATTTTGTTTTTTACTTATAATCACGGACTGAACAGAGCCTGCATTGCGAATATGATCCCCTATTTCTGATCTATGTATTATGTCCATTTTAGTTTCCATCGAAAGCAGTCGACGTTTTTTAGCACTTTCACGAACACTACATTTACAATTGTTTTCCATAATTCAAGGGTAATAAAAAACAGTACGTATATAAACACGTATGGTTTCGAATACAAATGGCAAATGACGTGTTGACAAGTTTACGTGTTCTTACTGTGACCGATGTTCGTAAGTGCGTGAGGGTGTGTTCGTAAATGAAGTGTGAGGCACAATTCATTGGTATGTGGAATGTTCATAAATATGAATTGTTTGTTTCTTGCATGTTCGTAAGTAGAGGTTCACCTGTATATATATTTTTTTTTGTAAATTACAAAATTATCTCATTTTTGTTTTCTTTGCTTCAACTTATATTCGAGTCTTGGATTTTAAACGCTTTTTTAGGCTAAAAAGTACATTTCGACTTGTACTCGAATCGCCTTATACTCGAAGATATACGGTATTTGAGGACAGCAATAATGAATTCAGAGGCTAAGATTTGGACAGCTAAAAGTAAATAAATAATTATTCTTATTTTTGTTTTGAAAAATGATATTTAAAGGAATGTTATCTAAATGCATTGAAATGTACGATTTATTGGTAAAAATATCTCCGAAAATATAAATTATTTCCTTACTAAAAACAGTTGTATGCACTTGTTACCATATACAGGGTGTATTTAAATTCCACCGACAAACTTCTAGGGCTTGTAGGTGGATCCGAGGTATGATCCGAAAAATTAATCTGAGTTGTCTGCATCGCCTCATTACCAAGATACGGGCTGATGAATGTACCGTTGCCCCTGTAGTGTTTGCAACTATATCTGCGCCTCTACCGCTGCTTGTAGTTACGTACATACGTAGTTGGGACTGCTATGCGTGGTTCGATGTGACTGATCTGGCCGCAGTGAACTGCACTCCTTGATACCTCAATTAATAGCTTGTTAGTCTCACACGTGCCACCACGTCTCTGTTGTGAGTTTGTTTGCATTAGTGCATGAATTACTCCAGCAATGGATGCGTATACGTGGGAAGAAATTTTAGATATGCTCCTTGCATATGGTACAGCAGACGGAAATGGCAGGAAGGCTCAGCGGCTATATCAGGGACGCTTTCCTAATCGGCGACTTCCTCACCACAGCACGACAGTCGAACAAGGCCATCAGCAAAAATTTTCCGTCAATGTCTTGTGTGATATTTTTCATGATTTTTAATAGGCCCCTACGTACTTCCTTCACGCTTGACAGGACCAGGCTACAAGGATTTTTTGGAGCAGTCACTGCCAGAACTGCTGGATGATATGCCCTTAGACGTTCGCCGAAGGATGTGGTTCATGCATGACGGGGCCCCAGCAAATTTCAGCATGGATGCACGAGAATACCTGAACGCTGTTTTTCCTGCTTGATGGATTGGGAGCGATGGTCCTGTTTCCTGGCCTGCTTGCTCATCAGACCTAAATCCGCTTGACTTTTTCGTCTGGAGACATCTCATATGTCTCTTCTATGAGACTACAGTAGAGCAGGAAGATGATCTCCTGACCAGGATCCAGGAAGCAT
Source organism: Uropetala carovei (assembly GCA_036926305.1). Classification (NCBI taxonomy): domain Eukaryota; kingdom Metazoa; phylum Arthropoda; class Insecta; order Odonata; family Petaluridae; genus Uropetala; species Uropetala carovei. The sequence continues at coordinate 1,206,249 of JAXCHB010000041.1, read as the reverse complement.
GCGACAGCATATGACAGACACCTGGTATTTTCGAGTGAGTGTGACAGTCAATGGTGCGTCACTGCGGGCTGTGCAATGAAGTCGGTGGTCGACACTTTGAACATCTGCTGTAGTCAGAGCCGTAGCTAGGAATATTGGCACCTATGGCCAACTGATCGACATGCGCCTTTTTATAACACAAGTATTTCCATAGTAGCATTTATTTATTATTTCTAAAAACGATCAAGCGAATTACCTTTGAATGTATAACATAAGATTAAAATATGAAATATCTTTTATGCTTGGTTGATGTAACGTAAGTAAGAAATATAAACTTTAGCTATAAAAATTAATTTATATACATTTTCAACTTAAGGATTCTGGAAAATACTAAGTCACATTGTCATTTACCTGAGACATTTAAATTTCTAGTTTAAAAACTCATTGCTACAAATACTGTTGTAAAAATATGAAATATAAAATTCTATATAATATTACTAGATGCATTAAATTTTATAACTCCCATTTGGATCAAAATAAAAATTTACAAATTTGTTTCTTTCTTCCATTATGGAAGATTTCCGCTATATTACGCCAAAAACAGTTGATTTTATGCAATACATAATTGTTTCTACAGTAAATTCTACCACATTAACCTAAATACGAACTACGCTACATTACATCTATATATAACCAGAATCATAACACAATGATACCATTATTTTAAGTCCTGTGACACTTCAACTTCAAATCATACATATCATGAAAATAAAAAACATTTAATTCCATTCATTAATAGATAAGTTAGTACGGGTAAAGGGTTTTTAACTCATCTAAATTGTATTTTATCATGGAATTATTTATTGAATATTGTTATATCGACGTAAAGCATAAAGAAAAATTACTAATTGCTCACATATATTCAAAGACAACTTAGAAACTGAACCAAATGCAGCTAACCATGACATTACATATTGATGGCTTAACTGCAATATCATGGGAAAAGAAATATAAAACTTGATGCAATAACTATCATAAAAAATTGACGGTGCCAGCATATCACTTTCTATAAGCATAGTAGGCCTAATTAGTATTCTTTTATAAATTATGAGAAAATTAAATATCCCGTGAACAATCCATTTTACAAAATAAATTCTCAAAAATAAAACAAAAGTTATGGAAAAAATATTATATACAGCTTTGATAACAACAAAATTTTAATTTAATGAAGCCTTATAAGAGAAGTGACATTTTTCCTTTAATAAAAAATTTGTCAATTACGTAAAAATTAAAATTACGACTAATATTATATATATGAATATATTATATATATGAATATATTATATATGAAAAATATAATCGAATTTCCATTTTCAATACACAAAGTATGTTAAAGACACCAACATATTCGATGTTACTTACAAGTCTTAATCACTCTTACTGAGAATAAGTGCAGGTGGCCACCAGTATTTCCAGGATGTATTGCATTCTCTACCTCAAACTTAAAAAATCCCAACGCCTCCTACATAAGGTGGCCATATAGTTAAGACAAAAAATTAAAACGTTATTGTAAAAAAGAGAACGTTTTTTTCTTTTAAGTGTTTTTTCACCCCAGGTGGAACGAAAATCGCCTATGTATTTGGTTTTACCATTAGTAGTTTTCTATTGTTTTGAAATTTTAAACATTTTTTAATGTTGTAATTCAATCGTCTAAAGTAATATTTTCATTAGTAGTTAAAAAGAGAAAAATAACATTTCTTCATTAAAAAGTGAAAAAGAACTGAACAAAAAAGGTAATCTGTTCTCTAAAAGAGAGACCTTCTGGCCACCCTACTTCTATATTTTACATCTACATGCATAATAATGATTCATAGCACAGAGGTGTCAAACTCACTGTGGTTCAAACCGGACCTCAGTATGCTTCATGTGTACCAAAAAATAATAATGTGTACAAACAATACAGAATAAGAATGTAAAATTATTTGAGGACCGACAAATAGTGATAGTAACATCATTAATACAAGTAATAAAAATGATAAGAATTGATTGTTATGAAATGCATCTGCAATTACGTAATTTATTAACTGCTACTGCTCATTCCTGATGCCACCGAAATTCACATACAGACTCTCACTCACAATTCTTTACTGAGTGCCTGCCTACACTGCCTACTGAGTACCATAGCAGTCCAGGAGAATCATAGGGGTATTTCCTTTACATCCCAAGTCGTAAGGATGGCCAACATAAGGCTTTTTTAGGCAAATATTACAGATGATTTTGAGCCATATCAGGGAGGTTGGCCACCTCTGTCATAGAAGGGTTTCCCCAGCTTCCAGTATTCCATGTGTCCCCCATTCTTGAGTAGGAATTGATGTCAGTTGTTTGATTCCACAATATGTTTAGAGAACTCAAGTGTATCCTCACCTCTGAGGGCGGAAACAGAAAATTCTCAAGAGAGATGCGATAGGTTTTATTCAATAGGAGCGATCCTCTAAGATACGCAACTTGCGACGACCAAAATTTGGTACCTCTTGCTCTGCAAGATTTGTTTTCCTTTCTTAGGAAGAACTAATCTGTGGTGCAAATTCAAAAAAGTGTACCGAATTGGTGGAAGACTGACTTTCAAACGGCGTTGCGATTGCCAGTTCATCTTTCCCTTTGGATCCGACGCTCAACTCAGCACCCTTATGAGAAGTTCAAATACTATAAAGATTTCGATCGAATAGGAGGGTGAGCGCTTATTGGGAAACAAGGCCATCGTGCCTTATGTTTGAGACCCATGTCTTACTTTTTCGCACATGGGTTCTAAAAACTCCACTGGACGAGATTGACCTGCATTGAGTCCAGAATGTCACAGACGCTGTCGATAGTTTAACAATGCAAATATATTTTCGGGAATGCTCCTTGTCATCCGGCTGACCAACTTGTAAAGATATTGGGCAAGATTACAAGCGTTTGGCACCTTCTCTATTCAGCACCTATGGCTGCGGCCACATTCGCCATAGGGTAAATACGGCAGTGGCTGTAGTTTCCATGTTAATGCTGAAAGGCCTGATCATCATCATATCATATTACCTTTGCACAATTAAATTTCCTACCATTGTCCGTTTTCACCATGTAAGTACACTAAGGTACTTAATTACGTATGGGATCTTAAGACACGTTTAGAAACTTCATTCCTACCACTGAAGAAAATGATATTTACCATCCCATGATATTCGTACATTAGAATGTAAAGATTGTGCATATCCTGCTCTCTCAGAGTCTTATTTATTTAAATGAACCTAATAACTTCCGGCTACTGATCGAAAAATGAAGGAGTGCAGTTCAATGCGGCCAGATCAGTCACGTCGAACTGCACATAGCAGTCCCAACTACGTAACTACAAGCAGTGACAGAGGCGCAGATATGGTTGCAAACACTACAGGGAGAACGGTATATTCATCGGCCTGTATCTCGGTAATGAAGCGATGCAGACAACTCGGACTAATTTTTCGGATCATACCTCGAATCCACCTACAAGCCCTAGAAGTTTGTCGGTGGAATTTAAATACACCCTGTATAATATGCACCCTAGCTTTTTGTCAATTTTTCATGAAAAGAAATGCATATTATAATCAGAAAATTACAGTACGTTTGATTAATCACATGCAAATTATTCCTGCATTTAGTAATGACTGGCACTAAGAGCATTAAAAAAACTTTAATATTTTGAGAGGCTGAAAACTACAAGCTCAAGCATTCAATTCATGCCTTATTATTTAAAAAATATTTTTTTGAGTTGCATGCATTGCACACACACAATACAGAGGTATTTTGAGCAAAACTTCCACTTAAAAATGTATCACAAATTGAGCTATTGTCAACAAATTTTGGCAAGTTAGGGAGTTAATTCAAAAGCCTTTTGGCAATTAAAGTAAGGAGAAGGATGACAATGGAAGAATTTTTGCCTAGTATTCGGTTGAAGGAGTGATGAATAAAGGGATGTTAACCAACTAAATATTGCTGTAATTTACTTCAAAAAGGTGCTAATTGCAATCAAGAAACATCCAGAGCTAAAGATATAAATTATCAAACAAAGAGGCATTAATTATGAAGTCACACTAAGTTTAATTCCTTCAGGGAGCATTATAACAGTCTGTATGAGAAGAGGAGCAAAAATATTGTAATCACTTCTCCAATCATCCATCTGCAAATAGATAAGTTTTGGTTAGTCAATTTTAAAATACTTATCAATAGTTTAAAGGAGGAATGGATGAATTTACTTGTTCAATTCAAATGTCTTTGCAAAAATTATCTAACGGAAGTGCTAGAATGGTTTCTCATCTAGAGAACCAAAACACCTTGAACCTGATCATAGTGATAGTGTTTATGGTATTGTGTGATTATACAAACCACCATGAGTTACCCAGTGCAGGTATCCAGATTTCAGACCTGTCACATTTTGTGACAATAAAATCTTGTGCATAGAACTCCTTTTTTTTTTAATGATGGAGAAATGGAAACATTTTAGACTAGGAAAAACAAACTTTTAAGTGAATGTGATTCTTTTTACCAAGTTGATTCAAAGATATGCAATGCTAAGACAGTAATTTACAGCATGTTTTAAATAAGCTTAAAGAAACGGGCAATTGTTGTGGGTGTGAATGCTTATGAAGATATAAATATAAAAAAATAAAAAGAGATGGACATTTGGAAGAAGCACAACTGAGGTGTTTTAAGAATACTTGGCTGCCATGTATCGTATTATTATCACCCATTATACTATTAATTAAAAATAAAGCAATTTGATCACATTGTGTCATCCACATTATTTTAATTATTCATGTTTTTAGAACAGCAATTTATCAGAGATGAGCCCCTGAATACTGAAGAACTATCAGGACATGACACATAGCAAAGTCTATTTTCCTGTATATGACCTGGTGGAAGTAGAGAGGTTACCTTTTTGGTGGCTGTTATGTGACATATGTACCTCAAATATGGCATGACAATACAGAAAATAAGAGTACGTGAAAAATGGATAAACAAAGTTAATAAATGCAATGAACTCTGCCTCTGATTCCTTCAGTGCCTAACCCTTCGCTGCAAAGGCTCACCTGATGGCTTTGCCTCCCCCCTCAGCACATTTTTGAGGAGTCAATTGCATCAACTACCAATATATAGTTTGTCTTTCAGTTAATTGCTCTTAGTAAAGGATTATATAGTAGCCATATTATCTGCATCAACAATGACTATTTTCCCATTGTATTTGTTCATATCAGATCTATCATTTCAGTTTCTGTATTTTGGATTATTACCTGAAAGCATCAGTTTCTTCCATGAATCATTGAGAAATTTTTACTAATGCTGCTTTGTCTCCACCAAGAAGAATGATCACTATCAGGTCAAATTAATGTATTTCTTGTGACATAGAAGCTGAGGCATACCTAGGCGATATGGTGCCTATGACAAAATTTTAGGAAATGCCTTGGTTATGTAGGATATAAATTTTTCTTTGCTTTAATAAAGAATAATAGTGTTTTTATTATAAATAAATCAACCTTTGAGTATTAAAATAACACTTATATATGGGGAAAATAACTTTTCGCCCTTTTTGTGGGAACATTTGGCACCTATGGCAAATGCCACCTTCGCCATACCCTAGTTACGGAACTGCATAGAAGTGCAATGGATTTTCTCTTGTGTTTGGTAATACAGCACAGATGAAACTTTTGGGATATTAGGGTTTCAACAATTTAAAGTCATTGTATAATGTAAATAGAATATATGCATGTAGAAGCCCTCATTTCTGGAATACTATAGTGAAGCATTTCTCAAACTGTGTTCCGTGGAACACTAGTGTTCTGTGAGATGTTAATAGGTGTTCCGCGAAAATAATCGAGGCTAGCAATATTTTTTCTTCTAAAATTTATTTAAAAAAATATATATATGTAAGAAAAATACTAAACACATTTATATAGTTGTTCTTATTATATTGCGATAATCTGCCTTTAAGGAATGATGTGCCATACCCGAGAATGCCAGGAAGTCGCATGAGAGATCACGTGATGCATGAATGCATGACGTTCAATCTGCGCATGGATGCATAGGCAGCATTTACCAACTAACTTTCGCGTTGATGTATGTCGTCTATTCGATGATCACTGGTCTATGTTACGTATTTTGTCTTATAATTTCAACATTTATTTGTGACATTATTCAGTGTTTACTGTATATTAAACATTTATACTACACAATCTCGTTCCCCATGGATCTGTGGCTGAAAGAAGGATGTTTTAAACGAAAATCATAGTCTTGTGCTTCTCAAACTGTCTGAATCAAACAAACAAAAAGTTGGAATACTTCAAAGTGAAGATGAACAATCGCAGCCTTGGGTTTCTAAAACATCGGGAGGTGAGCTGTACAAGATGAAGCAATTAATGTCCAATTCCAACAAATTAGCATCGGGTAGAAATAAGCCAAAACAAAAGTACGATGAAAGTTATTTCTCTTTTGGATTTACTTCCATTGGAAGTAAAGATGCTCTTGATGCTCAGTGCGTGTTGTGCAACAAAACATTATCTAACAGCTCCTTAGCCCCTACTAAGCTTCGAAAGAATTTGGAAACTAAATGTGCTGCATATAAAGACGAAGATGTAAGTTTTTTCAAGCGACATCTTGCTTCACTTGAAAACAGTAAACTCTCGATGTATAAAATTGCCAAGTCAGACAATGAAAATGCAACAGAGGCATCATACAGAGTAAGTTACCATATAGCGCTCGCCGGAGAAGTGCACATGATTGGAGAATCGCTTATCAAGCCTTGTGCGAAAGATATAGTAATGTGCATGTTTGATGAGCAATATAGTAAAAAAAATAGACACAGTACAGCTCTCAAACAATACTGTTGTACGTTGAATGAAGGATCTTGCTGCTGACATCGAAGAAGAGCTAGTTTCCTGACTGAAAATTTGCGATAGGTATTCATTGCAACTAGACGAGTCAATTGATGTATCAGGGCCTGCTGTGTTTCTTGTGTTTATCCGTTATAGGTTTGACAAGTCTATTGAAGAGGACCTGCTCTTATGTGAATCTTTGCAAAGTAATGCTACTGGTGAAGAAATATTCAACTGCATCAATAATTTTATGCAGAAACATGCAATTCAATGGGAAAAATGTGTTGATGTATGTAGCGAGCCAGGGCATTGGTCGGAAAAATTGCAGGGGCTGTAACGCGGATGAAAAGTGTGGCACCAGAAAGCACCAGTAGTCATTGCGTGTTACATAGACATGCACTGGCAGTTTAAAAAAATACCTACATCTCTGAAAAATGTGCTAGACCAGGCAGTACAAATCATCAATTACATTAAATCTCGACCACTTCAATCCAGACTAATTAAAAATTTGTGTGAAGAAATGGGTGCTCAGCACTCAGCGCTTCTTCTACAAACACAGATGAGGTGGCTTTCGCGAGGTAAAGTTCTTGTAAGACTTTTTGAGCTACGTCATGAACTACTGGTTTTCATGGATTCCACATTTCGACTGTCTGATTGTTTGACAAATACCTCTTGGCTGCTGAGACTTGCATACCTTGCAGATATTTTTACAAAATTAAATGAGGTCAATCTTTCGATTCAAGGAAAGAATGTGACAATTTTTACAGCATTTGATAAAATTTCGTCATTGTTAAGGAATCTGGAATTTTGGGCCTTCTCCGCAGAAGAAAATAATTTCGATTGTTTGCCTACACTCAGTGACTTTTTGATTGAAGTTAATTCTACATTTGATAAAGATATTTGCATGCCATTGTACAGCACCTAAGAGGCTTGCACTCTACTCTGTTAAAATATTTTCCTCTAACAAACGACTATAATGCTTGGGTTCGAAATCCATTTACAATTACAGTCAAATCAGTCGCATTAGTAGCACAGGATTATGAGAGTCTGATTGATATGATGTTTGACTCAACTGAAACAAAATTTTAACGAACTTTCGCTAAATGATTTTTGGAGCAGCCTAATTCAAGAGTACCCTAATATTGCAAAACGTGCAGTTCGTGTTCTTCTTCCCTTTGCTATAATGTACCTGTGCGAAATGGGATTTTACATATTACGCTGCAACGAAAACAAAATATAGGAATAGACTTGATGCTGCACCTGATATGAAGATCCGACTCAGCAAAATCGTTCCTAATATTAAGCGGATATGTGATAAAAAGACACAAAAACACTGTTCTCGTTAAAAAATATTTTTTTTGTCATATTTTATAACAAAAAATGTACAATGAAAGATGTTTTACTTTATCTTGATATGTTTTGTTCTTTTTGTTCTTAATAAAATAAAAATTATTTAATTTCTCTAATTTGTTATTGTTTTTTTATTCTAATATAAAGTAAAAAGCACATATTAATCAAATTTTGATCATTTCTTGCAGCAATTAATTCGTCTGTGAGACCATTTTTTGCTGTCTACTTTAATCCAAGGGTGCATTATATCTCATGAGCTCCAGTTGGTGTAGTCATAGCATCAAGGCACATTTTTTGCATATCACAGGGGCTACCAGTGTAGGTAGATGGAAGAATAATTATCATACTAATACATATGTTATCTACACAGTTGGCCTTACTTCTTTCTGTGTTTCATCTTATCTTGATAATGCTCTAATCAGAAGGATCTTTGATTTAAATTTAAGAATTCCAGATGCTCTGACTCTATGAGAATGTGTGCATGTTTAATATGTTTTGGTCAGCCCTCCTGAGTAAATAATCACATTGAACAGTTCATTGGGACAAATTGCAAGATTATGGCCATAGTATTACATAAGATTAATTTTTCCTCTTAGTTGAATATATCAATGTGCATTCTCAGTCAAGACCAGCATAAATATTTTGTAGAAGGGCCAGTTATAATTAACATGGTCAACTACAAAGCATCTTATCTTCATATGCTTTTCTTGCATACCAAAGAGAAAAACAGATAGAGCCCTGAACAGGCAATGGCCTTTGTCAAGAATATTCTTATTAAAAGTTTACACTTTTCATTTGAATTGAGTTACAGTGGCAGTAGCATACTCAATCAAATCAGGAAGACAACTAATTACAAAGCAGCCATGCAAAGTGTCTGTACATACATCTGAACAGCCAAGCTTGTTGTACATCGAGGGTGTTGCTTACGTTAGGTAACGAGATTTCAATAATATTAGATAGAGAGATAAAAACTCTCACCTGATACAATTCAAAAGCATGTTTTTTATGTTTATGTGACTAGCATAGGCCATAGCTATATATTAATTTTGCAGCATTATATAATCTACATTAATATTGCATATAAATCTAAATAAATTTATGGTCTGGAAGGAAGTTATAAGAATCTGCATAAATCTACATACTTCTTTCATCCAAAAAATATTTTTATAAAATCTTCTGATAAATGGAGATCCCATACAGTCAAAGTTTGAAGAAAATATGGAAGTAAATGTTTCAATAAAGTGTATCTAATTTGGTGATAGGGAAATTTGCACAAAATTCCTAATGTTCACATGGCATCTATGAGGTCACATCATTACCATCATCGGTATTTATTTTGATTTACAATATGCATTAAATACAATTATTATTTAAGCATATCAAATATTAATACAAATAGAAAAATCTCATGTTTTTCATATAGCACTTCAATATATTCATTTTATACATAGGCATGCAGTAGGAAAAACATGAAATTTTACTAAGTATAATACAATATTTATAAATCCAATTATTCATTTTTATATAATCAATTTAATTTTATAATTTATTTTTGTAGTATTATATTAGCAGTCCATGACTTCATTATTTGGTACCTATAGCCTGAGGCAGATCTACCATAGTCTCAATACAAATGTTAAACTAATGCTCTTTTGTGGGTAAAATGACCCATCACTGCTGCAGCTAGAAATAGATCCATACAAGTATAAGTTCGTCTTCATAATCAACAAAGATAGTGGTGGCTAAGAAAAACTGTTGCAGAAAAATAAATGCGACCAACATTTTAGCAAATAGCCTACCATTTGAAGTAGTACCAGACCAGTTACCAGTCATATGAAATATAATAAGGAAAACTCATAAAATATAGTTGAAATCTGCATTTTTGATATTTTAAAAATATTTGGTCATTCATTGTAGAACTGCATAAAAGTGAATCATGCCACCACATTTGAAGAAGTTTGCTGCATCTCAGTGTACCACATAAAAAGTGAATCCATGTTGTTGGAAGTCACATTTGAGGAATTTTTAGTGTATGTCATGGCCAGATTAAGATGCCCATGGGCCCCATGCACCACATGTTTAAGACCCTGCCCACACTGTAAAATTTTAACAAGTAAAGAATTATTACAAGCTTTGTGATATGTATGGTAACACTTGGAAAGGATTTTGGTGAGATGAAACAAAATTGGGTCGGCCCACTGTCCTCTGAGCCCCACACACTTGTGTGTTTTGTGTACATCTTAATCAAGCCCTGTTGTATATACTTTTTTTATCTAAACATGATCAAGTTGCTATTTTCTATACCATTTGGAAAATATTGATGAAGAAAAGTTCTTAAAAATTATAAAGATTTGCATTCGGGATTGATGGATGGAAGTCAAGACAAATTTTAGGGCAGAATTATTCAAATAAATAAAATCTTTTAATGTTTAATATAAATATGCCACTCATCAAATAATTTTTCAACATTTTCGAACTTAGCTAAGCATTAAGTATTTTACTGACTCTTCTCATTTAGGTAGCAGAAATAGTAATTGTAAGAGGGGTCGCTGAAAATTTCTTGGCCTAAGTAGAAAGGGAATAGGTTAGAGAAGCATTGTTTATATACATTGCAGCTCAAAGTTTCATGATATTACTCACAGCTATTTTGGCTTTTTCCACATATATAGTACTAGTTAATATGTGCTTGCATACTGCAAGCATTTTTAAATTTTAGCATTTTTACAATTTTGAATTATTCCGAATTGATTTTGTACAAAATCATGTAACTGTGTCAAATTTCAAGGTTGTAGCTCATCTTGAAATGCCTTATAATTTTAATCGTCGTATTGGGCAATAATAGGGCAAAACAGCCCCTATGATTTTGAATTTTTACAATATCAGATTTATTTCTGTTGTAACTAAAAACCCATAATTCTGCCAAATTTCCAGTTTGTATCTCATTAAGAAGTGCCTTAGAATGTTCACACTCTTATTGGGTAGAAATGGGGCAAAATCGCACCCAAAAATTTGAATTTTTGCGATTTTTTAATTTTATCTTCAGTTCCAATGAAATTTCTATAATGGAGCAATACTGGGGCAAAAGAGCTCCAAAAATGAGGATTATTACAATATAGGATTTCCTCCATTAGGCATAGTTTAACATTAAAGGCATTAAAATGTAAGCCTCTGATTCCCATTAAAAGCTTACCCATATGAAAGCATTAAGACTGTTGCCTAGGAAACCTATTGTTAGACCCAGAAAAATTACCACTTTTTTGCGATAAAAACTATAAATTTACACTAATTCTATTCGGATTTGAATTCTGTCTTCAAAAAGAAGAAACTACAATTTATATCCTATCTGACAGTTTAAGTCTTGAGTTCCTATCTTGATGCGAAGTAATTTTAAAATGCAAATATAAAAACCTCTACACCCATTTACATGTTTTCTTATGGGCAAAAAATGGGGCAAAAAGGGGCCAAAATAGCCCATCAAAATAGGAATTTTGCCAGTTTCGGATTTTTTCCTATGGTTGTGACCAAAAACCTATAATCCTACCAAATTTCAAGTTTCTAGCACATCTGGAAGTGCCTCATAATTTTGTATCCTCCTATATATATATATGATACTAGATAATATGTGCTTGCATTCTGCAAGCATTTTCAAATTTTAGCATTTTTACAAATTCAAATTATTCCCAATCGATGTTGTACATAATCATATAACCGTATCAAATTTGGAGTTTGTAGCTCATTTAGAAATGCCATATAATTTTAATCCTCGTATAGGGCAATAATGGAGCAAAACAGCCTCTAACATTATGAATTTTTACATTCTAAGATTTTTTCCATCTGTTGTAACTAAAAACCCATAATTCTGCCAAATTTCAAGTTTGTATCTCATTAAGAAGTGCCTTATAATTATCACAGTCGCATGGGGCCGAAAAGGGGCTAAGCCACCCATTAAAAATTGGAATTTTTGCAATTTTACAATTTTATGTTAGTTTGCCATGAAAATTCTATAATCGTGCCAAATTTCAAGTCTCTAGGTCCTATGCAGCTGCCTCGCATTTTTTGTTCTCAAATTGGGCAATAATGGGGCAAAACAGCCCCAAAAATGAGGATTATATCAATATCGGATTTCCTTCATTAGGTGTAGTTTAACATTAACAGCATTAAAATATAAGCCTCTGATTCCCATTAAAAGCTTACCCATATGAAAGGATAGAGCTAGTTACAAAGGAAGCCTATTGTTAGACCCAGAAAAATTGCCACTTTTTTCCGATAAAAACTATAAATTTACGCTAATTCTACTCGGATTTTAATTCTGTCTTCAAAAATAAGAAACTACAATTTATATCCTATCCGACAGTTTAAGTCTCGAGTTCGTATCTTGATGGGAAGTAATTTTAAAATGTAAATATAAAAACCTCTGCACCAATTTACATGCTTTCTTATGGGCAAAAAATGGGGCGAAAAGGGGCCAAAATAGCCCCTTAAAATAGGATTTTTGACAGTTTCGGATTTTTTCTTTCGGTTGTGACCAAAAACCTATACTCCTACCAAATTTCAAGTTTCTACCACATCTGGAAGTGCCTCATAATTTTGTATCCTCCTATATATATCATCTGTCAGAAGCATCTATATATTATAGAGATATATATATATAATAATATAAAGATGCTTCTTACACATGATATATATATATATATATATATGTACACACACACTAGTGAATGTGTGCTTGCATTCTACAAGCATTTTATGTCACCTTATTTTAAAGAGTAAGAGCCGACAAATAAATTTTAAACGCAAAAGTGCCCTGCACAAATTTCAATGCTTTTCTTATGGGAAATAATCTCCAATTTAACACTTAGAGTGCTGGCCCCTGGGAGGCCATTTCCATTCTGTGTGCTGGCGTATTTTGCGCTTTTACAAATATATCTTTAAAACTTTTTAACTTATATGTTTAATTCCTTTTTATTTATTACAGATAACATTCTTACTTACATTTTATTTTGATTTTGAACCTGTTAACATATATTTTAATAATTAAACAAACGATTAACATATATGCTGTTTTATCAAAAAAGAAAAATTGAAAATTTATACATATCTATTTAAAAGTATATTTTATGTATAAGCTTAACAGAAAATCAACATTACATGTTTGTTGAATACATAGAATACTACAGAAAAAGTGATACAAACACAGAAAACTACTTCGCAAACATTACAGGAGCGGCAGCGCTGTAAGCATGTAAACTACATGAGAAAAGCGTCTTGAAAAAAAAATCAGAAAAACCAAGCTATCTGCCATCTTGCAGCAAAATAAAGAACTATGTAGTCATAGGACTAATAACTATCCTGTAGTGAAACGCTGAAGACGTTTTTCAACGTCTTTCAGCTTAATATAGCTTGAACGTCTCCTGCACGGAAGGGACTGACCGCTAAAGACGTAACCAAACGTCTTTAGCACTCTTAAGTGTTAAGGCTGCATGGAGTCGAACCGATGACACCTATGCAGGAGCTCTAAAATAATATGGATATATTCTCATGACATCTACAAACCCTGAAAATATCAGTTCTTTATTCCTCTTAGTTTCGTTTATATACAGGAATTAATTTTTCCCATGCTTTCTTATGGGAGATATACCAGGTCGTCTGGAGTCGAACCCAGGACAGTTGCTGTAAACTTGATAATGGTTACCTATAGATCTTGTGGATATCTAAAGACCATCCAAGTTTCAATTCTCTGTCTTATCCGAAAGTACCCTAAATTAATTTTCAAAAATGCCGCAATGCTCTTCTTATGGGGAAAAAACGCAACTTTCGGAATTTCTGGAGTCGAGCCCATGGCACTTTCTTGGGAGGTCTCAATTTTTCTGGCGGTTTCTCCATTCCATCTACAACCACTGAAAATTTCAGCTCTCCAACTGTTGTAGTTTTGGCCAGACATTAGTATCCTCGTATATCCTCCTCTGTAAGAAGAGAGCTTGTAGAATGATATATATATGTATATATCATTCTATAAGCATATATACACACACCTATCCCTCGATTTACATGGTAGATAGGTTCCGCAAAACCACCGTGTAAATCAAAGCCGTGTAAATCGAGACTAACATTTGTATAGAAAATGGGGGGATAGGTTCCCAAAAATTCTAATTATTAATAAAATGAATAATTAATGTTTTTTTTGTACATACTATGTACATATTTATTTATCACAAATTTCAATTCAGTCATTTATGTAACATATATATGGGTATGTTTTATTTTCACTAATCAAGATAAATATTAAGTCACTGATTAAACTTAATTAATATGTAGGTACTTACAGTAAGCATAAAAAATTAAAAGTTTACAAACAAAGAAAGTTTCACTCAAATTCTTATGAAAATATCTTCTTATTCAATATCTTCTTCGCTTGTTAATATAGCAACAATTTTCTTCTTCTTCCTCGGTTGAAATTTGTCACTACTGCCACTAACTTCCTCGGCACTAGAATTTTTTTGGAATTCATTTTCCATATGAGACATTATGGGCCTCATTTCAATAAACTCCGTTATCAAGGTTTGTTTTTTATTTTTTTACATGCAGACATTTTTCGTTAACATTTAAAAATATCTCATAAAAAAATGATCTTCACGCAAAACTTGCGCAGTCATTCATAGAAAATTATAAAGATTAATTTCCATATCTTAGAAGTTCACATCTTATTCTAAAAAAGTCAATAATTATGTTTTTCGACTTTTTCTCCTAATTTTTACCCCTTTATTCATTTCATCACCATAGCAACTGCAATTTTTAAAGTCTAATGTTGGCTGAATTCTAATGTGTAAGAAATGCATAAAAAATTGTGAAAAAATCATAATCTTTGGAGATTTTTGGATATTATTTTAATTTTTATGATATTGAAATTAATCTTTATAATTTTCTTAGTATGACTGCTCAAGGTTCTTGACAAAATCGTTATTGAGATATTTTAAAATCTCAGCAGTAATAAATGTCTATTTATACGTGTTAACTTATGGGAAAAAGAAAATATCCCATGGAATCGATAGGATATATCTATAAAAATTAACAAATTTTCGAGAAATATACAATGCCAAAAGCATACCTACTTCCATCATTGCTGTCAGTATATGGGCTTAACAATTTTAAATGCTTAGCATGTATAATCACAGATATTCTATTATATAAAACCAATTATGAACCACTATTACATATTTTTACTGTTATCTTTTAATTAATACCTGTCATAATCATGCAAAGTAAATGAAAATCAAGATTCTGGTAAAAAGCTGTTCAAAGATTACAGTCGATTACTTTGATTCTTTTTTTATTGTGAGTAAACTTGAAAAGCTTTCTTCACAGAGGTACGTCGACGAAAACGGAAGAATAATACATGGCGCTTATTCCCCAACTTTTGAGTAAATTGGGAAATATTTGATCACAAATTCGTCCAAGCTTGAGTTTTCGAAATTATCTTTCGCACTTGAATCGTATTTCAAATTCATGTGTTGGCCACATAAGATTTTTATTTTTAAATTACGAATTGAAATTTTTGTTGAAAGGTTGGATGATGGTAAAGAATAAGTGGGAGACGTGAGGGTATCTCAAAAATAAAAAATCTGATGTGGCCAACACATGACTTTCTCCATATTTGGGGTATAGATATTTAAATTATTAAGAGTAGCATTATAAGGCAAAATTATTATTTCATGTCGTAAAAGAATACAGTTGTCCTTATTGCTGTAAATTATATTTTGAATATGTTTACAGAATTCACCGCTACATGGTGGTGGCTCTGTATACTGGAAATTACAAAAAAGTTAAATATCTCAGAAATGGATGGTTCTACGACAATTTGTTTCAAACAAAAGTTGGAAGAAATATTATTCTCTACAACTTTGGTCGTCACAAAGCTTACTAATAACGATGTTTTTAAGGAGATATTTGACGGAAACCGAAAAAACCGATTATTTATAAATAATTCTTAAGCAATAACTGCTATGGAAAATTGTTTCAAATGAAAATTGTTGGAAATTACATTCTCTATAACCTTTGTATAGAATTATATATATAATTATGTTTTAACGGAGAAATATTGCAAAAACTGAATCGGGTTTCAAATAAACCTCGACTTCTGGTTAACCGTTATTGTCCAAAAACTAATCAGTTCTTTGTGCTCATGCTAAAATGTTGTATATTGAATTTGGTATTAATATGACAAGTGTTTTTTGAGTTAGAGCGCCCACAATCACAAACATCCACACACACACATAATTCCAAAAATAGTCTAAATGTGTTCTAGGGACCTCAAAATGTGTATTTCCATTGAAATCTTGAAGTTGATTTTTTCGTGATCACAATACTTTCCCTATACTACGTATGGAGAAAGTAAAAAGGGGGCGTGATGCCAAAAAGTTTGGAAACCGCTGATTTAGGTAGATTCAAATGCTGATTGTCAATAAGAAAAATAAGGATTGTGAATAATATATGTTATTAAATATATCAAAGGTAACATATTTTAATTTTTCAAGATTTACATTTTTTGACGTTCAATCAAACTACACTATGAGAAGGTTAGGTTATGCTTTGCTTAATTAATGTCTTCTATCATAGCAAATTGAAATGCTAATGACATTACAGGGTCATGAAAAGACAAACCTGAACCTGCAATAAGAAAGAACACTACTACTTAAGTTGAAACAGTATTATGGGCATGGATCCCTCTAAGCTGTGCGGCTGCGCAACAGTTTTTGAAGTACAATTTCAAGCGCGCATGACTGAGTTTATCTTAGGATATATACGAATAGGGCCCCGACAACCTGGGTGCACACCCACGCATTAATATTATTTAGGCACGCACAGCGATATACATTCTGCCCATGGATGAAAAAATTAGAGGGAGCTATGATTACAGGGTTATGAAATTTTTTTAAGGTTTCGTTACTTTTATGGGTACTCACGCTAGAATAAAAAACAAAATTATCTATAGTGTTTATGGATGGTTTAACATGAATGATTAAATTGTTACTTTAATTTAAACTTTAGTTTTTCGAATTTAATATCTCTTAAGATGGACGACAATACTGAAAGAGAAGTAAATATATACGCGAATACCTAAAGAAGAAGACGGAAAATTCTGCAATCCATGAAAATAAAAGACAGCTAATAAAAGGGATACGGTATTCAGAAGAATAATGTGAAAATGAAAATTAGCGTATATTAGTAGCATATAATAGTAAAAATCTGATGTGGCCAACACATGACTTTCTTCATATTTGGGGTATAGATATTTAAATAATTATGAATAGCATTATAAGGCAAAATTATTATTTTGTATCGTAAAAGAATACAGTCGTCCTTATTGCCATAAATTATATTTTGAATATGTTTACAGAATTCAACGCTACATGGTGGTGGCGCTGTATACTGGAAATTACAAAAAAGTTAAATATCTCCGAAATGGATGGTTCTACGACAATTTGTTTCAAACAAAAGTTGGAAGAAATATTATTCTCTACAACTTTGGTCGTCACGAAGCTTACCAATAACGACGTTTTTAAGGAGATATTTGATGGAAACCGAAAAAACCGATTATTTATAAATAATTCCTAAACAATAACTGATATGGAAAATTGTTTCAAGTGAAAGTTATAGGAAATTACATTCCCTACAACCTTTGTATAGAATTGTATGGTACTTTCCTGTTAACGGGAATACCTCCAGGACCCTTCGCAGGACCTGGTACTTATGTATAATCCCATGCCATACTTGCGTATAACATTAACAGAAACTGATTGGCCTGTCTCGACATTTACAAACCCAATCTCCAGACAACGTGGAGGGTTTCTTTGGTTCTGGGTGAGGCGAAGGGTACGGTAGCGCCCAGAGACGACTACCCATTACAACAAAGAGAGCCAAAGGCTCGTCAATATATCCTTTCAATGTTATATCCTCTTGACTGTTGTGCCACAAATTGAGAGGATATATCGACTAGCCTTCAGCACACTTTGTTGTAGTGGGTAGTTGTCTCCAGGCACTACCGTGCCCTTCGCCTCACCCGGAACCAAAGAAACCCTCCACGTTGTCCAGAGATTGGGTTTGTAAATGTCGAGACCGGCCAATCAGTTTCTGTTAATGTTGTTTTTAAAATAAAATATTGTAAATGCAACAATACGTCAAAATATCCTTTCAATCCTATATCCTCTCAAACAATCTTAACAATACGTTCATTTTTTAAGTTATTCCCGTTAACAGGAAAGTACCAATTGTATATAAAATAATGATGTTTTAACGGAGAAACATCGCAAAAACCGAATCGGGTTTTGAATAAACCTCGACTTCTGGTTATAGTTATAGTTATAATTATAGTTTATTATTAATTCCGTCGGCCATTAGTTATGACATGGAACAAGTCAGATTCAAATACAGGGGAAAATATAAAAAAGAAAATATAAAAATAAATAAAAATACAAATACAAAGAATACAGAGATGTAAAACATTAATATCCAGAGATGTAGAACATAGATATCCAGAGTTATAAGGACTCTGAGAGATATTCGTTAATGCTATAGTAGCATTTATTAAGTAGCAATTCTTTCACTTTATACTTAAATATATTTAAAGTGTTAATCTGTTTGATATGTTGTGGCAGATTATTGTAAAGTACAGAGGTAGAGTGGTATGGACCCTTTTTACAGGATGAGTATGAATAATGATTTATATGAATATCACCACTGCTACGAGTGCCGTATTCATGCAGTTCTGAATTTATCTTGAATAGATGGGGGTGTGATTTGATGAACATGACACAGTTCAATATATGTATACATGGAAGGGTTAAAATTTTGAGGCTATGGAAAATAGGCTTGCCAGGAGTATAAAAAGACACCCTATGAAATGCCTTTACTGCTTTTTTCTGCATGGAGAAGGCTTTGAGAGAGAGCCTGGAATTTCCCCAAAATACAATTCCATAAAATTAACGAGTGGATTTTGGCATAATAAATCATTATTAAAGTTTGCTCAGATAAAATTGGAGCAGTCTTCCGGATCATAAATACGCCTGAGGCAAGTTTCTTCACTATATAACAGATATGGTCAGACCAGTCCATTTTTTCATTGATATATAATCCCAGGAATTTCGTCCCTGGAGAGTGGTGTATATTGCCTGTATGTAACTGGTATTGTCCAAAAACTGATCAGTTCTTTGTGTTCATGCTAAAATGTTATATATGAAATTTGGTATTAATATGACAAGTACTTTTTGAGTTAAAGCACCCACAATCACATACATCTACACACATACACATACATCATTCCGAAAATAGTCTAAACGTGTTCTAGGGACCTCAAAACGTGTATTTCCATTGAAATCTCGAAGTCGATTTTTTTCGTGATCACGATACTTTCCCTATACTACGTATGGAGAAAGTAAAAAGGGCAGAAAACAAAGTTTCTTTAAGGGTTTGATTGAATAAACGTGGATGATGTCGAAATATATATTTGTGATAGGAGCGTTATATATTTTTTTCTCAGATATTAATTTTCGTAACACTTCTAGCGAGACCGAGATTGGTGAGTGTAGCGAGAAGGGGAAGGAGCGCTATAGTACAATATAATAATTAATATAACATTCTGGTGTGCCGAGACATTTTGTCCTACACCCTAATGAGGATTTCTCTCACCGTCCCCCTTACTCCCCCTCCATCATAATGTTAATTTGCAAATTTACAGCATAATCTTCAACTATATGTTATTTCCTGTCGAACTCTGAACAACAATAGCTATAAGTATTATATACCGCTATCTTTTAATTAATAGAGTTAATAATCATGGAAAGTAATGACACTGAAGATGAAAGGAAAAAAAACTTAACAAAGGAGTACAAACTCCCTGGAAATCTCGCCAAATGGAAATATTGCTGAAGCTAGGAGAAGAGAAACGGAACAGGATAGATAGAAAAGATTAAACGATCAGAGCAAATGAAAAGCGAGGCATAGACCTAATGAGTAATAAAGAAGCAACAGTAAATCGATTGACAAACAACAGATTTTTAGATGCAAGAAAATGAGCAAATGAAAGTTCGTTATAATCTGAATAGCGATTATTGTAGATTAGGTTATTTATATTTATGAAACAAACTCTTATATAATTATGAGGATTTCTCCCACCCACCCCTTAACTCCCCCTCTATCGTAATGTTAATTTGCTAATTTACAGCAAAATCTTCAACTATATGTTATTTCCAGTCGATTGCTACTTACATTTCCTGTACTTCATGAGGATTTCTCCCACCCTCCCCCTTAACTCCCCCTACCCCCTCCATTGTAATGTTAATTTGCTAATTTACAGCATAATCTTCATTTATATTTTATTTCCAGTCGATTGACACCTATATTGCCTGTACTTTATGAGGATTTCTCCCACCCCCCCTTACTCCTCCCCCCTTCGCGATATGAATTTTTTAATTTATAACATAATATTCAAGCATATGTCATTTCCTGTCGATAGACACTTATATTGCTTGTGATTCATTAGGATTTCTCCCTCCCTCTCCCTTAACCTCTCAAGCCGGTATTCTGTACAGGTGTACGGGCCTTCCTATTGCTCCCAGGAGCGGTAGTCCATACACACGTACGGACCCTGACCTCACTTCACTAAATCCTATATACGCAGTCCATCTGTTTATGTTTTGATCAACAAAGTCTTCTTCAGCTTTAGAATGCTTGGATGGTGCTCCCCTCTATTCTTCTTTCTAAAAGCACCTTTAGTTTTGTTCTTAGTGATGATGAAATAGAACAAACGTTTCTCAGACGTACTAAAAAAATCATGGCGGACCCCTCTTCGCGTTCGAGTATGCCAGTGAGTGATATTTTGTCTTTATTGAATGATAGTGGGAGTGAAAGTGATGGTGATGAATCATCAAGTGATATCTTGGATTGTGATGTAGAATATTGCCAGTTAATTAGTATCAATGAAGACATTCACGATGAATTTAGTGATTCCAGAGATCGTGATACTTTTAATTTGAAATTAGTTGAGGAGGCATACAGTCCCTGAAAAACACCATTTGTGGGTAATATTGGACCACAGCTGCAATGTGATAATGTGTTGGATAGTTTTTTGAGAGAGAGAGCATTTTTTGTCAGCATTTTCCATGTGCTCGGCTCACACTTCTGGGCAATATGGAAGAACGTAAACATCTTTGAATAAATAGTCTGTGCAAACTCTCTCTCTCTCTTTCAGAGCAGACAAAGACTTAATTCTTTCTATAAATACATTCCCTTCATGAAATGCTGACCATCCTCATGGCCCAGACCAGGGATCCTTCGCTTTCAATTTAGTTATCAAGTGTTGACACATGAAAAAAATATTCATTTCAAACGTGTCATGCCTCTAAGAGCAGATACACAGCTCCAAGATCTCCTACAGTGCATATTATATTGAGAGCAGAGTTTGATTCATCTCGGCTCTCAATAGGGATTTTTTTAAATAGATAGTAAACCTGAAATCGTAAAATCAAACAGAAAATTAATGACAAAGTTTAACATAAAAGAAAATTAGTAAGAAGAGCTGCAAATTTTAAGAATGAAGTATAATAAAGAATAAATGCATAGTTTTGAAGTATAACAAAGATTTTGTTTACGGTTACGGTTAACTGTTATTGTCCAAAAACTAATCAGTTCTTTGTGCTCATGCTAAAGTTTATATATGAAGTTTGGTAACGATATGGCAATTACTTTTTACTTTCTCCATACGTAGTAATGGGAAAGTACTGTATTCATGAAAAAAATCGACTTCGAGATTTCAACGGAAATTCAAGTTTTGAGGTCCCTAGGACACGTTTAGACTATTTTCGGAATGATGTCTGTGTGTGTATGTTATTGTGGGCGCTCTAACTCAAAAAGTACATGCCATATCGTTACCAAACTTCATATTTAACACTTTAACATGAGCACAAAGAACTGATTAGTTTTTGGACAATACCGGATAACCGGAAGTCGAGGTTTATTCGGAACCCGATTCGGTTTTTGCGATATTTCTTCGTTAAAACATCATTATTGTATATACAATTCTATACTAAAGTTATAGAGAATGTTATTTCCTACAACTTTCATTTGAAACAATTTTCTATAGGAGTTATTGTTTAGGAGTTATTTATAAATAACCGGTTTTTCGGTTTCCGTTAAATATGTCCTTAAAAACATCGTTACTGGTAATCTTCATACGGACCAAAGTTGTAGAGAATAATATTTCTTCCAAGTTTTGTTTGAAACTAATTTTCGTAGAACCATCCATTTCGGATATATTTCGCTTTATCTTAATACCAGTATACAGCGCCAACACCATGTAGCGGTGAATTCTGTAAACATTCAAAATATACGTAATTTACGGCAACAAGGACGTGTCTTCTTTTATGATACGAAATAATAATTTTGCCTAGTAATATTATTCATAATAATTTAAATATCTATACCCCAAATATGGAGAAAGTCATGTGTTGGCCACATCAGATTTTTAATTTTAATCGAATGTATTTCATCAAAAACAATCATGCGCTCTATGCACACCATACAAAAGCATCAGGAAGTAGTATATAAAATCGTCATAATAAACTCGATCGGATAACAATTTAAACAGTAATAAATACTTATTTATAAACAATTTATAAAAGTTTTGAAACAATCGGAAAAGTACTTTTTCAATAATATAAAAATACATGCAAATGTGTATCAAGTAAGGATTTGTAAAAATTTAAATACCGCCTATAGGGTCAACCAGAATAGATTTAAATACCGGCTTGAGGGGTTAATACCCTACCCTCACCGCAATCTAAATTTGCTAAGTGATTGCATTTCACTATAATAGACATATGGAACGACTATTTACACTAACTTTAGTCATAATGCAACACTCAAATTTTTTATACGTCTGTTGTTTAACATTACCCATTAAATTGTTTATACTTCTGGTGTTAATATTTTCCTTGCAATAGTTTATATACTATGTAAGTTACTTAAAAATGTAACCCGTTTAATTGTTTAACTAAATTGATAGCGGTAAACATCGGCAAAATAATGCCAGGTGGGACTTTTGTCGCTTTTTTATGTTTAGGGGTGGGGCTTATGTCGGTGGGGCTTATGTCAGTGGGGTTTATGTCGGTGGGGCTTATGTCGGTGGGGCTTTTGTCGGTGGGGCTTTTGTTGGTGGGGCTTTTGTCGGTGGGGGTTTTGTCGGTGGGGCTTTTGTAAGGTGGGACTTTTGTCAGTATCCTGCATTGTGAATATCGTATGATCACTAATTTTTCCTTTGTCTTTTAAAATGATTGCAATTGTTGAACAATTGAGATCCTAAACACAACCAATCAAAGCAAGTGACTCACCTTGTTCTGATCTATTTATTATGTCCATTTTAGTTTCCATTGAAAGCACTCGACATTTTTGCCACTCTTAGCACTTTCACAAACACTATGTTTATGATTGTTTACCATATTTTAAGGGTAATAAAAAAACAATAATTATATAAACATGTGCCCGTACGGTTTCGAATACAAATGGCAAATGACAAGTATTGACAAGTTTACGTTTTCTTACTGTGACCGATGTTCATAAGTGCAGGAGGGTGTGTTCGTAAATGAAGTGCTAGGCTCAATTGATTGGTATGTGGAATGTTTGTAAATGTGAATTGTTCATTTCTTGAATGTTCGTAAGTAGAGGTTCACCTGCATATATATTAATTATTTTGTAAATTTCAAAATTATCTTGTTTTCATTTTCTTTGCTTTGACTTATACTCGAGACTTGGATATTAGATGCTGTTTTAGGCAAAAAAGTACACTTCGAGTTATACTCGAATCGCTTTATACTCGAAGATATACGGTAATTATTTTGATAATGAATGTCTATGAAATATTGTAACAAATAAAATAATTTTTAATATTTGTACATTTATTTAAAAAACTTCTTATAAAACATTGCTTTGATATAAAATATTACCAAATTTTTGTTTTTTTTTAAATGTCAAAGTTTTGGGGGTGGCCTTCTCTAATTAGAACATTTATGGCCGACAAAATAGACATTGGCATGCATACTATTTTATACTTTAAATTTTGATATTAATAAATGACACCAGCTACTGTCAAAATCAGCCAATTTTGGACATAAGCCCTAAATGTTATGAATACTGAAATGAAAATTTGCAGATCTCACTTCAATAATAAATTTTAATGATTCAAAAACAGTTTGCTGCAAAACATTAAGCAATAAGGTATATTTGAACATGCAAATGGACCAAGTTATGCAGAAACCTACCAACCCACATGGACAAGAAGCTGAGATATTAAGACTTTTACTGATTGTTAATTTTAAAAATCACAGATTGTGGGTTAGTTTGAAGGCAAATGTAGCACAACATGGTACTAGTTTGGGTTGGATGTTTTTTGCAGGAGGTAGAATAGGGTTCTCCCTATGCAGTGCACAGGTTACTTGAATATTTTCAATTTTGAGTATTAGTTGCTTTCTGCATAACTTGGCTCAAATGTGAAGCCAATACTGAAGATTGACCAAAAGAAGGAATTTTACATTAAATTTCATTGAATATTCATCAATGACTCAAACAGAAACAGAAAAGAGAGTGCTGTATGTATCAGTTTAACTTTTTGTTTGAAAATTTAGAGAACAAATTTGGTTGTTCACAAAAAAAATTACAGAAAAACAAATGTAATTTTTGCTGACCCTTCATATTGGCACAATATCATAACGTCAAAAATTGTTTCTGTATCATTCAAAACATGCATTATGTAATTTAATATCATATACATAAGTTGTAACTTTATTTATAATTGACCTGAAGGATCTTAAAATGTACATTTATCTCACATATTTTGTTTTATTATTTTCATTTATTTTAAGCTCTATATCTATGTTCTAAAAACAATTTTTGGGCAATAATTTATGAGCAGTTTTTTTTACAAGATATCATAAAAAATACAAAACGTTTAAAAAATTATAACTGTGAAGTCATGAGTGACTATTCCTACCCTTTAAAATTCATAATTATTTTATAAAAACTTTATAAGATAAAATACAGAAGTTAGAAAACTCTTCAAAAGTGATTTCAATTAAACCAGAGAATGCTATACAATGGATCAATTATTTATCTCTCTGGAGATGTATGAGAATTCTAAAAAGCAATTTGACAAATGATAAATGATCATATAGTTGTAATATATTTTAATTAATATTACAATTCAAATGAACAGCTGAACTACAGTAAACTCTCGATTATCCGGCACTCTATTTAGTGGCACGCTTGCTCTAACGGCACATTTTTAGTATGGGAATAGGTACCATTTTGATTTGATAACATAGTAATATTTCTTGTTTATATCAATCAATTATTTATGCACCCTTGAACTATGGCCTCTAAAAATTTTACACCGCGTAGTGAACAGAAAAGAAAAAGAAATGTGTTGGCTATTGCTCAGAAAATTGAAATAGTAAAGAAAATAGAGAGGTGAAAATTGGAATGTGTTAATTTACAAGTACAATGTTGCTTCATCAAACATTTATGACATAAATCATCAAAAGAACGAATTGTTAAAGTTTTCTTTGAGTTCTGAGAGTAGCAGTTAAGCTACAAGTGAACGTAAAAACTTACGCAAGCCTAAATTAGATAAAGTGTTGTAGGTGTGGTTTGTATTAAAACAGTGAAGGCATTGCCATATCTCACCATGCTCTGCAAAACACGATTATTCAGAAAAAGCAGACACATTTCAAACAAGCTGATTATCGTACATTTTGGAGGGGAACATCTGAGATAGCTAGTGCGGTCTCCAAAGAGAGTTTTTTATCACCATCAACATCTAGATCTAATATTGCTAATTTACCAAAGGAAGAAGTAGTTCCTAGAACACCTGAGGGGCAGTAAACACTTAAAACTTTATTCCTTACAGTGTTGTGTAAAAAGTACAATAGATAGTATAATTTTAGAATAAGTACAGTTAAATTAAGTTGTGTCCAAGTTGCTATAAGTGCAGTACAATTTAAGTTAATATAGTATTACTACCCCAGTGTTCTCAACATAATGATCTTCAGATGATTCATTTAGCGGGTACTGTACATAGCTACATACATGGTCTTTATTATTTACCATTATTTATAACATGTCTACTGTTACTATTATTATTTCCATGATATTGTATATCAAAATTGCTTGGTCAAAGGTACTGCTCCATCTAACAGCATATTTGGTTTAACGGCACATCCTTGTTCCCAAGCGTGCCGGATGATTGAGAGTTTACTGTACTAGAATAGTAGCAGATTTAAGGATTTTTTCATCTCTAAGCTGAAATGAATGAGCTAAAGTTTCTTTAATAATATGCAAATGAATAAGTTTGTGAACAAATGCATGGCCTATATATTTGGGGTTGGAGTAAGGTGTGGTGGGTGCGACTGCCAGCAAGGTTTGATCCCAGATCAGTTCTTGAGGGTATCCTAGCTGTAGAAATGCATGTTCAATGCTCCGAGAGTGATTTTCTTTCCAAGCAGGTTCTTCATCCTCAATGGGCTAGGTATAGGTTTTGGTGTGGAGGGTGTGGCAGCTGCCAAAGTAGAGATACTGAAGGCAGTTATAGGGTTTGAGGGATACACTGGTATGGAGTGTGTGGCAGCTGTCGCAGTAGAGATACTGAAGGCAGTTATAGGGTTTGAGGGATACACTGGTATGGATTCTGTGTTGGAGAGCTTAGAGGGACACAAGGTGATTGATAATAGCAAAGGGGGATTCTCACTTTTGGGTGGGTGATAATAGAAAAGTAAATAGGTATATCAACGGCAGCTAGATGTTGAGGGAAGGAAGCCCTGTGAACACTTACTAATAGGTGCCTATGGGAAGTTAGACACATTTACACATATAGATCGGAGCTTTTGGGATGATCTAATATATATATATATATATGAATGTATCATCCTGAAAGCTCTAATCTACGTGTGTCAAAATGTCCTCCCAACACCCCAGTGTCCACCGTACTTCCTTTCTTCAATACCTTGTTGCAATTCATATACCTTTTACTTTTCATCTTACACACACATGCATATATCTAAAGAAAAATCTGCTACTATCCTTGAATACCATGCTCTTCAACCTGGAAGGTGACATACGATTGAGATACATTTCCCTCATCTGCAAATCGGCGTGTTATAGTCACAGTATATCTTTCATTTCTCAAAATTTCAACCCACTCATATGGTAAGAGCTCACTTTGAGGCAAAGCATCAGGTGACCCACTTTCTTCCACGATGTGTAAAGCCGCCCCACCTTCTCTCATATCCTCGTCCGCAGTACTTTCTGTACTGAATTACAAATAAATAAAGTGAGAAAAGAGTTGATGAGATGTTACTGTGAGATGGTATACTCAATATTCATTCTCATCCAGTTGGAAGTGCTTTATCATTACAACTTTAATCAGCTAGCCTTATTTAAATTCAAATAATTCATATCAGACCTCGTGTTCATTAAATGTAAAATCTAGCAAAAATGAAATATGAATTATTAAAAAGCCTCCCCTGTATATTTTGTTTGTAAAAGTTATCATTATCTTTTCATTACTGTTAGGTCTGTTACTTTAATGTATGTTAGTAAACCCAAACAAAATTTAAAAATATATATATACATATAGATAGAATTAATTGAATATTAGTTCAAAATTCATTTACCCATGTATTTTATTCAAGCGTTATGGCTGCTAAGCACTTATACTAGTGTTAGAATAATAAAGACAAACTATTTATAGTTGAAAATTATTATAAAAGTATTCTAAAAAATTACTTTATGGTATAATAAACAGAAGAAAAGCAATAAAATAACTTACTTGACTGAAGCTTCATCCATTTCTTGAGCAAGTGTGCCAATATAGCCCCCCTGACTCAATTTTAGTTCAGCAGATAAAGCCATCGTCTGAAAAATTGAAATTTTCTATTTATTTTATGAAGCACTGATATGATTAATATGCTTATTTATATTTTGCTATAAACTTTCTTTCAGTTGTTCTGAAATTTTATCAGTAGTACAGAAATTTAATAACAGGAAGGATAAAATTTCATTTTACTATTATTCAGGTATATAATAGATTAGATTAGATTTATTGATCTTGTTGATTTGCATGCAAACATAAAACAAGTCAAAAATAAGAAAAATACAGATGAAATACATTACATACAAGGTTATAAAATAATAAAACTTCAAAATTAAAACTTTTCAACACTATACGGGCACTTTGCAAGAAGAAAAATTTTGTTTATGTTTAAATAATTCCATAGTCTGAATGGCATTAATATGTGATGGCAGTTTATTATAAAATAACTTTCCAGCTTAAGCAGGGGAAGCTTTGAGCATGCTAGTCCTGTGGTATTCCATATAAAAGTCGTTGCAGCCCCTGGTACCGTAATTATGCCAGTTTCCATTACCCTCAGTTTCATGTTCTTTTACATAAACAATGCATTTGTAAATGTAAATTCCATACAGAGTCAGAATGCCCAATTTGAAAAAATATATTTTACAAGATTCCTTACTTCACAAATTTGCAATGATTGTAATTGCTCTCTTCTGTAATAAAAATACTTGTACTTGTAGGGCTGCAGATCTCTCCCAGCAGTGTATACAGTATGAAAGGTATAGGTAAAGTAATCCATAATACATGGTTAGAAGTACATTATTGCCCACTAGGTTACACAGTTTTATGATGACAAAGATGTTAGAAGATATTTTATTGCAAATAAAATCAATATGAGCTTCATAGTTGAGTTTTTCATCTATATAAACTCCAAGAAATTTGGATGAAGTAGCTTGATTTATCTGAACATTATCAACAATGATGTTCATGCCATCATTACTTTTACCTCTGCTTGGATGTAGAAGGATTAATTCTGACTTAGATTCATTGACTGAAAGAAGATTTTCATTGTAATATTGAATTGCAGAGTTAATATTGGTATATGCATTAACTTCAAGGGTAGGTATTGAAGTACCAGTACATATTAGACTAGCATCATCAGCGTAAAGTACAGATTTGCAATTAGGCAGCTCTGGGAAATTAGCAACATAACATAGAAACAGAAAAAGCCCCAGGGGAGACCCCTGTAGAATTCCTTGTAGTACTTTCTTGTAACCTGAATGATGACTATACCTCATATTATTTACTTTGGACTCTATGACAGTGCACTGAACTCTGTTAGTCTGGTAGGATTTTAATAAGTAATGGGCAACACCTCTTACACCCCAGGGATAAAGCTTGTTTAAAAGTCTTTTGTGATTAATGCAATCAAATGCTTTGGAGAGATCTAAGAACACTCCACAGGCATTGATCCCTTTATCTAGGCAAGATGTAATATTATTAACAAATTCAGCTAATGCAGTTTTGGTGGAGAGACCAGATGTAAAGCCATGTTGGTTGAAATTTTAAAAAAATACTGCTTGTTTAAGAAATCCATAACACGATTCAATAAAATTTGTTCAAAAATCTTTGAAAACGAAGACAACAGAGAAATTGGCCTATAATTATTTGCCTAAGTGGCAGGGTCTTTCTTAAGAATGGGCTTGACCAGACTGACTTTTACACTTTGGGAAAATGCCTTTTTACTTTCTCCATACGAAGTAATGGGAAAGTACTGTGATAACGAAAAAAATCGACTTCCAGATTTCAACGGAAATACACATTTTGAGGTCCCTAGAACACGGTTAGACTATTTTCAGAATGATGTCTGTGTGTGTATGTGACTGTAGGCGCTCTAACTCAAAAAGTACTTGTCATATTAATACCAAATTTAATATATAACACTTTAACATGAGCACAAAGAACTGATTAGTTTTTGGACAATAACGGTTAACTGGAAGTCGAGATTTATTCGAAACCCGATTCGGTTTTTGCAATATTTCTCCATTAAAACATCATTATTGTATATACAATTCTCTACAAAGGTTATAGAGAATGTAATTTCCTACAACTTTCATTTGAAACAATTTTCTATAGCAGTTATTGTTTAGGAATTATTTATAAGTAACCGGTTTTTTGGTTTCTGTCAAATATATCCTTAAAAACATCATAATTGGTCATCTTCGTGAGAACCAAAGTTGTAGAGAATAATAATTCTTCCAAGTTTTGTTTGAAACAAGTTTTTGTAGAACCATCCATTTAGGAGATATTTTGCTTTTTCTTAATACCAGTATACAGCGCCAGCTCCATGCAGCGGTGAATTCTGTAAACATATTCAAAATATACGTGATTTACGGCAATAAAGACAACTGTATTCTTTTACGATACGAAATGGTAATTTTGCCTCATAATGCTATTCATAATAATTTAATTATCTATACCCCAAATATGGAGAAAATCCTGTGTTGGCCATATCAGATTTTTCCATGAAGTAATTGATAATATGTTGTAATGGGGATACTATTTGTAGAGCACTTTCTTTAAGGACTAACATGGGTATGTCATCTGGACCACTTGAGAGTTTATTCTTCAACGAAAGTAACTCAATTTCAGTTACTTCCTTTAGAAAGAGGATTTCAGAAGCATCTCCTGGAGTTGGAACTATTATTGCAGACCCCTATCTTATTACTTATTCTGCTGGCAGCATTGATAAAGTGTTCATTAAGAATGTTAGCTATAGTATCGGGATTATTAAGAACGGTACCCCCCTCAATAAGTTCAATCTCATTTAATGTAGACTTACATGATCCCCTGTATTTATTGATAATATACCATGCTTTTTTTGGCAGTAGATTGTGAATTATTTCCAGACAAATACTTACTATAAAATTCAGCTTTTGTTTCTTTAATTAGATTTCTATAATTCTTCTTATTTGTATAATAGGTGTCCCAAAACTGCTTTCCCCAAAATTATTAAAAGTTATATCGTCATCCCATAACTTCTTTTTAGCAAATCTAATATCATCAGTCACCCACAATTTAGTCAAATTCCCTTCGTTGTAACTTGTTTTCCTAATTGGACAAGCACAATTAAAATATTCTTTTAAGATGGATATAGAGCAGTCCCATTTGGAGTCAACAGAATCAGACTGATATACTGCTCCCCAGGTTTCTGAATTCACAAAGCTTCTTATTGCTAACAAGTTTGCAATGCTCAAATTGTGCTTGTGCTGATAGAGAAAACATTGTCATGATTAAGATTAAATTCACTTACAGTTATTAAAACATGTTGGGCTAAGTGATCAGAGATATGAGTATTTATAACATCAACAGAACACTGATGGCTATCTAAGTTAGTTATAGCATGGTCAATAATTGAAGAAGTGGTGTCTGTGACCCTCATGGGTTGGTTAACCCAAGAAGTTAGATTATACATACCAAAAATATTGTTAAAAAGTTTTGAAGGGGTAGTAACCTTTGAAGTGTCAATGTTTAAGTCACCAACAAGTATTAGTTTATAACATGAATCAATTACTCTACAAAGTACATCACAGAGTATATCAAAAAACACATGAATATCACCCAGCAGAGGTCTATAAAGTAATACCCCATAGAACGAATGCTCATTTAAAAAATATTCATTAAAGCATATGTGGAAAAGTAGCACCAAAAATTCGTGGAACGAATGCCTGACTCATTATAACAAATGCAATTTTTTCCTTTCATAATGAATATTACTGAATACTACTCAAAGCGAACCTTACTTGGAATACATATGAGCAAATTCACTAAAACGCACAAGCAGCTTGTATCTTTATACTTGAATCATAAATGTACAATGTTGCAATATGTACTCAGCCAACAGCAACATTGTATATGAGTACCATTGTAAGCTATGTAGTGTCTGTCATGGTCAGCAGTTGTACATTCTGTTGAAAATTTAACCTTTTTGATAATTAAATAACAGAGGGAAAAGGAAAGCAAGAAGCAGTGGAGTGATTGATTCTGCAATTAAAAGAAAGTGTAAATGCATTTTTTCTACAAATTACGTATTTGCAGGTAATTAATATTTTTGATTAGTACATGTGCTTATAATTTTTGTAGAAACATATTCTGCTAATGTATCCTAATTTAAATACAGGTGACTCCCAAGATTCAACCGGAATGCGTTCCTGAATATGTGGTCGAATCGTGAACAGTCGACTGTCGAATCAGCACAAATTCAAACAATTAGAGCAGAAATAATGATGTCTAGACTGAAACTAAACCTCTCATGGTTGGACGGGCCGTAAATTACTATGCATTCCTAATTTGACCGACCGATCATCTGGGTCGAATAAGCGGGTTTCGACCGGTCGAATTCTCGAGTTGGTCGAATCTCAAACAGTCAAATCTTGGGAGATGCCTGTAATGGGATTCAATGGAAATATGCTCTTTGTTTAACGAATGATTTTTGCAGAATGTATCCCATTCACTAAGCAATATATTGTTGTACTAGTGAAATTTATGCAAATACAGCTATTCGATGCAACATTCATGATACAGTTTTAACAGTGGTGTTCAATCTCTATTCACTGAACTTTAAGGTTCCAAGAATGCTTGCTATGGTTAGGATTACCCGAAAATTCTTTTAAATATAAGTGTTCTATGACTTCAGAAAGTTTGAAAGCACCTGGTCTAGATCATTTGCTACTGGGTGTATGGCACAGTTATTGAATTTTGAATATTTGCTTGCAGTCATATTTAAACAGCTTTTCATCAACCTGATATTCAATTGAAAAAGGAATGAGAAAAACTTCAATTATATTAACAATGTTTCAGAACTAAAATATGGCACCAACAAAATTTCTGCTCTTCAAGCAGTCACTTGGGCTGCTTGTGAGTTTGAGTCAGCCCTGATATGTAACATCACATATTACTGTGAGATTGCACCAAAGTTGATCATGTTAAAAATCAAATATGGTAATCATTCATAAATAAGGCAATAATGTTTTATGTAGGCACATAGATGAGATTGGATAATCACCATTAAAATCAAGATGAGAATAAGAAACTTCAGGTGAAGGTTTTTGCAGCAATGTAGTGAAAAACTGGAGTCAACTTTTGGTGTCTGCTGAATATGGTGGACCACTGTCTCGAACGTTTCATCTTCAAGGATGAAGATGCACGCCTGTAACAGGTGCAAAGCATCGGAGACAATGGTTCATCATATTCAGTAGACACCAAAAGCCGACTCCAGTTTTTCATGGGAATCAGAA
This sequence comes from Uropetala carovei, assembly GCA_036926305.1. NCBI lineage: Eukaryota > Metazoa > Arthropoda > Insecta > Odonata > Petaluridae > Uropetala > Uropetala carovei. The sequence goes on along the minus strand of JAXCHB010000041.1, from coordinate 1,172,857 downwards.
TATTCAGTCTTCATAGTTGAATTTCACTGTTTTAGATATTTTTTCTCTCTCCGTTAATGTCCCTCAGGTTAGCATTCTGTGTTTGACTCTGTTTAGCCCTCCAAAATCCCAATCCCTCGTCTGAGACTTTTAAGGACATGTGGAGTGTGGAAACAGGTGGAGTAAGGGAATCCCATTGGAGTACCTTAAACATTCTGGCTAATGGGGCTCTGGTTCTACCCAAGCCAAGGTGTGAGGCATCGTGCCGAGGACTGAGTGATACTGGGGTAGCAAAATATGCAGTATCGTGAACGATCCCCTTGCAGCAATGGGCGACACCCCATTGTATCTAGCCTTCCATCCGTGTCGGAGCTCCGCAGATGGTGACTGAATATATCCCCGCTACTCGTGGGACCAATATGGACACAGACAAGGATACCAAAAAAGAGGACTCCCCAAAAGGGAGTTTAAAAGATGTTTCTGCAATGGAGACTGACAGTTCCAGCGTACCTCTGGGGGGAGCTGGAAGTACCAGAATACCCTCAGAAGGAGATAAAGACATCAGCAAGGTGACATCTTGAGTCAATAGGTTTCACCTAGAAAAGACCAGATTATCTGGAGCTGCTAGACATAAGCTGAAAAGACAGGAGAGGGGTCAGGATGGTACCGGGGGCACATAGCAACCAGGTCACATGACACGTCTTGAGAAGGGAGGCAGTCTGACTGGGACCAAGAGAACCAGATCAGATAACTCCACACCAACAGGGAAAACCAACCCCAGTACTAGACCCAAGGGCCAAAAGGAACCTGAATCTTATAGTGAGGTTTTGGATACCCACAAAATGGCAATCATCAAGGCAGGCTACCCTAATGATAGGCTTGAGGATGAAGATATCAAGCTCATCCAGGCTGAGATACTGAGGAGGGTTGATGGAACTCTGGACTGCCTCAGGACTTACAACCTGGTGGCAGGGACAATTATCTATACCTGTGACAACCAGAAACCTGTGATTGGCTTGTTAAAACCCTCGAAAATCACAAGCTTTAGGAAGGAACTGTACTGAAGGTGGTGGTTGCAAGGAACCTCCCAAAGCCTGTGAAAATGGCATTTAGGACTCGGGACCTAACAACTGATTATCCTAAAAACTTACTAAGATGACTCAAGGCCTATAATCCAGGACTCAAAACCGAGCACTGAAAAGTCCTTGAGAGGAAACCTGACCCGAATGGGCAATGGTTGATACTATGCATAGATTGGGACTCAGCTAATGCTATTAAAGAAACTGGCTATAGAGCCTATACAGGGGTGGACCAAGGATCCTTTAAAGTCCTAAGTGACCCTGATGTTAAAGGTAAGCCAGCAGATACTGGGGAGGAGGGGACTGTTACAGATACCCAAGAATTAGTATCTGCAAAAAAATAGGAGGGGGAAAAAATTAAAATCCTTCAAATAAACTTACACCATAGGAAGGTGGCATCAGCAGTTCTGTGCGAAAAACTTGCTATGGGAAAGATAGATATTGCTCTTATACAGGAACCTTGGATATACAAGGGAATGATAAGAGCCTTAAGCATTCCTGGATGGGCATTATTTTATAATGCCCCTGATGGTAATGCAAGAACCAGTATTTTTACATGAACAAGTATTAATGACTTACCATTGTTGAGTTTCTGTTCCAGAGACTTAACAATGGTGAAGCTAATGTATGCTAAAGGAGGGAGCAAACAGGAGCTTACTATATCCTCAGCATACCCACCATATGATTCTGAGGATCCTCCACCAACCAAGGACCTCAAAGATATTATAGGCTACTGTCAAGACAGCAGTGAACAACTTCTCATTGGGTGTGATGCAAATGCACACCACATTGTATAGGGGAACACTGGCAACAACTAAAGAGGGAAGAAGCTACTGGAGTATTTAGTAAGTATGAACCTAAATATTCTACATAACGGTAATGAACCCATATTTGCTAATGCCGCAAGGAGGGAAGTTATAGATTTAACACTAGGGACCAATGATATTGGGAACCTTGTGAAAGACTGGCATGTTTATGATGAGTCATCTTTATTGGATCACAGATACATTTGCTTCAATGATATAATGGCAGTACCTTCTATGGGACCCCAAGACAACTAACTGGGAATCCTAAAAGGATGACCTTATAGTAAATCTGGAGGTCCTATCATGAAACATTCGCTCAGTGTTGGATTTGGAGTAAACTGTTGACCAGTTGCAACAAGCTATTCTCCAATCCTATCATCAAAATTGTCCAGCTAAGGTAATTTACTCATCAAGGAAGGTTACTTGGTGGAGTAAAGAGTTAAGCTACCTTAGAGCTAATGTCGGGAAGCTATTTAATATAGCTAAAAGGACTGGTAGATTGGATGACTACTGGACCAAACTGCCAGTTAAAACAAAGCAGTTTGGAAAGGCAAGAGATCATCAATGCAAACAGTTCTTTCTGTCTGTGCTGGCATCTAGTGAGATATACTCAGAACTGCTTGAACTGACTTACCTTTACAAAGGTAATAAAGATTTTTTAAATGCTTTTATCATGATTTTTTTAATTTTCATAAAAAAATCGCTACAGCAGTTAAAGCTCTAAAAATTTATATTAACATCAATTTTACATCTATATAGATGTTTTCAAACCTGTCAACAGTGCAGAACTAGACAAAAGACAACAGCATGACTGATTGACAGATAAACTCTACGTTCAAATTAAGAAAATATATATTTATTGTTTACTGAGAAAATTATCAAGACTGAAATTTCAAAAATAAAAGTATTTAAAAATAACCTTTATGTTAATGCACCAAAATTGGAAATACTTTTTTAAATTTCTAGTATGAGGAACTTAAATTTTGGGATTCTAGAAATATTTAAATTGTAGGGGCTTAAATTTTGGAGTTCACGAGTGATCCAACATAAATATAAAAGCAGTTACTCACTTCTTTTCCATGATATATTTCAAATGTGCCATTAAACCTTTTTATTTAGTTTTTATCTTCAGTGAAACCCAAATTAAGAAAATTTGTAGTACTCCAAAATTGAAGCATCTCTTAATGGATTTTTTTCATGAATTATTATAAAGCTATTTCTTTTTTCAAACCTGGACAGTAAAAATTATTAAAAAATTCTTTATAGCTAAATTTTATTAATAATACTAAAATCTTAAGGTTTTACAGGAGAAGATTAAAAGTTATTATTATGATTATTATTAATAATAATGATAATAATAATAATATATCTCTATTGCAGGGGTCCCCCAACTTTTTATTGAAAGGGCCACATTAGGCTTTATGTACGAGAGTACGGGCCACTTGAGACTTTTCAAATGACTGGTCGGGCCATGTGAAAACTTCAAAGAGCAACTTTTGAGGGGGAGATGGTTATTGAGAAACTTCACCATTAAAAATTATGTTGGGGGGGGGGGGGGGGGGGGACAGTTGGGTTGGGTAAGGCAGGCGGGCCAGATTAAATCACTGTGCAGACCGTAGTTTGGGGACCCCTGCTCTATTGCATAGAGGAATATGGACAAATTTGATGCAAAGGAGTCAAGACAAAATTATGAAGCAATGAAATAACAAATTACAATGAGGTCATATTAAAATACAAAATATATACCAGAAACTTACCCCCTGAGTTTTTTCTAGGATATCCCTGAGAATCATATTGTTTTGCTCCAAAAGATGTTCATTCATTCTGAAAACAATCACATTAATATCAACCAAATGGATTCAAAGTAAATGTATCAAATTTAGCAAAACTCTATGCCAGAAAATGCTTTAAAACTTTTATACAGAAATAAAGAAAAAATTCTCTACATGCGTCCTCTCTGTTGATTAGATAGATCAGCTTTGAAGTATCTAATTCTTTCTAGAACTCCTGTAACATTGTCTTCCAACATTTGTGTTATAGTCATCAAATTTCTAACCCTATGCCGTCTGTCATCATCAGTGCTGCTGGAAGTTGAAGCCGATGATGAGACATCAGCCTCAATATCAGGGACAAATTCTCTGTCCATTTACTCTGAAATAAAAATAGAGAAATTTATACATTAACATTCGATGAATAACAAAGTCTCATAATTGAAACTGACAACAATAAAACAGTTGTTTTATATCTGAAAGTGAGTAATCTCAATCTAGCTGAAGCATAACACCACCATATTATTACATGATGAAATCTTAAAAAATGCTGTTAAGTTACCTTCATCATAAAGAGAATAAAACGTTTTGAATAAATGACAAATAAAAGAATGAAAATTTCACAATGAATAGCAATGAATCTCATAATATATATTATTGAATATTGTTTGTCAGATCATTTAACTCAGAGGTCTCAAACTCGTGGGCCACATGCGGCCCGCTTTTTCATTTTATGCGGCCTTCTTCTAATTATATAATTCTAATAATTCTTCTAATTCTAATAATTCTTCTTCTAATTATATAATTCGGCCTGGTTCAGTGGTGAAGAATTTTTTTAATCTAAAGATTTAAAATATTGTTAGTCCTTTTGAAGGGTAATTATTTTTGTTTTCGGCCCACGTACGTTTTGAGTTGAGAACCCTGCTTTAACTGAAACTTGAGATAGATCCTTAAAATAAAATTTAAATATTATCATTTTCATTATTTTATATTATTAGTTAGTTAGCTATTTGAATGATTTTCGAGTTCTATTATTGATTGTATTGTTAAGCATGAGTACATAACTCTTTCAGGCATGGGAATTAACAGGGATTGCTCTTGCCTTGGATATAGTATGGTCTATTACCACCAGAACTTTATAAACCACACTAAAATCTCACTTTGTCATTCTGTATATTGACGTGTAACAAGTTTCCATAAATATTTTTGCTAACGCTTAAACATAATACAGAGTTCTCGTGCATCCATGGTGGCATGTCTGAATCTTCTTTCTTTTTTACTTTCTCATATACGAAGGATATTGAGAAAGTATTGTAATCGCGGAAAAGTTCGACCTCGAGATTTTGATGGAAATATACATTTTAGGCGTCCCTGAGTCCGAAAAATTGGTTTTCGCAATGCTGTCTGTCTGTCTGTTACTGGCTCTGGAGCCTAAACGGTAGGGCAAAATGAATGAAATCTCGTACTCAGGCATTTTATCATACAGAGCAGAAGCTATGCAGAAATGGTTGACATTGCTCAATAATTAAGGTAAGTTTATTCTACGCATTTTAACAACAATTTGCTTTTCTCAAAAACGACTCTAATCTCCTGCAGTTCCTTGAGTTTACGTCTTCAATAATACCAAATAGTTCATATTTCTCAAAAAATGAATATAGGGCTAGTTTATTCTAGACAACTTTAACAATAATTTGATTTTCTCAAAAACGGCTCTAACGATTTTGATAAAATTTCGTACAGTTATTTGATTATAGACCCGCAATAATATTACATATTTCATTTTTCACAATGAATGAATATAAGGCTAGTTTATTCCTGGGCAACTTTAACAAAAATTGGATTTTCCAAAAACCGGCTGATACGATTTTCATTTTCTAAAGATAACTAAACGACGCATAAAGAGAAAAAGAAAGTTTGTACAATGTATGTTGTATCGATTTTTTCGCCAAGCTAGCACGCGGAGGAGATGACAGAATTGTGTTTCTTAGTTCGCTTTCGCACTAATCTGGGCACCACAACACTTCGGAAGTTTATATACGACAATGCGTTTGTGCAGTGGGGATTTCACTGGCTATCCTCAAGGTTGCCACGTTCCTCAAGGTGGCAGAGCGCGAATAGGGGCGCGTAGGAAACAGTTACAAGGTCCCGGAGCCTCATCTGTCCTGTGATTTCGTTCGTGAAACGAGCATTGTTTATCTGTGATATTCGACCATCACTTTATGATGAACGTAAATGTTTTTTTGTTGAAAAAAAAGTTCAGTACAATGACTTTCGAACTAAAATTGGAAGTGAAACGTTTAGAACCACATCAACTTGATGACTTTGTTCTTCTCAACAACATAAGCGAATTGACAAAGCTAAGCATTTTTTATGGACACACAGATCTCATAAGCAGGGCCGGATTTAAACATAAGCCATGGCTTGGGGTCTCGCTGTCCGAGGGGCCTCGCCCGCCTCCAAAATTATTTTAAAAATTACTTTCAATATTCTTGGTCCGTAGAACGCACGTCAAATCTTCCAATATTCATTTACAATAGGAACAAGGGCTGCTTAGCAGAATTTTAAATGTTACATGTTATCTTACGAGAAATGAAAATAATCTCTAGTGGTCGATCTCGCGACATTTTTCGAGATATATTATGCCGTTACCTTCATATATCCTATTCAAACATCCTGCCAAATTTTCGATCCTCAGTGTACACCATTTAACGAATTGTCCGAATTTCTCTACAGCGTGACACATGGACCAAACAAACAACCAGTCAAAGGGCAAACCAATTAATACTGCCTTTTATTATAATTAGAATCTTGCACATGGGCAGACGGACGAACAAGGTGAAAATAGAAGTTTAAAAAATAACACCAAATAAATCCAAAATCTAAGAAATCGGAATTACAAGGTGGTCATAGGATAAGTATGTACTTAGATTTCAAAGACGCAAATATAAATGAACAGAAAATGAAAACTACACTTAATGTTTTCCTTCCTTACTGTAGAGGCGACGATGCAGGGATAAAGCAAGTGATTTATATTCGAAATCCTCAGGAATCAGTTAGGCAGTTCTCAGGTCAATTTACTTTAATAAATTTCTAGATAATTTGTATGAAAAAGTTAGAAAGTTATGCATAGTTAATAAAAAAACAAAAACTATATAGATAAAATTTGTAATTAGATACTAACTGGTTTAGCAACGATGAGCCGCTTTATTAGAGCAAAAACTCTACCGGAATTGAAGACCGTCCTGGATAGAAGAATTAAAACAGGAACTTTAAAGAAAAAGAGGAAAGCATAGAGAGAGAGAGAAATGAGGGAATATGTTTAATATATTACTGCCTTTTCTTTTATTACACTAATTTTACAAATAATAAATATGCAGAACCGAATCTGCGGTGTGTCAATAAGCAGAAAGCATGCCTAGTAGATGTCATTCACTATGAAATAACGGTGATGCAAAAGTCTGGTGTACCAAATAAGGCCAGGGTTTTAATAAGGCCCACCTTTTCTCCTGGAAGAAGTATGCACAATAATCGTAAGTTGGCAGGACTTGTTTGATGCACTATTAGTAAGTATTCTACGGCGCTAGTGTCACGTTCCAGCTCTGTTTCTTTTTCCACCAGTAAGCAGTCATATTTGTTGTGGAGTGTTTTAACACGTGTTTTGTAAGTTCATTTTTTGTTAATATTTACCATAATTTTTTAGTTATTCATAGTGTGTTATACATTTTTGGAAAGCTCTTTTATTCTTTTATAAAATTCTGTAGTTAGATTTTATAAATATTAAATAAAACAGAGGTAATAAACAAGAGAGTTTGGTAAAACATGTCCTTAATAAGGCCCGGGTGGGCCTTGTTTAGTACATAGTCTGAAATATTCGTATGTAAGAAATGGTAACCATGATAAATGATATAAAGTGCGTTCATAACGATGGGTAACTTAGCATAGCACTGTGTGGTTTTAAATATCATAAATGTCCAGGGGATTGAGGAAGGAGGAGAGTAAAACTTTATGTAAAAAATATTCTTACGAGCTTTTCAGTGGGAAAACAAGTAAAGATTGTAAGTACATATTTGTATACAACTTTTTATAAAAACATCGCAAATGCATCAGTCACAGAGCATGCTTAAAGTCCGATGCAAAGCCCCTCCGCCTTTCGAAGATTTTTGCATCTGTGTGCGAAAATGGATGTGGAAACCCGGGAGTACCAGAGCAAACGAAACATTTCCTCCTCACCCCAGGAGCTTGTACCCTTTCCTACTAAAATGGTGGCAGATCCCCTAGAGGGGCGCCTTTCCCTTCGAGGGGCGCATTTACTGCATCTTTTTTTTTGGCTTATCTATCTTGCATCTTCGATTGCAAGCATCTTACAATTAGTGAATGCTTAATATCACATGAAAACTCGCCTCAACATTTTAAATGCTATAAAATGTGGCTTGAAACAGATTTGCAGCTTAACAAGAGTAAAACTTTAGATGAAAATGTGCAAACACTTCTAAAGAAAGAAAGAAGTCATCGGAGAAGTGTGCTAGAAAGGTTAATTAATATAACCTTATATTTGGCCAGAAACAATTTAGCTTTTCGTGGATGTTCAGATTGATTGTTTAAACAGCATAATGGTAATTTTATAGTTCTCATGGAACTACTAGGAAAATTTGATTTGGTTATGACTGAGCATGTATGTCGAATAATATGAAATGATTGATATGGTAGGAGATTTTACTCGTAAAAGTATACTTGAACAAGTTTGGAAAGTAAAATATTTTACCATAATAGTATATTGCACCCCCAACGTTAGTCATGTTGAACAGCTTTCCTTAACAATCAAATTTGTTGACATTGATGATATTAAAATAAAAGAACATTTCATTGCTTACCAGCCAATAACCGATTCTTCTGGAAAGGGAATTTATGAATCTATAACACAAATGCTGAAAGGTTTTCAATTAGATTTAAGTAACTGCAGAGGTCAGGGGTATGATAATGGTGCCAACATGAAAGGAAAAAACAAAGGAGTACAGGCAGGAACAGTGGCGTAGCTAGGGTCTTTGGCGCCCAGGGGCAAGGCATCTTTTTGGCGCCCCAAAGGGGGGGGGGGTATATTCCCAGTCTGGCCCATATGACCTTTCTTCTTGCTGCCAAGTTACAGGGGTAGGGGTTTACGCAGGCCTGATTATGTTACTTCATGACCTCCTAGCAGATCTGCTTCCATCGATAAAAATCAGTCCATGAGTTTGCGCCCTTAAGCCCTGCACCCAGGGGCAACTGCCCCCCTCTGCACACCCCTCACTATGCCTCTGGGCAGGAATATTAAGTGGCTACCCACAAGCATCTTTCATGCCTTGCGGATGCCATGCTCTAAATTTAGTATTTGGGGACAGTGTCTCTAGTTCAGTGTTTTCTAAAAGAGTTTTGGGGTTATACAAAGAATTTATGTGTTATTTTCAGCTTCGGTTGTAAGGTGGCAATTACTGAAATAATATGTTAAACCATTATATGATACCAGATGGGAATGTAAAATTTACTCTGTTAAGGCTATTAAAAATGAAATTTTAGGATTGAGAGATGCTTTAATCGAGTTGCCAGAAATGCCTTCTATTGAACCTATCATCATTTCAGAAGCAGAATCTCTTGTGGAAATGGTTGAAGATTTCAATTTGTTAGTAACACTTTGTATGTGGGATGACATTTTGTTTAAAGTTAATTTGGTAAGCAAATTGGTGCAGAACTCTGAAATTGAACTAGGAACTATAGTAATGCTTTTAGAAAACCGTACAGAATTTTTAAAGGAATACGAATATTCCGGTTATATGACAGCTATAAAATCGGCAAAGGAGTTGGCAGTAAAATCAAGCGTAAAAGCAGAGTTTAAATTGCCAGATTTAGACAAAAAATGTTTTTACTAGCGAATCCAGAGAGAAAAAATTCAAAAATTGAAAACGAGGAAAAATATTTTCAAAATAATGTTTTCAATGTCCTGTTAGACCATGCATCTATCAGAAAGATTTAAGCAAACGAAAGAATGTAATGATAGTTGGGTTTTTCTGTATAGCATTAAGAAAAATGTAAATATGATGAAATGTCAAAAAAGTGTAATGAACTTGAAATTAAACTTAGCGATAAAAATGAACGTGATTTAAATGCTGTGGATTTATGTCAAGAAATTGAGACTGTTGCCTGAAAATGTACCTGATAATTCTGTAAGAATTTTGAAATTTATAAATACTAATAGATTACAAGATATGTTACCAAATTTATGGGTAGCTTTGAGAATAATGCTAACAATTCCACTAACTGTAGCAAGTGGGGAAAGAAGTTTTAGCAAACTAAAGCTTATCAAAACATACTAGCGATAAACAATGTCACAGGCAAGATTAAATTCGTTGGCAATACTATCAATTGAAAATGATATAGTTGCAAATTTGGATTTTACCGATATGATTACTAATTTTGCTGATTTAAAAACAATGAAAAGGATATATTATAGAGAATTTTTGATACTCAATAAAAATATGTATGTCCCTCATATGAAACAAATTTTATTAAAGTTTGTTTTAAATTCTTGTGCAGTCTTAATATAATATGATGAAATGTAATGTACAACTATGTATATTCATTCCGTAAGCATTTTTTTTATAATTATCATATTTAAATTTGACTCCTTAGTAACTTTTGATAATATTGATATCTTACTATCACAATTAAAATGGTAAACATACTAGTCTTTGTAGTCATGTTTTTTTTAATTTGTCAAACTCAAAAATGAATTTATTAACATAATACAAAGCCTTCTTAATTTTTTTCTAATTGGAAGAGGCGGAGGAAAACCTTCTCACCCGGGGCGAGGAGGTGTTCCTATGCCCCTTCCAATATATATATGTGTGTGTGTATAGAATGTTTAGGTAACACACACATATATATGTTTATGATAACTTCGCCTTTCTTCGTAATGAGTAGCTGTACACTAGCATCTAGCATGCTGGACTTCGGGCGTGTGGGTTGGGGGTTCCGTATAATTTTTAACAGTGTTTTCGTTATAAGTGTAAGGGGTCCAAAACTTTCAATGTAGTGGGTCCATAATTATGAAGTATAATGGGTCCAAAGAAAACATATACACCTCTACATTTTTGTGCAGCCACAAGATATTTATATAATAGTGTCTGACATAACTTAATATAAAAATCGGATGTGACCAACACATGACTTTCTCCATATTTGGGGTATAGATATTTAAATTATTATGAATAGCATTATGAGGCAAAATTATAATTTCGTATCATAAAAGAATACAGTCGCCTTTATTGCTGTAAATTACGTATATTTTGAATATGTTTACAGAATTCACCTCTACATGGTGGTGGCCCTGTATACTGGAAATTACAAAAAATTTGAATATCTCCGAAATGTATGATTCCACGAAAATTTGTTTCAAACAAGACCTTGAAGAAATATTATTCTGCATTATTATTATGCATTGGGAGCAGTCAAGGGTGGCATAAGCGTAAGGGCAGCTGCTAAGGAATTCAGAATCCCGCGAAGAACCCTACGTAACCACATTACTAGTGGCAGTGAAGAGAAAAAAAATGGTAGGCCCACAGTACTAACTTCAGATCAGAAAAGGAAACTTTGTAGCAGAATTTTTAGACTGGCTGACATAGGTGTTCCAATAACAAGCAAGGTTTTAAAAAGATCTGCTTTTAACTTCTGTGTGATGAACAATATCAAAACCCCCTTTAATGAGACATATAAGTTAGCTGTTAGATCGTGGTTGAGATTATTCCTTACACGCAATCCTGATGTAGCGAAACGAAGAGCTCAAGTAATGAATTTAGGGAGAGCTGCCAAATTGTACAAGTTTGTTGTTGGGGATTATTTTGAAAAATTGAGGAATTTGATGATTCAAAATTATTTTATAGGAAACCCTCAAAATATATATAACATGGACGAAAAGGGTTGCTGCTTGACCCTTCACAGGCAGAAACAAGTGTTTGCGCAAAGGGGAGCGAAAAGGGTTCACATTATTGCCCCTGAACACGCTGAAAATGTAACTATAGTAGTATGTTGAAATGCCCTAGGACAGAGCATCCCCCCATGATTCTTTTCAAAGGCAAGAGGCATCAAGATCAGTGGGGTGACAGTTTACCAGCAGGTGCATGTTTTCAGATGACTGAAAAGGGTTCAATGACATCCAGTATGTTTGTGAATTGGGTTAAGCATTTTTCAAAGTACAAGAGCCCAGGGAAAACGCTTCTCATTTTTGATGCTGCTAAATCCCATCTGGATGCTAATATTGTTGATATTGCTGAAGAAAACAACATAGTTCTCTTCTGCCTTCCGAGCAATTGTAATCACGAATTGCAGCCACTTGATAAGAGTGTTTTCAAGCCATTGGAAGATTTTTGTGATGACAGTGTTCTAAATTACTGGACTACTGCTGGCGTTAGAACAATTACTCGTATAAAATTTGGGCAACTTTTTTCAACTGCCTGGCCTAGAGCAATGACACCGGCTAATTTAACAGCCGGATTCAGAGGAACAGGCATTTTTCCCTTCAACCCTGATGATGCGATACCTGAATCTGCATTTGCACCATCAATTTTAACACAACGACCTATTGAAAGAGGTTCGACTCTTGATCATCATTTATCCGAAATGTCATCTGATGACGAGGAAGCAAATGGTAACCCCAATCAGGTTTTCGGCCAAACATCAACCACTCTCGTAGACAGAAACAATGAAGAAACCCCTACATCGTTGACTGAAAACACACGAAGTTTTCATGAAGTGTTATCTACTCCAAAACTTGACAAAAAAATCCAACACTACGATGTCAGGCCATGAACGCTAAAGCAGCAGTTATTGTAAATAATTTGTTTAAAGAAAAAACTGCCAAAAAACAATTTTAATTAAGAATACTGGTAAGTCAAAGCAACAAAACACGGAACCATCCAAGGGCCAGAACAAAAGACATTCAACTAAGGAAGTGATGATCCAGAAAATCAACAAGGACCTAGTGCTACCCAAAAGTGTAAAAAGGGAAAAGAATCGTGGTTTTGCAGAATTTGCCAGGAGGATAGGGTTGCAGACATGCATCTGTGTGTCAGCTGCAATAAATACGTTCATGAAGAATGTGTTGGTTTATGCTCCAAAGACATTGAACTTTTTGTGTGTCATTGTGAAGACGATGCATAACTTAAAATTTGTGAAAAACGCCATTAATCGCTTTTGAAACCAATTTCCATTTTCTTTACAAGTACATAAAAAGCATGTTATATTATATTTTTTAAATTTTTGTAACAGTATAACATTTCCTTTCTTTTGGTTTTATTATTTGACCTCTGACAAATTTCAGCCATGGGCCTTATTACGTACCCACCCTGGGCCTTATTTGAGACACGTGGTTTTAATAAGACCAACATGACCAACTTTTTTGAAATGGCTACCACAGAAAAAATGTTCTTAATATGGATTTAACATATATTTTTCTTGACAGGATATAAAATTAACTTTTCATAAATGAAATTACAACATTCTAAACCTAATATTTAAAAATACAGATGCTGCCAAACTTTTCATGGGCCTTATTTGGTACACCTACCTTAATTTATCTAATCTCAGTGTAAAAAAATCGTAGAATGCTCAGTTGTGTTGTAGAAGACTGTCGATGATTCTTCGATGTAAGGAAGAGATTAGAATAATGGAAATCGGAAGGAAAATTCTGCTAAATGTGAAAGATCATACTGAAAAAGTGGTTTGTCATGCCGTGTATCTGCCCATCTGTCTGTCCGTCTGTCTGTTCATGCCTCTAGAGCCTAAACGGTAGAGCGAAAATGAACGAAATGTAGTACTGAGGCATTTTATCGTACAGAATAGAAGCTATAAAGAAATGGTTGACATTGCACAATAATTACAGATAGATTATTCTAGGCAACTTTAATAACAATTGGATTTTCTAAACAACGGCTCCAACGATTTTGATCAAATTTTGTAGAGTTATTTAAGTTAATGTTTATAATGATTGTACATAGTTCATATTTTCAAAAGATAATTAACGACGCATTTGTATATAGGTAAGAAAGTGTGTACAATGTTCATTATACCGATTTTTTCATTTTGTACAGAATTGAGCTTTTGGAAATCTGGTCATTTTAATTTCGCTATTAAAAACAGAGAACTTAATTGCTTTTCATGTCCCTTAGAATCCACTAAGAAGAACAATTTCTCTCCCATACCATTATTTTCTTCTCAAGCTCAGGGGCAGTTGTGACCCTTGTGACCACATGGGGAAACAAAAGACAGCGATGGGGGAGGAAGGTGAAGGATGTAAGAGGGGTGGGGAAAAAGCCCCTGGGAAGTGTATCGAAGCCCAATGCGGTGGAAATAAGAAAAACCAAGTGCCGTCTTATATTATCGGTCGCTGGGGTAGGTAGAAACTGGAGGCTTGCACAGATACCGATTTTCGTATTCGCATCTAAACCTTACTCTCGGCATATTTTTCCGTATTCGATGGATATGAATATGTTGTCTTTTTTCAACGATAATAAGTTAGGAGTAACGGAATTTGGGCGCATACGAGACCAACTCATTTGCCGCCCCCAGTGAGGTGCCGCCCTAAGGCGGTGCCTTACCTGCTTACCGCCTAGAGACGGCCCTGGTGGTATCAATAAATAAGATATTTGTTACAATAAAGTGACATGTTTGAATGGCGAGAATTCTCGCCATCCGTACTCAACGTGTTAAGTTTATTCGCATGTCCAGTTTTTTTATTTTGAAAAATAATATCTAATATAATGTTTACGTTTTTACACATATCTATGGGGGCAACTGCCCCCCCCTCTTTGCCAACCCTCCCCCCTCCCTGACGACGCCCATGCGGCAAAGTCATTGAAAGTTTTGCAAGACTAAAGAACAGACGGGCACATTGTTTTAAAAGACGCTGTCAGACTTTGGAAAGAAAAATATACCTCTGTAAAAGGTACAAGTAATTCCGTATTTAAATGCATTGCCATTTTTTTGTTTTCGAACTTAAAACAACTAATTATTCTCGACGAACCGCTGGTCCTGAAATCTTGCTTGAAGCTTCTTAACTTTTACAAGAGTTTAAAATCAGGTCTAGTAAATCATATTATATTTTTTACTTATCAGTGCACAATATAAAAGTATTATTTTAAATTTTACTTTAATTCTTTTATATTTATGTATATTTTTTCTACTTCTGGCATACGTATAATTTTTAAGGTAATGTTACCCAAATAGCTTTTTGATTTTACCGGTCGCACACAATCACACATTGCTTAGATTTTTTTGCACGTGACAAAATTAATTTCATGTATAAATGGATAAACATAATAATCGTTGCTCATTGAACTACTAAGGCTCTTCTACAATAACCATTGTTTTAATGCGGCCCTTCTATAGCATTCGTCGCTTTAAGGAGGCCCTGATGTATTTTCGAGTTTGACATTACTGATTAGACTACGAGACGGACGAAAATAAAAAAATAATCTTTTCTACTAAATGTTTTCGGGCTATATTAATTAAATCTAAAGCTAGTTTTTTGGATACATGCATATAGAAACCATGTAAAATGGTGATAATAGTTCAGTATAGTACGTATATACGCCGCTCCAGTTATTTTTGCTAAGAACCGATTCATTTGATCGTATCGTACTCGCCACAACACGTTATCGCTCTTTGGAATTTCGTAAGAATGACGTGAGTCGGGTAATATCGTGTGGCTGCTGAGATAATGGCTATTTCAGCCACGCAACTAGGTAGAGGTCACATCCCAAACGCAATAAAAAAGTAATGTCTTCATTTGCGATTTCTCAATACCATGGGTATCTAGAAAAAATCGCAGATTCATTTGGTATCTTTAGAATAAAACAAACAGAAGTATCATCTTTAAATAGCATATTATATAAAAATGTAAAGAAAAGTAAGTGCAAGTTATGCATTACATCTGTGTCTACCAAAAATAACGAATTAGGCTATAGGAAAATTCATCGATACACAATTCATCGACACACAATTCATCGACCACAGTTCACCGATTCACAATTCACGAAACGACAATTCACCGTATTGCAATTCACCGAATCACAATTCACCGAATCAGCAATTCATCGAAAATTCCGATAAATCTAAGAAAGGCGGGGTGAGGGCAGAAGTAATATCTAGAGGCTGGAATTCTACAAACATGAGATTGAAAAAAGGCATCTAAGTATATTTACTTTATGTTCATACAAACAAGGTTTGTGGAAAAGTTCTAAGTGTCTAATTTATTACGAATATTTCATACATCCACGAAGTCACCCTAGTCTTAATTAATTACAGATTTACTTTAAGTAATTTTATCGTTTCGGCAAAATTCATCAGTCATAATGATCGCAATATACATTTTTAATGATACACCAAAAATAAAATGTAAAGCGTATTTTTTTTGTGGGGAAGAGGTGATGTCAGGGTCAAACTTTGAAATCTTCGGGTCAAACTTGGAAATATTCGGGTCAAAATTGGAAATCCTCTGGTTGTCTCTGAGGAAAAGGTGGCAATCCTATTCCCGCATCACACGTAGAAACTTAGAAAAACACATGATGATGTTTGTTTGTTTATAGATATAGATTTTTTATTATGTGCCCCCCCCCCCCCTGTCAAATTTTTCTGAATCCGGCTCTGATGGCAGGTACAGATGGGAAGACGTTACAAAGGCACGGTGGTATAAAGGGGAGGGAAGCGGAGAGAAAGAAGAGGGAGGGGAAAGAGGGAGAGGGAAGCGAAGGAAGGGAAGAGGGAGGGAAAAGGGAGGAAAAGAGGGAGAGGGAAGCGGAGAGAAAGAAGAGGGAGGGGAAAGAGGGAGAGGGAAGCGAAGGAATGGAAGAGGGAGGGAAAAGGGAGGAAAAGAGGGAGAGGGAAGTGGAGAGAATGAAGAGGGAGGGGAAAGAGGGAGAGGGAAGCGGAGAGAATGAAGAGGGAGAGGTAAGTAAAGGAAGGGAATAGGGAGGGGTAAGAGGGAGAGAGAAGCAGAGAGAGAGGGAGAGGAAAGATGGAGAGGGAGCGGAGAGAGAAGACAGAGGGGAAATAGGGAGGGGAAAGAGGGAGAGGGAAGCGAAGAAAGAGAGAGAGGGAGTGGGAAACGAAGAAATGGAAGAGGGAGGAGGAAGCGGAGAGAGAGAATAGAGAGGGGAAAGAGGGAGGGGGAAGCGAAGGAAGGGAAGTGGGAGGGGATAGAGGGAGGTAGAAGCGAAGGGAAGAGGGAGGGGAAAGAGGGAGAGAGTAGCGAAGGGAAGAGGGAGGGGATAGAGGGAGGGGGAAGGGAAGAGGGACGGGATAGAGGGAGGTAGAAGCGAAGGGAAGAGGGAGGGGAAAGAGGGAGAGAGAAGCGAAGGATGGGAAGAGGGAGGGGAAAGAGGGAGAGAGTAGCGAAGGGAAGAGGGAGGGGATAGAGGGAGGTAGAAGCGAAGGGAAGAGGGAGGGGAAAGAGGGAGAGAGAAGCGAAGGGAAGAGGGAGGGGAAAGAGGAAGAGAGAAGCGAAGGATGGGAAGAGGGAGGGGAAAGGGGGAGAGAGTAGCGAAGGGAAGAGGGAGGGGAAAGAGGGAGAGAGAAGCGAAGGGAAGAGGGAGGGGAAAGAGGAAGAGAGAAGCGAAGGATGGGAAGAGGGAGGGGAAAGAGGGAGAGAGTAGCGAAGGGAAGAGGGAGGGGATAGAGGGAGGTAGAAGCGAAGGGAAGAGGGAGGGGAAAGAGGGAGAGAGAAGCGAAGGATGGGAAGAGGGAGGGGAAAGAGGGAGAGAGTAGCGAAGGGAAGAGGGAGGGGATAGAGGGAGGTAGAAGCGAAGGGAAGAGGGAGGGGAAAGAGGGAGAGAGAAGCGAAGGATGGGAAGAGGGAGGGGAAAGATGGAGAGAGTAGCGAAGGGAAGAGGGAGGGGATAGAGGGAGGGGGAAGCGAAGGAAGGGAAGAGGGAGGGGATAGAGGGAGGTAGAAGCGAAGGGAAGAGGGAGGGGAAAGAGGGAGAGAGAAGCGAAGGATGGGAAGAGGGAGGGGAAAGAGGGAGAGAGTAGCGAAGGGAAGAGGGAGGGGATAGAGGGAGGTAGAAGCGAAGGGAAGAGGGAGGGGAAAGAGGGAGAGAGAAGCGAAGGGAAGAGGGAGGGGAAAGAGGAAGAGAGAAGCGAAGGATGGGAAGAGGGAGGGGAAAGGGGGAGAGAGTAGCGAAGGGACAAGGGAGAGGAAAGAGGAAGAGAGAAGCGAAGGATGGGAAGATGGAGGGGAAAGGGGGGGAGAGAAGCGAAGGGAAGAGGGAGGGGAAAGAAGAAGAGACAAGCGAAGGGAAGATGGAGGGGAAAGGGGGAGAGAGAAGCGAAGGAAGGGAAGATGGAGGGGAAAGGGGGGGAGAGAAGCGAAGGGAAGAGGGAGGGGAAAGAAGAAGAGACAAGCGAAGGGAAGATGGAGGGGAAAGAGGAAGAGAGAAGCGAAGGAAGTGAAGATCGAGGGGAAAGGGGGAGAGAGAAGGGAAGAGGGAGGGAAATGAAGAAGAGACAAGCGAAGGGAAGATGGAGGGGAAAGGGGGAGAGAGAAGCGAAGGGAAGAGGGAGGGAGTAGCGAAGGGAAGGAGGGAGTAGCGAAGGGAAGAGGGAGAGAGGGTCGAAGGAAGGGAAGAGGAGAGGAAAGGTGGAGAGAGTAGCGAAGAGAAGAGGGATGGGATAGAGGGAGAGAGAAGCGAAATAAGGGAAGAGGGATAGATAGATATTCGTCTACGTTTGGGCAAGATTGAGACTAGTTAGTCTCATGTAACATCTAATCCATTGTCCACTACATGCAAGAAAAATCGGTACAACATACATTGTACAAACTTTCTCATACATGGGTACTAATGCGTCGTTTATTTATATTTAGAAAATGAAAATCTTATGAGCCTGTTTTTAGAAAATGCAATTTTTGTTAATGTTGCCCAAGAATAAACTAGCCTTATAGTCATTCATTGAGAAAAATGAAATACGTAGTATTATTGTAGATGTGTACTCAAGTAACTGTACGTAATTTGATCAAAATCCTTGTAGCCGTTTTTGAGAAAATGGAATTATTGTTAAAATTGCCTAGAATAAACTAGCCTTATATTCACTTTTTGAAAAATATGGGCTATACAGTATTATTGAAGACGTAAACACAAGTAACTATACGAAATTTGATCAAAATCGTTATAGCCGTTTTCGAGAAAATCGGATTGTTGTTAAAAATGCGTAGAATAAACTACTCTTAATTATTGAGCAATGTGAACCATTTCTATGTATACTCTGCTGAGTATGATAAAATGCCTAAGTACGAGATTTCATTCATTTTCGCTCTACCGTCTAGGCTCCAGAGTCAGTAACAGGCAGACAGACAGACGGCATTGCGAAAACCACTTTTTCGGGTTCAGCGACACCTAAAACGTGTATTTCCGTAAATATCTCGAGGTCGAATTTTTTTCGCG
Source organism: Uropetala carovei (assembly GCA_036926305.1). Classification (NCBI taxonomy): domain Eukaryota; kingdom Metazoa; phylum Arthropoda; class Insecta; order Odonata; family Petaluridae; genus Uropetala; species Uropetala carovei. The sequence goes on along the minus strand of JAXCHB010000041.1, from coordinate 1,153,763 downwards.
AAAACAGTACTTTCTCGATACTTCGTATGAGAAAGTAAAAAGTAACAAAGAATAAAAATAAAATGAAAATTAACGCGAAATTCTACATAATTACGATGCCAAGTGAGCGTTTTTGGATACGAAAAGAGATGGAGATTTTTGTAGGGAAAACTAAGAATAATTTAAGTAATATATACCCTAGGAAAAACCTCACTGCAGGAAAACGCTCTCACAAGAAGGGAAGCGAATAATCCGCGAAACCTACTGATAACAATAGTTAAAGTTTCAGAGGTTCACAACAGATAAGTACACAAAAAGAAATGCACAGCAACGCAGTTATAAATAAGAACTTATAAAATTTAACAAGTACACATTAACGCGTACACATATGAAGATATTTAAACATTTTCAAAGAACTGTAAGAGAAAATAATTGCTTCTCAGTTCGAGGTTATGACATGGTATGGGATGGAAGATGTTTTTAGTACGCGTCTTTTAAGGTAAATAGGGATGAATAGTGTTCTATTTTAGATTGGAGAGTATTCCATAATATGAATGCTGTGACAGTGAATTATCTGTTGTGGATGTGTGTATTGCGGGGTCAGAAGTTTATGGCATCCTCTAGTGTTACATTCATGATTGGTGTTATTGGTGCTAAACTCTGTGGAAGGATATTGCGGGATGTTGTTTTAAGTAACGAAAGGAGACGCAATTATGGAGAGAGGGAGGGGGAAGAGGAAGAGGGACAGACAGACAGACGTCTATATTAAGGGTGAAAATGGGATTATATAGTTCCTTCTTACATTTAACCCTAAGGAGAGGGAATAGGGAAACGGAGGGGTGGAAGAGGAGTGGAATGGGAAGATGGAGAGGGAAGGGGAAGAGAAAGAGGGAATGGGGAAACGGGAGGGGGAAGAGTGAGGCGCAGGGAGGGAAGGGGGAGGGAGGGAATGGAAGGAGAGGAGGGAAATGGAGCGACGGAAGAAGAAACTAAGAGAGGGAAGGGGAGGGGGAAGTGAAAGAGGGAGAGGGAAGTGGGGGTGATGGGAGACTGGAAAGGAAAGAGGGGAAGGAAGAGGATGAAAGTATAGAGGGAGAGAGAGAGAGAGAAGAATATGGGAACGAAGGGAACTGAAGAAGGAGAAAGAGGAAGGGAGGGAAATGCGTGAGAGGAGGGAAAACGTGGCTGGTGGGAGGCAAAGATGTGGAAGGAAACGAAAAGTAGAGAAAGGCAGGAAGTGTGCCAGGAAGAGGGTTTGGGGGAGAGGGAGACAGCGTGATAGTAAAAATTGCAGACGAAGAATACGTAGCGAGGCGTCAAACAGAAGAGAGAGAGAGAGAAAGTCCTGGTTGAGAAGAGGAGGGAGAGGGAGAGCGGACGACAGTAGCGGGAGAAAGAGGGAGGCGAGAGAGGAATGGAATGGAATATCATCTTTATTTCTGGGCAAGATTGAGACTGGACAGTTCCTTCTACCATCTAACCCATTGTCAGTTAAAAAAACTTAAATAAATTTTTAGAAAAAAATGAGAGGAAGGGGGCGAGGGAGGCTAAAGAGGGGCGGAATTCGAGGGAAGATAGTTAATTAAGCGTCTTTATTTGGGCGAGATTGAGAAAAGACATTCGATTCTTCCATTTAGCCCAGGGGTGGCCAAACGTCGTCTCCTTGGACCTCCCGACAAATAAATTATTAGATAGTATCGTATGCTAAATATGAAACCAAAACGTAATCATTTCGATAGAGGCGATACCATGTAACTAAGAGCCCACGTTGGGCGAGCCATAATCATCCTTCGAAATATATTTATTCATGACCATTGACGTTCATGCGAATGAACAAAATGCAAATTTCAAGGATTGCTTCACGGCGAGGGCCATCCACGCGCTCCCCGATGACGCTTCCGCTCCCCAACTATGTCAGTGGGATCTCGTCCACGTCCACCTCCTAAACTAATTCTCCCCCCTCCACCCCCCCCTCCCCCCCCCCCCTCGGTCATAACCTCGGCTAGAATTTCATTCCTTTTCCTCCATCTCCCCCCTCCCCTCTCAAATCCCTGACCATTTCAAATTTCCCATCCACCCCCATACCCCCATTCCAGTGTGTTTATGCCATCACTCGCCTCTCTCTTTAACTGACGATAGAATCATTCCGAAAGATCCCATCTACACGTGTGAGTGTGTTTCTCCTGCACCCCAGCGGCTCTCCTATTGGTAAGTGACCACTGGGCGTTCTTCCCTCAGTATCTAATTAACGTTGATATATACGCATTTGATTTTACTGTTCCATAAGGATATTTATTTGTATGTACACGCACATATAGATGTACACACACAGGGGCTGCGAAGCCCTTTGGCGGTAGTGGCCCGCGAGGCCCCTAGGCGATAACGGTTTGACGGGCCCCCGACACGCGAATTCTGAGAACGTGTGATTAAGTTTTGTGGAGGAAAACAGGCTATCAAATTATTAATATTTTAATTTGAATATATATTTACAACATAGTGGTTGGGCTTCAGAGTTCTATGTTGATTTCAGCTGAAAGTCTGCGAGTGGAACTCAAAAAATAATTTTTTTTCAATGGTACCCATCCGTTGAGACCGACTTTTGACTCATATAGTTTACGATGATCTTTTTCATCATTTAGGATGTGTGCCCGCTTCTTTTTGTTAGAATTTTGCATACTTTTCATTTCCTTCCCTTATCGCAATAGGCTTCTGACTCTGTTAACAATAAATGCTTAGCGGTTCTAAGGGCGTGATCCTGGGTCAGTGATGGCCAATACGTGATAGGCTTGCAATTTTATTTGGCGCGCGTAAGCTTGTATTTTCTGCATAAAATATGAAGGTTCTTAGAGTCAACTAGTGACACGCGAAAAAAAATTTCTGATGATTTATATAACTTTCTTGGCCTAGATCTCTTGGCACTATATCTGTCCCTGCACAAGTAAGGAAGAGAAAACGTAAATTAATATATGGGTGGTGTCTAGGCGTTGTGGGAATCCAAGCGGACACCGATAGGAAAACCGTTGGGAATAAATCTGATATAGGAAGGTGTTTACTAGGCTTACCAAAATACCTAGTTGCCACCCATACACACACACATACATACAGTATACTTCCGTTAGTCCGGCATCTGGCAGCTCGGGGGTCACTCACTATCTGGATGAGTTTTGCTAGCCGAATGAATCTATCGCGGTCCAGTCCGCCATTTTCCGTGCTACCGAACGCAAAGTGTTGTGTTTATCACATTTTATCTTTATTTTTTAGAAGCCAACCATCATATATTATGGCTTCTAATGTGAGCAGAGGTGCCACAAGAAAGCATGTAACTTTGACAATACATCAGAAATTGAAGATGATAAAACGGCTTGAGAAAGGCAAGAATCGAAATGTTATCACGAAGGAGTTCGACACTGGATCACCTACGATCTATGTTATAAAGAAACAAAAGGAGCAATGGCGATTATTTCTAGCGGAATCAAATACTACAAAAAGCGTTGATGTGCGACAAACTTTTAAAAAGCCGATATTGTTTAAATTATAATTATACTGTTTCGTATAAATGGTTTATTATTATACTACGGTATAACACGTAAGTAGGTGAAATTAAAGTGTCTTGAGGTATTGCTAGGAGTATAATCCAATGGTCTGGCATATCTGATAATCCGGCACCACCTAAGTTCTAATGGTGCCGAATTATCGGACTTTTACTGTACATAAAAACATATGTATTAATCATTAAAGTGATTCCTTGGTAACGTACGTAGATATATTCCTACTTTATTGCTATGATTCACCACCTCCGATCTAATCCTGTAACACCGCGTTGCTCAAACTACGCCTCGCATGTCACATCCGGCCCGCCTAGTGTTTTCATCTGTCCCGCCATTAGTTTAGCAATCAAAGGATCGATGTGAAATAAAATGAAAATATAAAAGTACAAAAGCAAGATGTTTCGTCTTTCCCCCTCTTTTCCTATAATAGATCGATAAATTTAGAATAAAACGGGTAATACCGACGGACGACTAAAACTTTTAGTTTCCTTGAAATTATTCCTCAACTCTGTTTTCGATTATGAAAATAGAGGGGCAAAGACAAAATATACTGTTTTTATAGTTTATATACTACGCATTTTATGTTACGTCGTGTCGTAAGAATGGGAAAACGTGGTATTGAGGCAAAAGATAAAAGAGGAGGGGAAGTGTGGGGGGGAGGAGGAAAAAGGACGGAATGAAAGAGGGAACCGAGAGAGGGGGATTGGGGGGAGGGGGGAGGAAAGCGGGAGGTGGAAGTTAAAGTCAGGACGTGCGTGGAAAAGATTTCACACCGAGAAGATGGAGTCTGTGAATGGCGGACGAGAGTAACAAGAAGAAACCGCGCGAAGTTAAGGAGGGGAGCCGGGGGTGGGAGGAGAGGGAGTGCGGGGGATCGGGTGAAACGGGTGTCGGGGAGCGAGGAGGAGGAGGAGAATGGGAGGGGAGGGGGGGGGGGGTGGGATGGTCGCGCGTCCGAACGACGGACGCGAAATTTCTTAAAAAGAAAAACGAGAGAAAGAAAACATAAAGGGAGTGGTGGGGTGGGCGGCGTCCTCAGAGGGGAGGGGTTCGAGACGACATAAGCGCGATATCCTCCGAGTGCATGAGTAAAAAGTGGCAGTCAAGTTTGCGCCTCGGCGGTGGAAAGAAGAGGCTTATATTTGCCGGACCTTTGGCTCTTTCAACTTCGTGCCCACTTCAATCCACCTGTTGGATCTCCTTATCCCTCGACTCCTTCGACCACGTTAGAGGTAGTATTGGGTCAAGACGTCTTTCGACTGAAAAAATATAATCGACAAGGTATTTAAATATTATGTATTTTCGTCTGCGACAGACTGAGAATGTTTCTCTCCGGGGGTGACATTTCGTTATCTCGCGTAACGCTCGCTTCGTGTGTTTATACTCGCGCTGATTTCTTCCTTCGCTCGACTCGTGTTTTTCGATAACCTTTTACCGGATATTTTGAACGAGTTATGGAAATGTATTCTGTAAAAGTCTGTTGTTAGCATTCCTTTCTGTGCATTTCTTAGGAATTAGTGTGATACGCTTCCATTGTCTCTCCGTTACATAGGACTTGTTTGGATCTTTCTTTGGTCGAAACAAAAGACACCTGAAGCGAGCGAGGAGATAACGTTGGTTACGGCACGTTTACTTTCTCAAGGACTTCTCGTTAACCGGCCACTTTATTGACTAGGTAAAATTCCACTCTTTGCTTTTTCTAGAAACTTATCTAATACTCTCACGCGAATCGTCCAAACCTTTTAATCTTAAGGTAAGATTCATATTATCGAAACTCTTTCCAAATAAAATATCGTAAATAAGGGACGGATTCCATTGAAATTCCTTGTTTTCTTTACGCAATTTCTAATTTTCCCAACGAAGTTTTCCTTTGATTGTATGGATCAAAAATGCATCGCCCGCGACCATTTTGTTGTGCGGTAGTTTCAAGAGAATCGATCTTATATTCAGCATTTTACAGAAGACGTGGGTATTTACCAAAGCAGAAAATATTCTTTTTGCTCAAGTGGCTATGAAGTAACACCAAGCGTGATATTTTCTCATTTAATACGTTTTTTCTTTAATGTATCAAGTATTCGCACCTATAAAACTCTTCACGTGTTTTTCTTTTTAATTTTTTATATTAGTCGTAAATTGTTGTGATTTTAACGAACCAGTTTATATTCAGTCTAGAGGGATATAGTCTCACAAAGCTCTTGAGATCATGTTAAATCTATTTTAAAATTTTGACACAAAAAATAACTCGTATTATAATTTCTACTTTCGTTAATTATCACTTTTATTTTTAAACTATTCATCCGCAGAAGATGATCATTTTTAATTTTCTTGAAAAAAAGGAAGCCTTTACGTAAAAATGTAATATCAAACTTGATAATACAAGATTTACAAATTATTACAGCATGTCTTTTTCTCTCTCTCTCTCTCTCTCTCTCTCCAATAAGATTGTCGAAAAGGATGGGGATACTGAGTTTCTTTAGAGCATGCTGCAAAGATTCCAAGAATAGAGAACGTCGAGAGCCATCACCGTTTCAAAATCGTTTCCCTCCGATACGTCGAGGCGGACAAAGGAGGAATCCCAGGGATTCAACACCTCGCGACATATGCGCGGCAAAGGCACCACCTCGCGAAAAATACATTGCCAAGGCGGCACCTATTCCGAGGCCTACGTTCTACATCGGTTCGCCAAACAGTGGAAGAATCAAAATTACTCCAGCGCCTACCATAAAGAGGGTCCGTTTTTCTGACTTAGTTGTAATCTGTCCTGAAGGTTCCGATGCAGAGATAATAGATAGAGAAAAGTACGAGAATAGAAGGAGTGCCAAAAAAGCTATTGGCATGTCTCAATTCAATTGTGAATGCGATAAAATCACATATTTCTAAATCTCTGTCGAAGACCTATGGGCTTCTGTGCAATAAGGTATAATCCTGTTTAATTTATGATATTTGCAGATAATTTAATGAGTCAAAGTTAAGACTGACAGTGTTTAGACTTAATTACCATAATGTTCAGTATTGTCCCTACCTCTATACTTTCATATTTATATGTTTCTATTATTCCAGGAGTATGAATAACGTTATATTTCTTTAGTGATATAGTGATTAGGAATTGGTTTTGACTAACCAATAAATACACGATAATGTAATTTGTATGTGGGATACATTTATTCATGCGTATTTTTCTAACATTAATCGCTACTTTCTAATTACTATTAAAGTCGCAATTCGAGCGTTTAAATGTATCTATTTTATAACAAATGACATGAACTGTAAACACTTATCATGATTTGTTTTTGAACGAGATAAAAAATAAAATGAATTGTTTTATTTTTTAAACTTGTAAATCAATGAAGATAATTAAAATTTTAGTTATGTTGTATCATGCACAGGGTAACATATACATATTGAAAATGTTCAAATCAAAGTATAAATAACTCAGAAAAATGTACATGATCTATTTGTAAAAGATTTTGTATCCTAAATAAACTTCTTTTTTGAACCGTCCATTATTCGTCGACTAATTATAACATGATTATGAAATTATTTCCAGCACAAAAATACTATATATTCAGTCAAATGTTTTAATTTACGTGAGAATGTGGCTCTAATATGTCACAATAATTTTATTTATCCTCAAAATCTTTGTTTTTTATTTATAGTCACATTTAGAATTAGCTCCACCTCGGTTCATAAAAATTTCTACGTTGATGTTAAAAATTAGCGGAATATTCCTTCAAGCAAATATAAAAAATATCAATGCATATAAATGACATCTGATAAAGTTATTCACACGTGTGTTGCGTGATTGATGGTCCGAAAGAGAATCAAAGTTACGTTCTTAAACTCGATCTAAAGGGGTAAATGCCATAACCATGAGTAAAAACATCCAATTTCATTCTCGTAATTTGTCTCTATGCGTTTCTAAACTTCATTCGGCTATTCTGAAATATTCCGATGTACTTTAAATTACTCGCAGAGCCGAAGTAATGGCAGTGAAATCGGGGCATTTTCACCAGCGCAAGCACCTTGGAGGCATTAAAAAGAAAAAAACTATTCATGAAGACAATTTTCAGAAGGAATTATAATAAATGTTTATTTACATGAATATATAATAATCAAGAGAAATTTTGACTCTATCATACGCGTGTGCCGTATTTAGGCTACATATAATGTGGACTTGCCATAGGGAAAAGGAACAAAGCCTAACTGTTGAAGCGGTAAGAAGATTAAATAACAGATTAGATGTTTTCATAAAAATGCTGTTTTCGGTGGCAGCATTAGATTTCGAAAATTAAAAAAATCTTTTCATGCAAGATGGACCAAAATTAGTTGCTTGAATTTATGGTTGAGAACGATCTTAAGGATGTGATCTAAAATAGTAAACAAAACTTTTATCTTTTTCTGTTTCGGGGATAGAAAATGAAATGCTATTCGCTAAATTAAAAATCATAAAAAATTATTAAAATTCCGTACGTCTTCTTAAAGACCATTCATTTGCGTCCTTTCCACAGAATAAAATGTTAGGGAGGAACATGACCACAATAAAATAATGAAATAATTTTCTTCGGTTAAAGCAAAAAAAGTTTTACCTTTCTTTAAATAAAGGTATTGAAGTTTAGTATTTTTGTTTTACCGAAACGAATTTTTTTGCTCTGATTCGCGATGTTACAATTCAATTATGACTCTAGAAAATTATTAAAAGGCTCACAATAATTTTATAATAGATTCAAAGGTAACAGATTGAGTTGTAAGTGAAAATGGAAACGTGTGTGATTCTCTACGGTGCTTTCATTTTCATTTTCACTAATTAGTCACACCAAAAGCAGCTCACATTAATATTCTTATACAGATTCAGTTGTTTTTTACTCTGTTATTCCTAGTTTTGAAATGCTCTATTTGTTTTTAGAAGAAGAAGCAGCTGTTATCTGTTCGCACCCGCCTTATAATTTGTAAACAAACGGAAAGGGGCCTTATCGTAGGGCTGGAAGCAGCAATTTAAAATCATACGTCTCGATGAAATAAATTGAAAGAGCCTTCTTTTTTCAAACGTTTCCATTTTTCCGCCGGTTAATTCTGTTTAGCAACCAAATGGGTTTTAATGAGAAAAATAAATAAATCTAACTTCAAGCAGAAATTAAAGAGAGTTTTCGACAAAATCATCCTTCGAGAGACTCTTCGGACATTGCGTAGCATCGGTGCATTGCTTGGTTTCGTCGGAGTTTTAGAGGAGTTTCTTCACGCTTGGTTGTCGAGCATTTGGCCTTGATCCCATTAGGAGTGGGGGGTAAGCACAAGCGCTGAGTTTTGAAAGAGTGAACGTAAAAATTAATTCTTTTCTTCTTCAGATTTTATGCCTGTCTCGGGAATTGAGGTTTGTGACGTTATGACGACGAATAACATTAGATAAAATTGTAGGCACATTTTACACCGACGAATTGGGGTATTATATTAGAAAAGATTATTTTTGCGATAGAGTTTTTTTTCATGTTCCCAAAGGTTTCAATAATCCCGGACATTTCTCCCTTATCACCATTGACGCGTATAACGCGGAGGTAGAATCTCACAATTTTTTTAACACGAATGACGCACGATTATCCTAACGATTAGGCAACCGGGTCCCGTGAACAAGAGCCGATCGCGCCCGAATTCTGCGGCTAAAAACGTCATTTTTATCTACCAGTAACGCGAAAGGCACTCAGAAATTTCCTGGAATCGTTTTGCGCGGTGTATTCGTTTGAAAACACACCGGTGCGCTCTTTCGAGGTGTCTATTTCTAATTCGTGACTAATGAAATATTTCCTAGATTTTAAGCTCAAAACCATTCGCAAAAATTAGACGTATTTATAAAAAAACAACTTTTAATGAAATTGTTTATTAATAGTTTATACTATTATAAGATATAAAATAAACGAAATAAACAGTCATTCCATAAAGTAATTAAAAAACAAAGCAACTTGCTGTAGTGAAAATAAAAATATAAACAAAAATATCAATATAATAATGTCATCAATAATTTTAAGAATCACAATTATCGGCATCAGTATTGATGAAGTATGCTCTTAAAAAGCAGAGGCTGTCAATGGTTTCATCATTCAGACGTGTATGGATTTTCGTGCAAAATCGTTTTGCAGCTGAAAAGGCCCTTTCGGCTTCCACACTTGTCAGTGGAATTGTAAATAAATAGTCGTACACAAGTTTTAAATTCAACCCTCTTATACCTTCGTCTTCAAAAAATGCGATCTCTTTCTGAATAATTTGTTCCAATCCTTGAGATTCTTGAATATTAGGAATTTGAACTTTAAGTCTTTCTTGTATAGCTAATTGTAGTCTCTCTTTCAAAGACATGCCATCGACGGATGTCATTAATACTGTTCCCTGTTTCTTACTGTTATCGTTTGATGTGGAAGATGTTGCTGAATATATTGATTCTGTTCCGACGTTTTCTTCAGAATCTTTTACACAAGACAAATGAAGTCTTTTTATTAAACGACTTACTATTTTTATGATGGCCGTTTTACTTAGTCGTGGAAATAAAGCTAATCCTAATTCACTTTCATCATGTGATCCAGCATGCAAATACTGAAGAATTTGTGACAGATCTGTACTTCTCTGGCAAATACGGAATTTCAAGGCAGTTTGTAACCTATTACTTATTTCCGAATTTTGTTCGTGAAGAGTTGTCATCATGAATTTTAGAGTTGCATCTGCAGTTAAAAGATTAGAATCTTTGCGACATAGTGCTTCCACAGCTAATTTGATTGGCATAAGAGCAGAAATAGTTGCAGATAATAAATTAAATTCATCATCACAAAAATTTATTCCGGAATTTAAGTCTATTAATGCCTTTTGTACTCAGTATCTTAACTGATAAAATCTTTCAATCATGGTAAGTAAACTGTTCCATCGAGTTTTTGAATCAAGCAGTAAAGCAGTTTCTTTTCCAAATTCTGCTTGAACGTACCTTTGCAAATATTTCTCATTTTTAGTAGCTGATTGTTTAAAAATTTTGACTATTTTTCGTATTTTTGTAATGAGTGGGGAAAGTTCATTGTGAGTGAGATTATTGGGAACGCCCGTATAATCTGTCTCTATGGTTAAACCATCTCCAACATCATCGTCATCCTCTTCGTTTTCTTCGCCTTCATGGTGCGTATGTTCAGCATTTCATATTTCTTGTTTATCAAATATTTCTTTGTTTTGTTTGGACTTATACAGGACATCCATAACGGCCAAATGAATTCCGTGAGCAAAGCAAAGCTATTGTTCTGCACTGATGAGTCTTCCAATTTTAGTCATAACTGATGCCCCATCTGTAGTAACACATACCATATCTGTAGAAATCCGGAGACCATGGTCTTCTAATTTCTTATCAACTAGTGTTATACACTTTTCTGCTGGCAAACTTCCATGCACACGAACTAATCCAATGTTGTAAAAGGTACCATTGCTGGAATGGACGTTTATATTTAAGTAGCGCTTATTTCTGGTAGAAGTCCACTCATCAAAAGTCAAGCTGAACCTTTTTCCTTCAGCCTTAATTTTAGCTTATCTTATGAAATCAAAGATTGGTACAGAAACTCTTCGTAATAAATGAGAGGTGTATCAGTTTCAACCATTACTGAGGGAGCAGAAAAATAGCCAAGAAAGCATCAACAATGAAACAAAGGTTTCCTTACAAAGTTAAGATTAGTAGAAAAAATAAGAAGAGATAAAAGTGAGGACGAACTAAGAAAACATTTAGAATGCATCATCGGCAAGCTACTGTTATTGTACCAAAGCGTAAATGAGAAGCCACCGAAAAAAAATAAGATTGAAGACCAATGAGCCTGAGTAGCACGTGTTCCTCGCGGCCCCTTAGTAAAACAAAGGTGAGGATCACCGGTGATACTTATGGAAGTCAACATGTTAAAAATGTATTTAAATTAATTTTTAAGAAATACCGAAATACCGGTATTTTTTGACAAATACCGGTATTTAAATACCGGAGAAAATTGACCGGGATCCCGGTATTCGGGATCCCGGGATCCCGGTATTGCAATCACTAGCCAAGATGCCCTCGCTCAATATAGTCGTGCTGTCAGGTTTTTTCAAGATACGCCCCTCAGTGTCGTAACTCAAACGGGTTAAGCGTGCCCCATTTTTCGGCCGAATTTGAGCGACTCCCGGCCAATCTGCGCCGGTCGATTTTCATCAAATGAGACACTGTAGCCATATCATGTTGTTAGACAATTATAGCACCGCCGGTAATATGAAACAAACTGTCCCCTGGTAGAGGGGTGGTTAGTGCCTCTAACTAGTGTCGCAGGTTCGAGTCCTGCCGAAGGCTTGGTGTCTTATGCGTTCGTCTTTGTTAACGCTGTCACGCTCATTGTAAAAGGCCGTAAAGTGCTGCTTATGAACCAGTTAAAATAAATAATACATAAACATCACAGTAAATATATAGAACTTATGAAATATTTCAAAATTGTGTCTTTTACGATATCAAAAAACAATTAAATACAAAAATTAATACTGACACATTGCTATAGTCATTACAGTGATGCTTAAGTTCAATGTTGAATGCGGTAGGAGTAAGAATGACCCGCGGTATAAGCGTCGGCGTTATAAGCGGAGAACGTTTTATCCCCCAACTTTGGTTTAATGACTGATTGTAGTTCCATAATAAGCATTTAAGTATCAAAAATTAAGTCTTTGTCTTAGATATATTCCAATAGACAAAACAAGTTTATAAAAACCAGATGCGCATTTCGGCTACAATGAAGCCATTTTCATTGGTGATTCTTAGGAAGTGAATTCTAACAAGTAAGGATAGAAACGCTTAAGCATACAGGAAACGTGGGACGGGGGCGGATCCAGAAAAGTCCAATGGTGGGAGGGGCGATCATTCCAATCGCCCCTCCCTCCCTTATCTTGTATCCGCCACTGCCGACCACCCTTCAGTCTGAAAATCCCCGCCCCTGTCACAAAGGCAACGAGAGTCAGCACGGACCACGAATCAAACAACCATTGCCGCCCCACCCCTCTCCCTTCTCTCTCTTTTGTGAGAACTTGATAAAAAACATTATCAATAGGACAGCAATGTGTTCAAGAAAAGGTTGAATCAGAGCAGAATCCGTTTTTATCTCACAGCATAAGCGTAAAAAAAAGTCTCAGCATAAAGCTGTTAAATGAATACGGGAACAAAATATATGTTAATTATTAATAAAATTACTGTTTCGATCACTCTTAAAGTATCAAACGTCCACAGATAAATAAAAACCAAACTATGTGCCCTTTTGTTTATAGTAAAGATATATCCAAAAGGTACCTACTTTGCGGGGTTTGATTGTATGAGGACCTTATATCTCTATAATGTTAGATAATATGTTAACCTAATGTCGTTCAAATTAAGTTGAGTTGCACTATGTTTACATTTCCCAAGCTCCCATAAAAGGAAGAGAGAGGCGTGCATGGATGGCGTTTGTTAGGGAAAGAAGGATAATTACCGACAGGATATGTCGTATATGGTCACGTTTATTTTCCAAGTTTCATCAATGCATGTCAAGTACCTACACTAAACGATATAAAATGCGCCTAACTTATGCTACACGATTAGGATACGTTAGTCTTAGTTGTCGGATGGGGAAAAGGGGGAAGGATTCCAGTACGCCAACTATGTAATGTATCATGCAAAGATGAAGAAGCGAGGATGAGGGATTTAGACTTAAAGCTAGAAATAAGATTAAGCGAGATTTGAATAAAAGATGTCGACGGACTCCGGGCCCGGGGCAGCGACCCCCATCTGCCCCCTGAAAGGGCACGTTCCTGTCAGAATACGTCTGTTGCCATACGGACCTAATATGCAGAGCAGAATCAAGGAGTTTTGCACGGAAGGGGTTTAAGTACTTATCGAGAGAAGAACAATGGGTCCATTCAAGGAGGGGAGCGATCGCCCCAACCTTGGATCCGTAAGTGGGGCGCGGGACCGGGGGAATCGCGTCACTGTATATGCCTCAAGGTGACGCAGGATTTTCCCGCCCCCCTCCCCGTATCCAGAAATAGTTTCTATGCGCGACTGCGATCAAAATATATTATAACAACGAAATAGAAAATTATAATAAGAGTTATGAATGGAATCGGATAAAAAACATTTCAACCATCCTCGTCGAAACTATAGTTAAAATTTAAAAAGTTTTTAGGGAGATAAAGGTGTTTCAGCGAGGAAACGATCCGTAATATTACACCCACTTTTACCGTATAAAATTGTTTTTTTATGATGACATCTCTCCTGAAACCACAAATACGATTTAGGCATCTACATAAAAAATCTTATCGCTACGAAATGCGGATTAAAAAATATATATTTCCGTTAAACAATAAGCAGAGGAACGTAAAGAGGGAACGTTCGTGGGTGAAGTGCATGATTGGTTATGTTAGCGTAGTTTGATCGCGCGTAAGCGGTCACACTTAGCGCCTTTTTTGACACTTGTAGAGAGGTTATGTAAGCGCGGGGAGGAGAGCCGCTATTGCCTTGAATGATTGGAAGTCGTACGGAAAATCGCAAGACGGAAATCGGAAAGGTTTACATGTGATTGAAGAGAGGTGATGAATTCTCCGTGTCATTCCTCTCGTTCGCTAAATGAGGATTATCGCGAACCATATCATCCCAAGAACATTTTATGAGACATATGAAGCTTTGATGAAGACGGGATCTGTGATGTTTAATACAGATAATTTTGCATATTTCAATTACAGTTGCTGCCGTAAAACCTCGCCTGGTGAAGTTTTTACGCTAAAAACTGACTAAGGCTTTATTTTCATTTATCAACACACATATGATCTCCTGGGTAATGCCCGATATAAACTCTCAGCCAGGAGACCCGCATCTATGAGCGTGATCCGCCATTTAAAATGGTGTACCGAATCTCTGGATGACTTCCAACGTAAGCATTTGCAACTTATCATGCGGCCAACCCCGTAGAAAAATTAGCCGACGCCTGATCACTGCATAAATGAGAGATAAGTTCCCTGTTACTCCGAGGGAAATTCCCGATCGCGTTTTGTCGCTAGCTCTCGAATTGTAAGAAAAATGAACGGGCCTTAACACAACAGCATAATACGACGATGAACGCTTTGTCAGCTGTAACAGCCAGTTGATTGATATGTAATGGCAAGATAAAGGGTGTTTATTGAGTTGAACCTCAAAAGTAAACCTTATCGAGACGTTCGTATAGTCTGGGAGAAAATTAATCGAGAGAAGATAAATTAGACAGTGCAGGCATTTATCAATATTTTGCCTTGTAATTTCATCAGATTGAGGAGTGTTCAATGACGCACAGAGGAAATTTGTTGGCACAAAACACGTAAACATCAGAGTATTAACTACGAAAAATTATTCACTGGTACGAATTAAAAAAAATAATATTAAAGTTTTAATTTACGTTTGGAGTGGACATCAATCCCATGAGCCCCCCTTTCCTGAGTAAGGGATACCAGTGCACCAAACTATCCTTAACAGTCATTAACCTAGTTCCAAAGTTATACTGAGATCTCCAATAATTCTCGGTTAAAAAGAATCACTTTGTTCTCTACGATACAGTGGCACAATAGTGTGGTGTTAATCATTAAAAAGCATAACTTTTTCAGCATTGACAATTGATTAATAAGTGCAACTTGATAAGGTTTAAAATGGATTTCAGTTTTAATTGAAAATATTTGTTGTTTGAGGGGGAGAGGGGCTACGGATAATATTTTGTCGCGGATCATAGTAGTTACGCTGATGGCATATGCTCGTCTATTATTTTAGCGGTCGCGCCTTACTTAGTATGTTGTCTTGATTTTATCATGGAAGGTTGGATTGTTGCATCTCAAATTTTTTTTACTTCACGGTAAATCGGAAATATTTTCTTTTAATCATCACTTCCAAAACTATTGTTTCTGCCACAGTTTACGAAGAGCGATACAAAGCCGATGATCATACTTAAACTAGACACAGCATACATGCAGACGCCACCGGCAGTTTGGCAACATAGGTTGCTTTAAAAAACTTTGAGTGGTGGAGTGATGACTTTTTTCCGCTACGACACCGCCTGTTCTGTTTAGACAGCCGGAAAGCGTCAGCCTTTGAAACGCTGAATGCGAGAATACGAATCCCATCGGTAACTTATTCTCTCACGCTCAATTAACATTGGCTCTAGTGTAACCATCTCAAAGGTCATTTTCGGTCTACTCGACAAGAATACGTCTGGGTTCAGAATAAGTTATTTCTTTTACTCAGAGCATGCACTTCTATCGAGGTCACCGCTCTTCGGCGTGTTGCGTCTCTCCGAATCCTCTAGAAACGATATAAGTTGTTTTTATTTGACGTTTCCTGTTTTCATAACGCTCGATTAACACGCTTAAATGTCAATCTGGTAAAGAGCGAACTAAGGCTTTCATTATGTAAGTCCGATGCGATCGTTGAACTATTTCTTAAGCGGGATTTTGTGCGCAAATGACGTGATCAGGGTAAAGGAATGGTTAGACTAGTTTGCTTAATTCACTATAGAACTATGGAGCGCGTCTTACGGCAGAAAATAAATGCAATAAAAATCACTCAAACACCTACAAATGAAATAGTTTTTTTAAGTATTGTAAAAAAAACAGCAAGACTCTGAAAACCCCAATGCGTACGTCAGCTGCAATGGAGCTATTTTTTAAAATCTATTTTCGGTGCATCACCACAGAAGACGGCTGCAATGTAGCCGAAATGCGTATCTGGGTAATATTGTCACGGTTATTTAAGTACATATTTCAATTTTTTATATTATTTTATATTGAAAACATTATCTACGATGATGATGATTGAAGTTAGCTTAAAATAAAACAATTCTTTGTTATTTTACTAGACTAAGCCTACTAAACATTTTAAGACGAATTAACGCAAGTTAATTTATAGTAATACGAAAATTATATGCGTGGGTGAGCTCGTGAAAGCATTCGTAAATTACACTTTAATATCACGAGTATACTCTCGAAAGGGTAAACGAATGTAAGAAGGTAAGACTAAAAAAAAGGAATTTGTTCAGCAAATCTAGAAAATACGTGCCAAATATGTAAACAATCAAATTGCTATTCGACAGCCTATTAATTATCACGGAACATTTAAATTCAACTTTTCTTTATAATAAACAACAAAATTGGAAACAGCACGTGAACTCTTATGACGTCACATTTCCTCGCTAACACAGCCTTGAAATTAAGAAAATAAAACTCAACAACACATAACGTGGAAAATCTAGAAAGTGCATATCAAATAAACAAAAATCTCCATTCGAAAGCCCATTAATTATCATTGGACACCGAAATTATACTTTTGTTCAATATAATAAAAAACATTTATAGTCGATAAATCATAGTCGTGAAGTTATGCGGCCTTATTTTCTCGAAAACATCCCTTAGATGACGTCACGCGCCACAAAAAGTAATTGTCTTCTTCAGACGACGCAAGAAAATATCTCTCGCGAAACGCCTTCGAATTTTAAAGTCACATAGCAGTTAAAATTAAAAAAAACTCATACCTTAGTCACTCGCCTATATGCCGAAAGTCTCGGAAGATTTTGACCCACAAAGTAGGGTTAAGGCGCCTTCCTGATGCGTTGATGGGCTGCTAAGAAGGCGGCAAAAGTTGAAGGGAAGGTTGAAAATCGTTCTTCACTCCAAGGTTGCAAAACGAACACTGCACTCTCTCTCACCCAACCGTAAGATATATTCTATTCAGAATACACTATCAGGTTCCGTGATGTAGGGAGCGATGATGTGTCGACACCGGCTTGCGAGTGGGACGCGACGGTTGGGCGGAGTTTGTTTGGACGTTTGGCGTATCAGACAAGGAGGCGGGGTTAAAGAAGTACTTCCCTAATAGGAATGATAATGCCGTTCCCGCGTGCCTCGCGGGGAATGTTTCATATCAACAGTTTGGAAATGTTGCTAAGGTATAATTTTCGATATAATAAATAGATCATGGCGTAGTAACAATAAATGAATGCGTCCAAAGTTTGTGATATCCGGATGTAAAAATATACGCGGTCTTGTTTTTGATGCGGGAAAACGTTTAAAATGAACAATTTGGAAATGTTATTAAGTATTTTGGGCTATAATTTTTGCCCTGATAAATTGATAATGACGTAATAACAATAAATGAACGCGTCCAATCGTTGTGATACCCGATTGTATAAATATTCAATGTTGTTGTCAGTGAGGGAGATGCTGTTTATATTTTCCTCAACGCTGTATGAAACCTATTGTTTTAAAGGATTCCAAAAGATTCTAATATTTTTCAAAATAACTAGCGAACGTATGGAAATTTCAAAACACTGAAAATTGAACATTTTGAAAGTTAAACCCTCTTAATAACTCGTGATATTATAGTTCTTTTTAAAAGAGTTTGTTAAACGAGTCGTGAAAAATCATCTATAGGAGTCCAACCAAAATGGAAAAGAGCGGGAGAAAGACGAGCGAGGGAAGGGAAGAGAAACGCGAAGGGTTTGAGGAGTGGAGATAGGATAGAGAGTTTGGGGATGGCAGAGGGGGGGATAAAATGAAGCGAGGAGAAGTGGATGGAGTGGAGAGTATGAGGAGAGAGGAAGAGAGGGAGGAGGGGAGGGTTTGAGGATAAGTGGATGGTGTGGAGGGTATGAGGAGAGAGGGAGAGGAATGCTTGGAGGAGAAGTGGATGGAGGAGGAATAGAACAAAGGGAGTGCTTCAGAGAGAGAGAGAGAGAGGGAGAGACACATATATATATAGAGGGGGAGAGGGAGAGAGATAGAAAGAGATAGAAAGAGATAGAAAGAGAGAGAAAGAGAGCGGAGAAGTGGAGCAAGAGAACAAAAGGAGAATAGGCAATAAAGATATGAAAGAATGAGATAGGGAGAAGGAAGTGCGGGAAACGCATGGGGGGTGGGGAGGTTTAGGGAAGGAGGATAAGATAGGAAGAATTGTAGGCGGATGTTTCAGAGAGCACTAAAAAAATAAACAGTCAGAAGGTAGGCGGGGGAAATGAGAAGGAGGGGGTGGGAGGAGGGTGGTGACGTAAGAAGAGAGGTTTAGGATAGGTACTTAGAAGTTTAAGGGGAAGGGAAGTGGCGCGCCTGAATGTTGGGTGCTAAGAACTCGGGAGAAAAGGGTTTGAGACGATGAAAATGCAATAAGAACGCTACGTTACTATTTGCAGTCTCGCTTGCTCTTGAGATTTTTTTCTCGAGTACTCACCGTATAAACAGAATGGAATTGCTATTGCTTACGTAGTCACTAGATCGAAAATTTCCAACTATGGATTCTCTCATTTTCATGGAATTATAAGACATATGGAAAATTTGAAACCAATAGGGAAGCCTTAACTTATTGGAATCATGAAACTTAGAACATGTAAGACAAAACAAAATTCCTATTTATTAATCAGTGACACATGATAAATTATTGCTGAGTGGGAAAAAGATGCGAATTTCTTAGGAATCCCCGGCTTACATCGAGGGAAACTTACAAATGTTTAAACTTGCTGACTGATCATATCCAATTAACTTTAACTTCCTTTTTCCCTTAGCTCTGTAAACCTATGAGTTGCTTGTTTTAATTGGTATTTAAGGTGGACCTCTGAAAAGCTTCACACTTTCATATGTGTTCATTGGTTTCCGAATCCACCAACAGGTTCGATTGTAAGTTATGAAATGACAGAACACATTGGACTCTGGTGGAAGAACGGCATATTTGGTTGAGCGTTCAAGAGTTAAAGGTGTTATTCCGACTGATTATCGCAACATCTTATTGTTAGTTACCTTCGCAAAAATATCTTCTATAAGGATAAAAAATGTTTTAAGAGTACGTTTCTTGTTTCTGTGACTAAGGTGAAAAAAATTGGACGGACATGTGAGAGATGAATTTTAAATGGCTTTTAATGTTTTTTTAAACGGCGACGTTTTCGAGCGCGAGGCACGCTCCGAAGTTTTATGACCCTGGAGTCGGAAGCGAGTCACGCTGCTTAAAGGGTGAGAAAGGTGTTGACTTTTTTAAGGTTCTTCCCCTTTCTTTCCGCCTTTGATAGCGACGCGCGAACGTGCTTGCACGCAGTTTGCTTGCATAATTCGAGTGAATCAATTGTGTTAACCACGTCTCTGCTTTCACATGGAAAGGGGCTGCCGGATACTCGTCTCATTGGAGGTCATTAGAGGTTACGTCTTCGCTTTAGAGGTAAGTCGAAGGGAACCACCTGTTTTGCATGGGAGAATTTGATTCTCGACTAGCGTAATTGCCCGTTGAATGTCAAAGGATTTAGTGAATCTAAAACGTCGACCGTGTAACGTGTAAACACCGCAAGAATAAGATAGTACACAGTTTTAACCGTCGAATAAAGCAAAGACGAAGACAATGCGAATTTCTTAGGAATCCCCGACTTTCATCGAGGGAAACTTAAAAATGTTTTAACTTGTTGACTGATCATATCCAGTTAACTTTATCTTCCCTTTAGGAATGAATGCAGGAAAAAAAACTTCAATCTGAAAAATCGAAAATTCTGTGTAAACTTACGGGAAAATAATTATTGAATTATGAATCCTCTCCCCCAAAATTTTTTATCTCAAGATAGTCTATGTTACCTATGAAAAGTTTCGTGACGATATCTCCGAAGTGTGGAATTCACAATTTGTGGAAAATGTACTACTAATTATTTGAGTTACTTAGTTAATAGTTTTAAAAACAGTTTGTTTTAGGGAACTCTACGCCACACGAAAACATCATTAAAACAGTTTATTAGTAATAATTCAACTAAAATCAACAAATATTTGGTAACCATTTAAACAAACAAAATCGCACACTAATTTTAAAACGATATTACGTTAAAACATTTCCCATATAAGTGCATTGAACTCTCAACTTCGGCGACAATGGGAGTTGTCATGGTAGTTTATATTTGGTATATAACTGATAAAGCACGTCTTTTCTGATTGTAAACCAGTGCTCCAAATGAGCCGGAACGCACCAGAACGCCGCTCCGGCTCGTCACACTCGCCGATGATACCATTCCGTTTCGTCAGACATTTCGAAATACCGTCTCTTATAACAGCATTCCGTATCGTAACATTTCCATTTCGAGCACTGTTATAAACGCATTTTTACACCAATTCGATCAAGATTTGGATTCTGTTTTCGATGAAAATAAACTTTGTTCTTTCCTGCATAGAACCACTCAAGTCTCAAGTTCGTACCAATGAGTAATTTTAAAATTCAAATGAAAAATAAGCTGCACTCATCCCTATGTTATTCAAATTGTTAAAATGAGAGAAAGAATTTATTTTTTTAAATGATAAAAGTCAATAAAATCGGTTTAAAAACCTGGCTACACCACTTACCTCTTTATTCCGGATAAAATGACACATTCCCCTTATTTCTACGTGATATAGTTGCTGAGTTATAGAATAACATACATACAATTACTTTGCTTTATAATTGCATAAAGTGATGGAATGGATGATGCAAAGATCCTTATACGACAGTCATAAGCTGGATTGGTGGGAAATGTGGAAACAGGTGAACAAATCTGCTATGACTGGGAATAGAAGATATTCTCATTCTGAAACAGAATAATTTGTTTGCTACGGTAGTTCAGTTGTAGAATATCAGCCCGATAAACGAAGGACACGGGTTCGCTTCCCGGTCTTAGCAAAATTTTCACCTGTTTCCACATTTACCATCAATTATAATTGTTTGTTTGTTTCCATGGTTATTATTTGCTGACACGCACGCGAACAACGAAATTAATATAATGGATTGTTCGTTTAGGTCTTTCGATTGCATCATATCTTTCGAAGGACGAAAATGTAGCCAGACAAATAGTTTCGCATATTTCAGTAGTCTCTCGTTTTTAAATATTTTTTTCAGGGATGTATTTATGAATCTGTTTTTTTTTAGAAATTCTCAGGCCGAAACTGTCGTGTTTTTTCTGTGGAAAAGGAATGTAAAGAAGTGGTCCGATCTATTAAAGTTTTCCATCGCGCTTTTATATTCGTGCCAAATATGATTATCGATAATTCTAAAAGCATCTCTTACCGCTATTAATCGCGAAATAAGCTTTTTATCAGAATTTAACTATACTTAGTGAATGCAAACGGAGTTCTCGAGGGAAGTTTTAATCTCACCCTTTAAGATAAACTTGGGTTTGAAGGCGACAAAAAGGATAAGCGTGTATTATGGATTGATTCGGGAAGATACGGAAGGCACGAGCGGGATAACGGGTCAACAGGTGTTTCTCTTCCGTCTAATACTCGCCGTTAACGGGCATTTGATCGCTATTGAATTCGTTACCACTCAGGGGCCGCGCATGACGGCCGCCGGTGTGCAAGTCTCTCATTGGTCGCCCGTGCGCAAGCCTCTCATTTGCCGCCCTTTTTAAGCGTTCTTTACAAAATTTTTAAAAAATGCCTTACGGTTTGAAAAATTTCCGTAGCCAATAAATATGTATGAATATAAGGCATATGATAATACAATTCGCATTACTGTAAAAATACTGCGTCCGACGATAAATCGGCCGCCCCCCGTTTTTTTGGTCGACCATGTGCGTAGCACACATCGCACATATGGACCCTGTTACCACGAAAATTTTGTTTAATTATAAGTGGAGAGGTTTGCTAACTTAAGGTTTGTACTAACTTTCTGCCTAGTGATGGTTTTCCGGAGTGGTTTAAATGACAGTTTGGTATATAAATCACGATATTTCAAGAAGGGCGCCAAAGGTTGGGACATTTAGTTAAACGGGACGAGTGATGAAAAGGAGGGACTGCCACTTCAAATTTGGGACGATTGGTCACCCTACAGCAGGGATGGAAAATGCGTGCTAGATGTGGCACGATTAAGATTTTACTTGGCAGGCGTAAGCTTGTATTTCTATATAAATTATGAAGTGTCTTAATGAAGGAGTCACTAGTGGCTCGCGATAAAAAATTCGTATGATTCACATTACTTTCTTGCAGAGACGGCCAAGCATTGAATGCGAAAATCAATGGGGGGACCCCACGACATTACTATTTATACTGTTAAGGAACGATTTTGGAGTCCCAGTTTAATATTGTAGCTTTTACGGAGTGTTTCTTTATTGGAAATCAATTTTAAATTGATTTTTAGTAAACTTCTTTGCAAAATTTGCACTCGATACCTGCACAATTGAGAACTTATGGGGTCCCCATTATTCGGGGGTCCGTATGCCTCATAAAAACAAAACAAATTTACGTTTAGAGCATAAAAGAATATATAAAAGTGGCCGATAAAAAATTTGGCTAAACGCTAAAATTATTTATATCTATCAGATACACTATGTCTATTCATGTTAATGATCGAATCAATTACACTGCCAGAATTTGAGGATTTGTCAACACTCGTCCTGTGCCGACCTCTAAATCTTATCCTTGGCCTTAACCCTTGCTTGTTTGTCGCAGGATTATAGCTAAGCGTTGAAAAAGTATTTATTTAAATTCTATAGGTTTCTTCTTTTGTTCATATGCTTTTTTTTATTTTTTAATCACCGTTAGTTTAATGTTGACGTCATTAAAACAAATATTCGTCACTCGCAGTCTCCAAAAAATGATCACTTGGTTCACTGGTTTAAATTTAACTTTTCCAAGCTATCTATCGGTAAATTCGACTCTTTTGTCTTCAGTTCTCTTCTCGGAACGAGCACCACGAGCACGCACCAACTGAGTTATTCTGACATCATTTCCCGGAACTGCACCGCTCCGAAGGGTATTTTTACGAGGGCACCCTTCGATCTCTGGGTTCCGCTACTCGAAAAATGGGGTAATAAGAAAGGAAAACGGGAAGCGAGGTTTAAAAAAACTCTCGTCCGTCGCCTTTCGCAAATACGAAAAGGCGGATAAAACAATTATATATATACTTATATATATATATATATGTATATATATATGTATGTATATGTATATATATATATATGTATATATATATGTATGTATATGTATATATATATATACTACGGAAGATGAAAGTTAAGTAAGGATATTTAGGGCAACTAGGTGTTGAAGGAAACCCAGTGAACACTTACCGGAAGTAGAGCCGCTGGGGTGTTGGAGAGACATTTGTTGTGTCTCTCTTGTGCTGACGAAGGGATCATCCCGAAAGCTCTAACCTCTACAAATGTCTCTCTCCAATACCCCAGCGGCTCTACTTCCGGTAAGTGTTCACTGGGTTTCCTTCAACATTTGTAGAGGTTAGAGCTTTCGGGATGATCCCTTCGTCAGCACAAGAGAGACACAACAAATGTCTCTCCAACACCCCAGCGGCTCTACTTCCGGTAAGTGTTCACTGGGTTTCCTTCAACACCAAGTTGCCCTAAATATATATATATATATATATATATATATATATGTGTGTATATATATATATGTGTGTATATATATATATGTAAGTGTGTATGTATATATATATATATATGCGTGTGTATATAAAACAGTCTTAAAAGTGTTACGTCCCATTGACACTTCATGCCAAAAGCTTTAAGTCACGTACTGCGCGTGTCCGTTCGCCCGTCTGGGGTAAGTCACGGTCTCATTTACCCTTCGTTCGTTTTCCATTCGAGGGCGAAGGTTGAAACTAGCCTCAACCTATGACACGCCATAGTAAACCCAAAAAACCAAAGCCTCGCATTTTATCCTCCTTCGCACGCATCCCTTCTCACTTCATTCGACCACTTAGATACGCTTCTCAATTTATCCGATTCCTTCGACACTTAACTGGCTCGTTGGGATAAAATATTGAATCTTTACCGCCTGTCACGTTCGCGTCAAAAAAGCTAACATATGGATAAAATCCAACGATGAAGAACAAAGATGTTTGCCATCGTCAATCGCACCATATAAGAATATTGTACGCTTGCCAACATTTTCCGTTAGCCGAGATTTAAAAGAATATAATCCTCTCTTTAATAACGCCCGCACGTTGGAACCGAATAAACGTAGCGTGCTGTAACGTATAGCACCAGGCCTATGGCCTCGTTAAACAGACATAAGTTGTTCCATTCCATTAAAAAGCGCTGCTCTCTCTTATAAATAAGATTGAAAAGTTACTTTAATAAATGATCTGGTTTTACCATCGCGTTATTCCAGAAATCTCACCTGAAACACTATACTACGTACTTGATGTGAAGTAAAAGCGAAATCTAGGTAATATGAATAAACATTTTTCCTGTGGAGATTTATAAATTTGATTTGATCTTTTCGGTTATCGGAATGAAATTTATTGAAAAGGAATTATCGAAGTGGAATAGTGATCCAATTTATACTTTATAGAGCTGTAATTGGCATAAAAACCGGAAAATCAGAAGAGGGCGAGACTCGTTCTATAAACAAAGCCCTGTGATAGAATATACTCCCGGCAAATGGAAAACCAAGGTTCAATTCCCGATAGAATCAGAATTTTTTCCCTTCTACTGATCATTTTGCGAGTATACTTAGGGCTATTGGAACTATCTAAATTATGAATAATGCAATTCCGATTAATTATGCTTTTATCAGTTACGTTAAATAAGCTTGTCATATCATTTTAATAGGAAATTATTCTAAGGCAATGCGTACGAGTAAATCGTATTGCCGCTGATTACCAGCGTCTCCGGAAATGTCCTTTTTGAGGTATTTGGGTAACATAAATCATCTAATTATAAAATAACACGGGCAGATGTTTCAGTCTCTGCTTGCGTCTTATACACTCAAAAATGACATTCCTACAAAAAGAAGCAAATTCCGATTTTTAAGACAAATTTCAAAAAGTAAAAATAATCGTAGTTTATCTATCGGTCAATAGTAGTCACTGGAATTTCACACGCAATTGTGTATGTTAAAATAAAATAAAATTTTAAAAATAATATGACTTGTTTTTTCTACTGCCTATTCATTATCCTGGATAGTAATTCACTATTAGCGCGAAATAAATTCGCGGCTACACGTATAAAATTACGTTACAGCCGAGTTCTACTTGTAATTTATTACACCGGGTGGGTAAAAGTTTTACGCTAAGAAGATTTTGCGAGATTGGGTAGTTGCATCTGCGAAACGGGCTTGGATTCGAATTCAACTTGCGCTTGGTCAGCCCCGATATCCGTTTCGACGAAACGCAAAAATAGCACTCCCTCCTTTAGAAAGGACTCTTATGAAGTGTGTGCACCCATGGTGCTTTTAGAAATGGTTTATTTCCGCCCTCTCTCTTATTGGGCGTGACTTTTGCGCTATCCACTTGGTTGTGTAATTGGCTAGCAAACTATTTTTGTAAAGAAGGGGTCGTCAAACTATGGCCCGCGGGCCGCATGCGGTCCGTGAATCTATGATGAAAAAGTGTTCGATAAAAATTTTAACATAGACAATTTCATATTTTAAAAGTAAACTTGTGGTCTCAAACCCTTTTATGGTGAAGTTTTCACTCAAGTAATTATTCAATTTATCTTCTATGAAAACGCTCATCCGGCCCTCCGAAGCTCCCGTGACATCCAATGCGTCCTTCCGAAGAATTCGCCATCACGAATGTGGCCCCGTACTTTTTGAGTTAGAGCGCCCACAATCACATATATCCACACACACAGACACATAGACACACACACAGACATCATTCCGAAAAGTCTAAACGTGTTCTAGGGGCCTCAAAATGTGTATTTCCGTTGAAATCTCGGTCGGTTTTTTTCGTGGACACAATACTTTCCCATTACTACGTATGGAGAAAGTAAAAAATTGGCCGTAAAATTTGCTCGTAATATATTTTATGGTCTCGTTTTTAGTTCTAACGGGAAATTTCCAATATTACTTTTCGCGGAATGCTTTTACGATACAGTTTGGCGGACTAAAATTTTCGCGCTACTTCATACAGGATTTTCTTAAAAACTTTCAAGAATTATAACAAAGTGAAACGGGCATCTTATAATTTCGGCGTAACTTTTTTATATTGTGTAATTAGCAATGCTACCGCATTCATTACATATTCATATTTGGTAGGATTTTAACACAAGTTTTCGTGTCCTTCGATGAACTTTCCGGCTCAGCTGTGCGTTTTCATCATCAAAACCAAATTGCGTCTTTTTTTGGGAATAGAGATAGGCAGGGGCGCCCCGGGCGAAATATCACTCTAGTGCCCCCCTCCTTATATGTTTGTTGAATTAATCAGGAAGTACATGTTAATTTATTCATCGCTCTGTAAAGATTATAGATGGAGAAAAAACAGAATGAATGCCATAAAGATTCCAGCCTGTTCGGCGATATAAATCGGCATCCAATATTATATTACTTACAAGCAGGGGCGGATTGGGAGCAAAAATCGGCCCGGGCAAATACTCGATATCGGCCCATCTAACAACTAAAATAATGTTGCGGCCCCCTAGGAGGCCGCGGCCCATATTTTGCCAAACATTACTTTAGAATACGGAAAAGCAACAGCTTCTGGCCGAGGCAGCAACCTCAAAGGCCCAGGAGCAGCATCGGCCCACCGGGACTTTGCCCGGTGTCCCGGCGGCTCAATCCGCCTCTGCTTACAAGTAATGCATAGATAGATGGTCGGAATAGCGCCCCCAAGATTTTGACTCCCCGGGCAGCCGCCCGGTTCGGCTATACTTCTGGCCGGCCCTCGAGATAGGTCATGGATGAGTGGGGCAGCGGGGAGAAAATCCATTGTCTGAGGCGAGACATAACTAAGCAGTTGAGATCTGCGGCGGCAGCGCTGTTATGTCACCCCCAGAAAAAAGGGTCTACTCCGTAAATCACCTCACGTGACGGCCCGAGGATAAGCTCCTACGCCTTTGACCCAACTGTCGAAAAAAAAAGGGTGTCTCTTCGAGAGGCGTTTCCCCAATTATCCCCTCGTTACAATGATCATCGTGTCGCCAAGTGGAAAATTTAACCAAGATGTTAACTAAATGTTGTCTTTATCTTATGTTTATAAGGTTCTGATTTAATTAAATACTCCGTTTTTTCTATGGAGGATTTTCTTATCAAAGGATATAATGACATTTCGACGTATTTACCTAATGCATCGTATAATGAAAGGGATTTTGCTAAGTCCTGCCAAGGAACGAATCGCGCTGAGTAGACAGAATCATATTCTCACGGCCACAAAGTTGGCAACTTCTCCTCGCGCACGTCTTCTCCCCTTATCGCTTCCTTTCGCAGCTCTCAAGAAGCAAGGGAAGGGGAAGCTTTTACGGCCCAACCAATGAATGGCCTCCCAAGCCTATGCCGCTTGGCTTGGGTTTGACATTGGGCGAAGCCTGGGTGCCTCTGCGTGAAAGCCCCCACTCCACGCGAGGAAGGGGTAGACGCCTCGAGTCTTTCCAGCCTCTCGTCAAATAGCCCCACCCCTCCATTTTACTGCCGCTCCTGCGCCCTTTCGCTTTCCTTCGCTCGCATTCTCCCCTCTCTCTCCTCTCTTCTGTACCTTTTTCCTCTCCTCTCTTCTGTTCCCCTTCCCTCTCTTCTGTTCCCCTTTCCTCTCTTCTGTTCCCCTTTCCTCTCTTCTGTTCCCCTTTCCACTCTTCTGTCCTCTTTCTACTACTGTTCCTCTTTCCTCTTCTGTCCTCTTTCCTCCCCTCTTCTGTTCCTCTCCTCTCTTCTCTAAGGCCGCCGTCCTTCACTTTTCTCCTCCGCTCGAGCCACCCTTCATTCTTAAGCCGGCTCCACGCAATCGTTATTCGCCGAGTGGCGAGCCACGGACATTCGTCACGAGTACGAATACCGATGTTGTTTACTTAACAAATACAAAATTTTCCATCCCCATCACCTTGGCGGAAATATTTTCTACATATTCTGATAATAAGGGTCATAGCTACAACCAATTTGTTTTCATGTCGTGTTTCTGGCATCAAAATTTCCTGTACAATCCTGTTATTATTACAACTTTTAATTTTTTTAAATACACCAACATTAACATCATCATTCTGAGTAATTACAGTAAAACTCGCTTATAACGATCACGCCTAAGACGAAATCTCGGCTATAACGAAGAAATGTCCCGGCCCCTTAAACTTCTCCATAAAGGCATTGGTTAAATTTCTCGGATGTAACGAACACGCATTTTACGAATTCTCGGCTGTAACGAACAAATGTTTGGTCCCGTGGCAAAAAAATGCCCCATATATAACGAATTTTGGCGAGCAGAGCGATAAGTAATGAATAGTTTCCGCCCGTTTACCGCGCACTTGTTCATAGAGGTCCCCTTCCTCCATCTACCCCTTCCATACGAATTTCCACGCTCCCTTTGTTTTGAAATTGATATTAAAAATGTGAAATGTTTATGTAAATTAATGACCATAATAATAATACTAATTGACCGTTTAAAAAATCGTATGTAATAGCAGTCGAACATTTTACATGCCGCGAAGTTGATAAGCATCTCTTTGGATATGTAAGTACTGCATTGAAGTCGACTCACTGAAAATACAGTAAAATCTGTGTTATCTGGCTATCTTGGGGATTGTGGAAAGCCGATTAGGAGAAATATCCGGTTAGGGGAGCGATTTTCGATTTTGACATCGAAAATTTAGCAATAACCAAACAAAATTGAGCTTAGGCTCACTATCGTACTCCCCAAAAATAACTATGCATGGGGTTTGCATTTTCCATTTAATTCTTCCACACATAGTTAGATATAGACACTATTTACCCATTCTTATTTAATACGTTGCTACGCTTACATACAAAACAAAAAGACCATTGAAAAGTTTAGGGCGTATGGGAAGTTTGGGGTTTACGGCAGTGAATCTGTTCCCAAAATTGAATTTATTGCATTATATCTTTCTTATTTATATTTATTGTTTATCTTTATTTACTATATTAGAAAAGGACGAAATTATTTAATTCTTCTGATCATTTCTGTGAAAACCAGTCATATAATATTTTATCCAGTTCCTCAATTTTTGGCTTATGAAGCGTATGTTTATTAATTGATTTACTCGTCTCAGAAGATGACACAAATTACATTAATTTAGCCTTATGAGCCTTGATATCGTAGAGCGTGGAAGATCCGATGTTCAAATCTTTTGCTATGGCTGCTCTCGTTTGATCAGTTCCGGCTTTTGTGTTAGCGTTAAACCAATCTTTTCTCTCCTGTCCCTTGCTTTTAGGTATTTGTTTTGATGCCATATTCAATGGATGGGTAATTTTTTAAATAATACAAAGCGATAAAACTGGATAGTATTGTAGAAGTACACCAAAACATCTAGACAATGGAAATGGCTTACGTAAACAAAAACACCGTGCTTACTCGCAGCCACAGAAGTATACGGAGTAAATACGTAATATATACATCTTATATTTTAAGAAATTTTAAAGTGGAAGTTGTGGTATTACACATATACTATTCACACAAACATTCATAAAAAAAAAAAAGAAATACAAAATGAATTGTATTTGTGTAATTGCCGGTATCTAAGTTTCTAAATAGCCGGATAGCACAGCTTTTACTGTATGTGTATACGTGTTATATGGGATGTATAGGCCATAAACCATGTTTCTCCTATATAACGTAGTCACGCTTATAACGAAGCAATGAGTCGGTCCCCTCAAATAGGTATTAAACGAGTTTTACTGTATTTCTATAAATCCTTATGTAGGCATACATAATATTTTTTAAAACGTATGTGTGTGTGTGTATATATATATATTTCTCCGTCGCTGAAGAAGGGCATCAGCCCGAAAGCTCCATTTTTGTGTAGTTTTTGTTCTTTTGTGTTTTTCGTGTGTCCTCAGCACCCCCAGCGGCTCTTCTTTCTAGGTAAGTGTCCACTGGGCTTCCTCCAACACCTTGTTGCTACCCTTATATATATATATATATATATATATATATATATATATGTCTCTCCAACACCCCAGCGGCTCTACATCCGGTAAGTGTTCACTGGGTTTCCTTCAACACCTAGTAACCCAAAAAAAAAATGTATATATACATGCACATACAGTGTGGAACCCTGTATCCGGCTACCCAGTATCCGGCTACCCAGTATCCGGGGCGTTCCGAAAACCGGGAACCGACAAAGTGTAATATTTAAAATGCGCGCCAAGTAATTTGTGTTTGTTGGTGGCGCCACTGATGTGTTTTATAACCAGTCGCTGGTGAAGGCTTGTATTCTCGTGATTTTTGCTCACATTTTTACTGCAGAGCAGGTGTATAGTGTTGACGAGACTTCTTTATATTGGAGGTATATTCCTAGAAAAACTGTTGCTGCACCAGAGGTATCAGCACCTAGTGGGTTTAAAGACTCAAAAGAAAGGATAACAGTGCTGGGTTGTGCATTTGTTTGTACATTTTAGACCTGGTTACCCGAATTTCGGAAAAACCCCCTATCCGGCAACCCTCAGGATACAGGGTCTCACACTGTGTATGTATCTATATATATATATATATTAAAAGTGGCAATTAGCTGTATTTCATTAATGTGTAGCAAAATTTTTCATTATAACGTTAATCGTAACGAAAAACGAAATTTCGAATTCAGTGTAACGAAAAACAATATAGGTATATATTTTTCTACGGTAACAAAAACCATAACGAAACGTATTTTTACTTTCTCATCCGTAGTAATGGGAAAGTATTGTATTCATGAAAAAAATCGACTTCCAGATTTCAAAGGAAATACATGTTTTGAGGTCCCTAGAACACGTTTAGACTATTTTCCGAATGATGTCTGTGTGTGTGTGTATGTTAGTGTGGGCGCTCTAACTCAAAAAGTACATACCATATCGTTACCAAACTTCATATATAACACTTTTGCATGAGCACAAAGAACTGATTAGTTTTTGGACAATAACGGATAATCGGAAGTCGCGGTTTATTCGAAACCCGATTCGGTTTTTGCGATATTTCTTCGTTAGAACGTCATTATTGTATATACAATTCTAAACATATGTTATAGAGAATGTAATTTCCTACAGTTTTCATTTGAAACAATTTTCTATAGGAGTTATTGTTTAGGAGTTATTTATAAATAACCGGTTTAGGTTTCCGTTAAATATCTCCTTAACAACATCGTTATTGGTAATCTTCGTAAGGACCAAAGTTGTAGGGAATAATATTTCTTCCTAGTATTGTTTGAAACTAATTTTCGTAGAACCATCCATTTCGGATATATTTCGCTTTTTCTTAATACCAGCTACAGCGTCAACACCATGTAGCGGTGAATTCTGTAAACATTCAAAATATACGTAATTTACGGCAACGACGTGTCTTCTTTTACGATACGAAATAATAATTTTGCCTTATAATGCTACTCATAATAATTTAAATATCTATACCCCAAATATGGAGAAAGTTCTGTTGGCCACATCAGATTTTTACTTTCTCCATACGTAGTAATGGGAAAGTATTGTATTCATGAAAAAAATCGACTTCGAGATTTCAACGGAAATTCAAGTTTTGAGGTCCCTAGGACACGTTTAGACTATTTCCGGATTGATGTCTGTGTGTGTGTGTATGTTAGTGTGGGCGCTCTAACTCAAAAAGTACATACCATATCGTTACCAAACTTCATATATATAACACTTTTACATGAGCACAAAGAACTGATTAGGTTTTGGACAATAACGGATAACCGGAAGTCGCGGTTTATTCGAAACCCGATTCGGTTTTTGCGATATTTCTTTGTTAAAACGTGAGAGAGTAGTGGGAGAAGGCTAAAGAGAAGTGAGAGAGAGAGGCGTGATTTACGTGTCTGGCTACAAATACTAAGCCGGGTCCGTATCCTGACGGTATGATCGTAATTGCTCATCATTTTGTTAATTTATTCATCGTAAAAAGTTGCTAAGTTCTGTTTATGAGCTATTTTTACTTTCTCAATACGAAGTAATGGGAAAATATTGTGATCACGAAAAAAATCGACTTCGAGATTTCACCCGAAATACACGTTTTGAGGTCCCTAGAACACGTTTAGACTATTTTAGGAATGATGTCTGTGTGTGAGTGTGTGCGTGTGATTGTGGGCGCTCCTACTAAAAAATCTGATGTGGCCAACACATGACTTTCTCCATATTTGGGGTATAGATATTTAAATTATTATGAGTAGCATTATAAGGCAAAATTATTATTTCGTATCGTAAAAGAAGACACGTCGTTGTCGTAAATTACGTATATTTTGAATGTTTACAGAATTAACCGCGACATGGTGTTGGCGCTGTATACTGGTATTAAGAAAAAGCGAAATATATCCGAAATGGATGGTTCTACGAAAATTAGTTTCAAACAAAACTTGGAAGAAATATTATTCTCTACAACTTTGGTCCTTACGAAAATTACCAATCACGATGTTGTTAAGGAGATATTTAACGGAAACCGAAAAACCGGTTATTTATAAATAACTCCTAAAGAATAACTCCTATAGAAAATTGTCTCAAATGAAAACTGTAGGAAATTACATTCTCTATAACATTTGTTTAGAATTGTATATACAATAATGATGTTTTAACAAATAAATATCGCAAAAACCGAATCGGGTTTCGAATAAACAGCGACTTCCGTTTATCCGTTATTGTCCAAAAACTAATCAGTTCTTTGTGCTCATGTTAAAGTGTTATATATGACATTTGGTAACGATATCGTATGTACTTTTTGAGTTAGAGCGCCCACACGCACACACACACACACACACAGACATCATTCCGAAAATAGTGTAAACGTGTTCTAGGGACCTCAAAACATGTATATCCGTTGAAATCTGGAAGTCGATTTTTTTCATGAATACAATACTTTCCCATTACTACGTATGAGAAAGTAAAAATCTGATGTGGCCAACACATGACTTTCTTCATATTTGGGGCATAGATATTTAAATTATTATGAATAATAATACGAGGCAAAATTATTATTTCGTATAGTAGAAGAAGACACGTCCTTGCCGTAAATGACGTATATTTTGAATGTTTACAGAATTCACCGGTACATGATGTTGGCGCTGTATACAGGTATTAAGATAAAGCGAAATATATCCAAAATGGATGGTTCTACGAAAATTAGTTTCAAACAAAACTTGGAAGAAATATTATTCTCTACAACTTTGGTCCTTACGAAGATTACCAATAACGATGTTTTTAAAGAGATATTTAACGGAAACCGAAACCCGGTTATTTATAAATAACTCCTAAACAATAACTCCTATAGAAAATTGTTTCAAATGAAAACTGTAGGAACTTACATTCTTTATAACTTTTGTTTAGAATTGTATATACAGTAATGATGTTTTAACAAAGAAATATCGCAAAAACCGAATCGGGTCTCGAATAAACCGCGACTTCCGTTTATCCGTTATTGTCCAAAAACTAATCAGTTCTTTGTGCTCATGCAAAAGTGTTATATATGAAGTTTGGTAACGATATGGTATGTACTTTTTGAGTTAGAGCGCCCACATTATACACACACACACACAGACATCATTCCGGAAATAGTCTAAACGTGTCCTAGGGACCTCAAAACTTGAATTTCCGCTGAAATCTCGAAGTCGATTTTTTTCATGAATACAATACTTTCCCATTACTACGTATGGAGAAAGTAAAAATCTGATGTGGCCAACAGGACTTTCTCCATATTTGGGGTATATATATTAAAATTATTATGAATAATATTATTAGGCAAAATTATTATTTCGTATCATAAAAGACACGTCGTTGCCGTAAATTACGTATATTTTGAATGTTTACAGAATTAACCGCTACATGGTGTTGGCGCTGTATACTGGTATTAAGATAAAGCGAAATATATCCTAAATGGATGGTTCTACGAAAATTAGAGTCAAACAAAACTTTGAAGAAATATTATTCTCTACAACTATGGTCCTTACGAAGATTACCAATAATGATGTTTTTAAGGAGATATTTAACGGAAACCGAAAAACCGGTTATTTATAAATAACTCCTAAACAATAACTCCTATATAAAATTGTTTCAAATGAAAGTCGTAGGAAATTACATTCTCTATAACTTTGCTGTAGTATTGTATATACAATAATGAGGTTTTAACGAAGAAATATCGCAAAAACCGAATGTGGTTTCGAATAAACCCCGACTTCCGTTTATCCGTTTTTGTCCAAAAACTAATCAGTTCTTTGTGCTCGTGTTTAAGTGTTATATATGAAGTTTGGTAACGATATGGCATGTACGTTTTGAGTTAGAGCGCCCACAATAACACACACACACAGACATCATTCCGAAAATAATCTAAACGTGTTCTAGGGACCTCAAAACATGTATTTCCGTTGAAATGTCGAAGTAGATTTTTTTATGAATACAATACTTTCCCATTACTACGTATGGAGAAAGTAAAAAGTAATTGCCATATCGTTACCAAACTTCATATATAAACTTTAGCATGAGCACAAAGAAGTGATTAGTTTTTGGACAATAACAGTTAACCGGAAGTCGAGGTTTATTCGAAACCCGATTCGGTTTTTGCGATATTTCTCCGTTAAAACATCATTGTCATATGTACAATTTGATACAGAGTTTATAGACAATGTAATTTCCTACAACTTTCATTTGAAAGAATTTTCCATAGGAGTTTTTGTTTAGTAATTATTTATAAAAAATATTTTTTTGTTTCAGTCAAAAATCTCCTTAAAAACGACGTTATTCGTAATCTTCGTGAGGATTAAATTTGTAGAGAATAATATTTCTTCCAAGTTTTGTTTGAAACAAATTTTCGTAGATCCATCCACTTCGGAGATATTCAACTTTCTAAGTAATTTTTGGTATACAGCGCCAACAAAATGTATAGGTGAATTCTGTAAACATATTCAAAATATAAGTTACGGCAATAAGAATGACTGTATTCTTTTACGGTACGAAATAATAATTTCACCTAATAATGCTATTCATAATAATTTAAATATCTATACCCCAAGTATGGAGAAAGTCATGTTTTGGCCACATCAGATTTTCCATATTATATACTCGACTTTATTCAATATTTAAACTTTCGTTCGTATTTCGATAGAAATATATCGATTGAAAATCGATTTATTCTGATTGTTGAACGTCTGAATGTACAATTTTTGTGATGTTAAATGTGAGAAGTGTTTTTCATCATTTTCAGTAGCTCAAGGTTTTGATATCCTGTATTTTCAAGTAAGAATACAGGACATAAATAAATGTGTTTTGTCTTTCAGAAAATGTTACCATACAGATTATCAATTCCCATAATTAAAAGGAGTAATATGTTTTGTCTTTAATACGATATTTTGTGTTTTAAACTGCCGTCACATATATACGTCGTTGGTTGAAAGCATCGGGATTATAAGTATGTAGTTTCTCAAGTCATTAAAAAGCATTAAATCGATGCTAATACAATACAGATTACCAATTTTCATTTAAAAGCATTGGACTCCTTGCCATGGCAGTTGATATTTTTCATTGTTGAAAATTATTTTAAAAAACCTTGCATGCTTTTAGTCGCCGATTTCAATGTAGTCTACAAAAATAATGAACCGTTTTATTCCCGAGTTTCTATCTTAATTTAACTGATTTTAAAATCCAGTTTCATAAAGCCCTTCCATACTTTTATTTTGGAGTATTGAAATGGAACAATGTGGTCGAAAATAAACCAAAAATTAAAATGTTTGTTATTTTCGCTTTATATATATATATTGACCTGACAAATTTTAGGTCTGTAGCATTTCTAAAAGCACCTTAGGTTTTATTTCATATATTCTATGTTAGAAGCAGCTGTTTATAATAGATCTATGATTTTTTGAAATGTCAGCATCGTTGCTACTGGTCGAGTTAGGAGGAAATATTCTTAGCGTTTAATTACGTTTTAATATCAACCAGTGCCATTATTGTGTGATTTGTAATCCTATGGATATGAGAAAGTTGATTGTGTATTTTGCATACATTTTTGTGATTAATGTTAACTCCAGCAGAGAAGTGAAAAGTAAAATGTTTATGCCAGCATGTAAATTATTCTAAATGATCCTTGATGAATATTTAAAGTTTTTATAGTGAACCAGTGCAGGATTTTAACCGAAACAATGAAGGATTGTGCTTTTCATTTGATAGTTAAATAATCAGTGTGAAAATAACAATCATGGAAAATATATCATTTAATTCTATTAAAACTTGGTATATAAATGGTGAGGTATGACAAACATAATAGTTTTGGAAGATGGCAGTAATTCACTTTTGAACCAAAAACCAAACCCCCACTTAGGCCCATACAGGGAAGATTATATCACAAAAAAAACTATCTTATAAATTTTAATGACTTAATTACAGGATGGAAGAATGGTATCAACATTTTCAAATGACATGACAAATCGTACCAAGAAACATTCTTCTAATCGAACATAAAATTAAATAAACTCAAGTTACCTCGATAATGATATTCCAGTCCATCTTTTATCTCTTCATGGTCCACAAAGAAAGTAACTTTATTATTAATTTATCACTGAGTTTTTTTTAGTGGTTTTGCCTAACAGTCTCACAAAATGCTTACATACTAGTTTCAAATGAAATGTGATGTGATATACTAATACTGAGCTATTGAATAATAAGCTAACATAATGTTTAGATAAAGATTCTATAGGATGAGGTTTTTCCTTGAGACCGCTTGGTACAAATCCTTTGGAGTACAATGTTACGGACTTTGTCCTTGCACACAAATATGTGAAAGATGAAGAATCCCTGCAAGGTGTTTCCTATGTCAGTGAGATACCAGTAGTAGTCCAGGCCACCAACCGCCCAGGATACAACCTCCATCATCCAATTGACTCCCATAACGACCCATAGCTGCCACCCACCAGTCTGGTGATTTGCAGGGTATCATGTAGATGTAGATAGCTGGCTTTTACCAAAGTGGTACAATTTGCAACATACTACTTTAAAATTACACGTAACATAAAAATGATAACTTGCAGCACATGCAGCAATCTAAGCTTAAAAAGGGAAAAATAGCAGTATTTAATCGAAAATAAAAATATAATTGTAAACGTTAAATTTTATTTTTTTTGTAAATACTTAATAATTAAGCATAGACTTAGTTTTGCAGACAGGGAATTATAGTTTACTACACCAAAGAATGTCATACTTTAATTATAAGGTTTATATGTAATATCTGGTTTATTGCAATATAATTATAAATATTATATAAGCGTTATGTGATAATTAATAAAAGGAAACAAATATATTTTAATAAGTTTAATAACTGGGCACTAGGTGAGAACAGCAACGAAGCTTTAGGAGACTTTGGAATATTATAAACTTTTAAAAAAATGTCAATCACTTTAATTGTTATCGCCGTCTTGACTGGAGGTTGCCGGCAGATTTTTCTTCTTTCTTTCTTTCTCTTCGACAGTCAATCCACACCTACAAACTTTCATCATTACCCAGGTATTGAGATTCTTGTTCCGTACGAATCGGAAGCATAGATGCTCGCAGGTGCAGCCAGGTCTACGATAAAGTAAAAAACAAAGGTCACAACAGTCGGAAAATAATTGCAAAATATGTTTAACGAAAGTATAAAATTAAGCATAATTCTCTCTTCCCTCCCCGCTACCCATATTTCCTCCACCACGGAAACACGCAGATCCTGATTTCGCACAACAGTAGCAAAAACGGAACAATTTCGAGGGATTGTACAAGAGCATATATCAGCGATGCTCAACCAATTGATCGAAATCGACTGGTCGATCGCGGGGCAGCTTCAAATAGAACACGAGTGAAATTTAGAACCAAGTTACTTATATCGAAAATCCGCGCCGTTTCTTGTCGGTAAAATCAATCCCATTTTTACCATATCTTGTTGACGAAACAGCTCGTACATTAGTGGTACCTATACTACTCATAACAGCCGTGATTTATGTCAACGCTCTCATATTTTGTGTTGTTTTATAATTGTGATGTAGTACCTACCTATATAATAAAATACAATTGTCTGTCTGTCAGAACGCTTCAGGAATGCAGAAATGTGACTTCTTATGCACTTCCAGATATATCGGCTTTATCCCTTCTGTTTGGGGGCAAGCATGGAAATATACCTGGCATGAGGAGACTTAGGTCAGTTTTTGAAGCACTATAGATATTCGCGGCGAGGGTTTCGAACCTTTGCTCGGATGGAAGGCAACCCTCTCAGCAGGAGGTATGATTTCAGGTCAAAGAAGACTGCCTCAATTTTATTTCAGAATAATCGATCAAGATATGTATTTTTTGATGAACTATTCGTATTCTCTCTGAAAAACTACACCAAAATAGATTTTTATTTGCGTTCCTGCGGTATTTTTTAAAAGAAAACCGAGCTCCAGCTATATCAGA
The DNA here is from genome assembly GCA_036926305.1 of Uropetala carovei. Taxonomy (NCBI): domain Eukaryota; kingdom Metazoa; phylum Arthropoda; class Insecta; order Odonata; family Petaluridae; genus Uropetala; species Uropetala carovei. The sequence continues at coordinate 1,114,968 of JAXCHB010000041.1, read as the reverse complement.
TGAACTTGAAATTTGGCCCAGTTATATGTTTTTGGACAAAACCGATGGAAAAATATGAAATTGTAAAAATTCCACAATTTAAAAATGCTAACCAACTCTGTACGTGCATTGTACGAATGTATGCCCACGCAATACATTTTTATTTAATGTGTACCGTTCCAATAATCCAAATCACTCCCCGTCATTTTTGACGGGCACTTATACTAGTTAGTAATAACTACTATTGTGTTTTTCTTTCTTGATTCTCCCTTATGTTCGCAATGGTTGCATATTGCACTCGCGTTTGACATTTGACGAACAATTTTTGCTTAAGTGTAATAATTATAAAAACAAAGTTTTATACGTTATAAATACAGACCCTATCAGAATTATGATTTAAAAAAACTAAATCGTATCATTTTCATACCGAGTGGGAAGAAGAGTATTTTGTAGTTATGGTCAAAGGAAAATGCATTTGTTTGATATGTCATGTAAGTTTGGCATTACCAAAAAGGGGTTATAACGAAATACATTTTAATATAGTGCACGTTCTTTTTTGTAGTGATTCACTAAAAAGAAGTGAACTAAGAAGAAAAAACTTAAAAATTTAAAAAGGAAATTGAAAGACCAACAGTCGATGTTTGCGAAACAGGAACAAAAATCAGTTTCATTCAATACAGCAGCTTTTCAAGTTTCGAAGAATTCGACGAGACTTAAGAAATCGTTTGAGGATGGTACCTTGATCAAAGACGCATTTCTATCAGCAGCAGCAGATACGCTATTTCAGAACTTCAAAATTAAAAATGAAATAACTGATGCTATTAAAAGTATGCCACTATCGAGACAGTGTCACGCGTAAAGTGCGATTATTGCATTCAAATATCTAAAACCAAATTTTATCTGACTTGAAATGAAGCCATAACTTTCCGTTGAAGTTAGATGAATCCACAGTTTCTTTGGATGCAGATCAGATTCATGCCTTAGTAAGACTTACACTTCCAGACTTCACAATAAAGGAAGATTCACTAACTGTCCTTATATTATCAGGCGCAACACGCGGGGAAGACCTCTATAACGCAATCAAAAATTATATTGAAGAATATGTCATAGCCATGCAAAAGCTTTCTTCGATCACGAGAAATGGTGCACCGTCAATGGTAGGAAGAAATAAGGTTTTATATATTTGTGTAAAAATGATGAACTATTTCCAAATGTTATCAAATAAAATTGCATTATCCATCAGCAAGCACAATTTGGAAAGAGATTGCAGCTGGCCCATGTTATGAATGTTGCTGTAAAAATGAATTCAATTTGTGGGAAAGCTCAGCAAAGAAGATTATTCAGAAATTTGGTGGGGTCATTATGGTGAATTCCTTCTTCATTCATAAGTCAGATGGCTTAGTAGAGGAAAAGTTCTTGAAATATATAGGGAACTTTTTGCAGATATCAAAATATTTTTGAAATCAAGAAATGAATATTTTGAGGAACCGCAAAATGGTAAGTGGTAACTGGATTTGTCCTTTCTAACAGATTTGACTTCTTAATTAAATGAACTTAATCTGAACCTCCAAAGCCGAAATAAGATAGTGACAGATATAATTCTCGGAATTAAATAAATTGGAGCCATTAGTTATGTTTCTCAAGTAACCATTTTCAGAATTTGACATTGAAATATTAGCAGGGCAAATAAGTGAATATCTAAATTTCTGCGCTGTTGATTTCGAAAATGAAATAATTAATTTCCGCAACCACATCGATTTGAAATATTATTTCACCAGTGACATTACAGGTTTTTGGAATACAGTGAACAGTGAGATATATCCAAAATGTAAAACTGGCAACACAAATTTTTTCGTCTTTCGGATCCTCATATCTCCGCGAATCGGACTTTTCAGCAATGAAAGTTATTAAAATCAAATTCCGAAACAAACTGAATGACGTTCGTCTAGCAGACTGAGAATTAATAAGTTACAAGCCACAGTATGAAAAATTAACGGAACAAATGCAGAGTCAAGTTTTTCATTAAAATGTAATAACTGTTTGTGATATTTTAAAATTGTATAATTTTTACTGCTTTTATAGGTGGATCTCAGAGATCTTTAAAAATTGGTAAATAGATCTAGGTATCCGAGTGTTTGGGCATCACTGGCATAGATAATATTTATTTTCTGTTGGTGAGAAATATATCATTTTTTCATTCCTTCTATGAGGTAATTTATAAACTATATAGCTATGAACAATGCGTCATCCTAGAATTAAAAATGTTCTGAAAAACATTCTTTAATCAAAAACATCAATACTTCAATATGGCCATTACTGGAATGAAATATCAAATGTAATGTTCATTGAAAATTTGCTTATTTTCAGATGTTTTACTACTCATAATTCATATTCTTTTTCGAATGGAGTATTATCGCATTCGCTAGACATTGTTTTGCACGTAACAATACGGAATCTGTTTCTACTATTTTAAAAAGTTTTTTATACGTTCATTTCGGAGCAATAGTTATTTTTTATGAACCGAGTAGGTAAGACAATCAGCGGAGATTTATGGGACTTTGGAATGACATCACCGTTCTAAACAATTGTCAATCACTGACGGATCACCTTATGGCTACGCTCCTGCGGGAGGCTGGTTGCTGTTTCCTTCTTGACACGCAGGCTGTGGTCGGGGCAGAACTGGAGGGATGTCCTCTGGTCGCGGCCGTAGTTTCATCCTCTTCACATGCACTTGGTTTCGGTGCCAAGTCACACCCGCAAAACTGAACTTTTTGCCAGGTTCCACTTTCTTTTTTGAAGGCCAACCTGCATTGCACATACGTGCATTTACAGTCCCTGTGCTTCTTACATGGCGTCGGCCACAGCATTTTGGTGTTTTTAGCCTGCAATAAAATGGTCTGGTTGTAATGTGGGAAAACTCCGAGAGGCAATCTCAAGAATTTTTGTTGTGCGTGCGTGCGTGCGTGCGTGCATGTGTGTATAGACACACACACACACACACGCACACTTGATGTTCAGTTAAACGATTCTCCAGATACCCCACATAACTTCCGATTTGAAATCTAATCCGGCCATTCGATGCATTGGCAACTTCTGCTCAAAATCAAAAGTGAAAGATGTGAGGCGCGCATTATTACAATCAGCTGTTAGGTTTTTTGGTCGCCGGTTTCATGGAAACAACTCAGGTTTTACGTACCTTTCCACTCTTCCCGTATCGCATACATGAAAATATTCTTCTACCATGTTCAGAAAACATTGACGCACGCAAGATACAGTGGAAAACATTTTATTGCGCATGAAAAATAACTACTTATTGATCGCTGTTTTTAAATAAATATAAATAAATGACGAAAAGAAATCATGGAACGGAAACTTAACTGGACTAACAGAAAGAAATCGTTGTCTCGTGTGGAGTCTAACTCCCCCTAGATACTCCACTGACCACAGCATTCTCTATTTCTCCTATTAACTCCTTCCACGTAATCTGACACGAAAAATAATCAAATACACATCCTCCGAGAAAAGAAAACGCCTTTTTTCATTAGGAAAAGAGAGAGAGGCGAGACAGTGAGTAACGTCTTGTTATGTCTCCCAAGAGTCCTTAATAAAAAAAGCGAGGGTCGCATCGAGGCAGTTTAAAAAAATGAAATAGAAGCGCCCTTCCGAGGAAACGACGAGAAGAGAGAAAAAAGGAAGTTGAAGGAGAGGCAAGGGTTTGCAGTGAAAGCGAGAAAGAGGGAGGAAAATGGGCGTACGTGCTTTAAAAGATTTCGGGAAATAAGTCCGGAAAGAAAAGTGTAGGAGGAGAAGAAAGAGGAAAAGACGAGAGAAAGCAGCAGAAGGGAGGTTTGGGGTGAAGGGAAATAAAAATTCGCTATTACTAGTAGGAATTTATAGAACTGGAAAATGTACTCGTCGTGGTTAACTCTCGTTATATACGAATGATATATCTCACCAGTGGCGTAACAATAGGGTTGCCAAAACCCCCGGGCCCAGAGGGCTTGGTGGCTGATTTATAAGTGCAACCTAGTAGGTTCTACAATGGATTCTAGTTTTCATAGAATATATGAATTTGTTGGAGGTGAGGGGACCATCGATAATATTTTGCCGTGTGCCCTTCCCCTTCTAGTTACGCCACTCTCTCTTACCAAATAAAACTCTCTAAACCAGCGGTTCCCAAAGTTTACATGGTCATTCACCCCCTCCTAAACCTAAACCGTAGACCCTCACATTTAAAAATATGTGAAGAACCCCCCCCCCCCCCCCCCCCAAATAAATGGAAGATGAACTAAATCATTTATTTTATTGTTTATTCAAATTTAATTACAAAAACTACCAAACAAATAATGTAATAATTAAGGTAATGAATAGTACAGTCAATCAATGGGACCTGTCAATTTTTTTTTAAGCTGCGATGTTCTCAAAATTAGGTGCTGTCTTTGCTGGAGCACAGTGAAGATCGTCTTGCACTGCTAACTCGGCGAACTCACGTGTGACGGTCGTATGCGAAACCCGTTAATAAGTTATAATTATTACAATGTACTTTTTACAAAAAAATTGCCAACTCATTAATACAACTCATTTGTAAAACGAGATAAACTTACGCTAATATATTAAATAATATTATAAGAAAAAAATTAGATATTTCACGTAATACTTTTCGTGGAACCCTAGAAATCTTTCCGTGGGCCCCACTTTGGGAACCGCTGCTCTGAACCATTTGCCACAAATATTTGCCTAATTTGAATATGTTAAGGTTGTTCTAAACCAGTGGTTTCCAAACCGGGGGGCGTGATAGAGTTCCAGAGGGGGGGGGGGGGATAGGCAATGAGAAAAAATCCATTTTTAATATCAAATTCTGCTGAAATAGTTTAAACGTATTTTTCAATCTTCCCAATATGTACCAGATACATGGGTAAAATAATTACGAGTTTGTTGATCATAAATAATTATGTACATACGAGTGCAAAGGGTTACATTTATTTCAATCAAAAACATTGTGGCGCATGTCAGCTTAGTGTAAACCGAAAGGCAGGCGTCATGTCAAAAAGTTTGGGAACCACTGTTCTAAACTTTCTGAGGCAACATAGTTATTACTTTTCATTTTTTCCGCGACCTTAACAAAGTAGTGTACTTCGAACACGCAAAGTCAATGTCATTCAATCTTATTATACCTATACTTATGGCATTTAACGTAATAATGACCACAACTTATTTCTTGTCCATAGTAGCATTCTCATCCATGACCATGGCCATAAGGTCCACCAGGCGAGAGCACGGTGGGCCCGTGCCCAGCTTAGGCTGCGGCTACACTGCAACCGTATCAGACCCGACCCGACAACAGACATGTCGGGAGGAATCAAACACAATGTGCCCTATCGACATGGCTACACTGCCGCCGACAGACTGCGTCAGACATTGAGTCATCACTCCAGACCACTCCCGACTGTCTGGACGAACCAAACGTGTTTGACTTTCTTCAGACTTACTCCCGACTTCCTTGGTTATGCACGACGACTTCACTCGTTCTATAGAGTCAATGAGGAATTACGATTCTAGTTTTAATATGGATAAATCCATACTAATACATTTGGTGCAGGAGAGACGCCCCCTCTGGGACTAAAGGGATAAACATTACCACAACAAATTAAAATATTCACCCTCTTCATGTACCTACCCAAAGATCATGCACCCAAAATCGCCTTGTTCCTTTCCCCTTCAAAAACGAATTTTCTAATAGATATCCCAATCGTCATCGGAATTTGAAGACTTTCTTTCCATTCTGCCACTTGACATTTTCAGGTAATTATCGAGATATCTTTTTTCTATTTCTTTAACGAATTATACTGATGGAAAATATGCTAAAATTGCGTACGAGATCAATACAATTGATCACCGAACAAAAATAATGACAAATAAAATAAAATTGTTTATGGTCTAATGGTCTACCTAATATCTCATGAGGTCATATGTACCCCACGCACATATGGTTCAGAGGTGATCTATTTATCAGTGATCAATAAAGAAATTAAAAAAATTGCATGAATATTTCAGAAAGTTTTGTTTACTATCACCTAAAATAGGTCGCCTTCATTAAATCTAAAAAAATATTACGAGTACTTATTACCTTTCAATGTTATCCAAAAGTACACCATGTTTTGAAGAATTGTATTGAAACATTCAGGTTCAGGGATCGCACTAACAACAAAATGTACGTCTAAATTACTATGTGAAAGCATGTTTGTGATTTGATTCTTGAGGTGTTTTTATATGAATGATGACTAAAACACATTTTGAGGTTTTAAAATCATATAATGTTTACAAAACATTCTGAGGGGAAAAGAGTGGTTTTATATGTCATATAAATGGGAATATATTAAAATAAACAAATTGCTTTTTTAATGTACGACTAATTTATAAATTTTCAAAAAAACATAAGCTATCTTGATCAATATATACATTTAATGCAAATTAAGAAAAGATATACAAATCAGTTTGAGGAAATATTCTGTGTGATACGACGTCTGCCCAATGGCTTTTAACTAAGTGACAAAAATCAGCCTGTTTCTTTCGAATGCTTTGGCAGTTTATAATAATAATTTTTATTGTTTTCTACGGGTATTTTCGTTTCGGTTTCCTTACTATCACTGTTGTCGGTCTTAGTTCCCTTACTAGCGATATTCCCCGCCATATGATCTAGCGATTTTATTTTTCTACCTCTCGATCTACCGCTATTCGTAGAGTCCCTAAAGTTAATATTGGGGGACTCTACTGTAACTGATGTATTGATTTTTTTCCCGTCTTACCTAAAAAAAAACCTAGCGTGCTCGAAAACCCTACGCGCTACGGCATCCGCTGCCTCGGCAGTATAGTGAACCCCAGAATCGTTTAGGGGTACCCTACGTGAGTCCAGCACCGACCTCAGGTCAACGAAGTCCACTCCAATGCCCCTACAAAAGTCTCACAGCCTACGGTTCAGCCCCACCACACGGCTCCAAACCATAGAACCGCAGTCCGTCCGAGGGGCAATGCTGCAGATAGTAAGCCGCACATCAGAACCCGACTCCTCTCGGACACGAGCAACCTCAGAAGCCAATTTCTTAAAAGAACTTAAAACCTCCTCGGAGCCGCGCTTCGAGGCGGCGTTATACTGCGTTTCCAGAGATCGTACGGGTGAGGCGTGGCTACAGTTAGACTTGTAGGGTGAGGGAGAGAAAGTGTCAGTCAATAAGAGGTCTTAAATTTCCCACGCCTTTCAAAAATTCTTGACGAGCGCTGTTGACACGATTGCTCTCAGAACTTCACTCGTCCACAGCTGCTGTTGAAATGGGCGAAATTCGAAATGTGGCAACATTGGGTCGTAGCCTAAGCGAAATAACCCGAATGCGGACGGAATACTGCGAATCTGACCCGTACGACTTCGGGAAACGCACTATAGACCCAACACGGGCCACCACCCACACCGAGAAGCAACCCGTGCCCAACATCGACGCCCTGACCTCCTCCGTCACCTGGGGCACCGTACATCCTGGTATACACCTGAAGAACACCCGCTCATGAACACCCTCCCGGCGGGACCGTGACAGTAAGGGCGCCACCACACGTAGGACATTGGAGCTCCCTAACACTAACAGCCCCCTCTTTCCTCCCGAGCTCTCCTTGGGCCCGGTATCCACCGAGGAGACGGGAGCGTGTGCGTGCGCAACGGCTTCGGAGTCGTACTCCGACAACACCGCAAGCCTGTTACTGACAGGAAGAGGGTCCACCGAAGCGTTCCCAGCTCCCTGCCTCCGCAGCACCACCCCACTATCCCCCGGAGTGGACACCACTCTCCACTCGTCGGGTTTCCCGGCCCGAGCACCCTCAGCGCGCGATTAGGAGTGACGGACAACCCCGATCGCTCCACCGACTTCCGCACCCGGGCGAACCCGAGCCGCCAATTTGGCGCGGTTCGATTTCAGGGAAGACTCCGCACCCCTCACACGCGCCAAAGCCGCCTCGAACTTTTCCACCCTCTGAAGGAGGTCCGCAACCACCATCTTAAGCTCCATGATTCGAGACCTCATGGCCTCCAAACCAGCGTCGCGCAAAAAGGAGGAAACGGGAGTCCTTGGAGTAGCCATCCTAAACTCTAAGCTAATCTGTACTAGATAAAATATATGAAAATATAACTTAAAGTACGCGGCTAATTTACTCGTCGGCTGGCTTAAACGCTGTAATCTAGGGTTAACGCAGGTAAAAAGTGAAAGGGAAAGAGTGATTCACTACACAAACAACGTTAGTAAGCAGGAAACAACGTTAATACAACACAGGTTAGCACACAAACAGCGTACAATTATAATAAAAGGAAGAACTTACGTGTATAGAGCGAAAAAATAATAATAACAATTACGATATAAATATCGGTGTAAAAAAGCAATGCGCAGATGGAGTGTTAGAAAAATTACTACACTAAGGTATACGACTACTAAGTATTACGATTTAAAAGATCAGTGCAACATACATTGTACAAACTTTCTCATATACTAATGCGTCGTTTACTTATCTTTAGAAAATGAAAATCGTATGAGCCTGTTTTTAGAAAATCCAATTTTTGTTTAAGTGGCCTATGAATAAACTAGCCTTATATACATTTTTTTAGAAATACGAAGAATGTAGTATTATTGCAGACGTATACACAAGTATCGGTACGAAATTTGATCAAAATTGTTCGAGCCGTTTTTGAGAAAATCAAATTATTGTTAAAGTTGCCTAGAATAAACTAGCCTTATATTCATTTTTTGAGAAATATGAACTATACAGTATTATTGAAGACGTAAACTCAAGTAACTGTACGAAATTTGATTAAAACCGTGAAGCCGTTTTTGAGAAAATCGGATTGTTGTTAAAAATGCATAGAATAAACTACTCTTAATTATTGATCAATGTCAACCATTTCTATGTATACTCTGCTCAGTATGATAAAATGCCTAAATACGAGATTTCATTCATTTATGCTCTACCGTCTAGGCTTCAAAGCCAGTAACAAACAGACAGACAGCATTGCAAAAACCACTTATTCGGATTCAGCAACACCTAAAACATATATTTCCGTAAAAATTTCGAGGTCGAATTCTTTCGCGATAACAATACTTTCTCGATACTTCGTATGAGAAAGTAAAAAGACGACAAGGAAGTTATTAGTTAAGATAACTACTACTATAAGTAAATTAACTATAAGAAGGGTTAACAATTAATGTAAAAGAAACGTTAGTTCTACTTAACAGTACGGCTAATTCTACTCTAATGCTGCTGCTACAATGGTCGCTCCTAAATCCGTTGGGCTCCACTGGAATAGGGTTTCCAATACCAGACCACATTCTTCAATTCCAGTATTTCGGTATTGGTTCAATAACAAAATTGGTACTACCGGTATTTTGCTATTGGCTCAATACCAAAACCGGTACTACCGGTATTTTACTATTGGCAAAAATTTTTACCGACTAGTTTTTAAAATAAAAGTTTGTATTTTTTTAATGATATTTATTTTTACTTATGTTATTACATTTATAGTTGAACATAACAAAACAAGAAAAATCTAATGCAAAGAAAAAATATATATAATTTAAAACAAAATTTATAAGGTAAATAACATCAGTAAGACATGAATTATTCTTTTTTGGTTTCATTAAAAGAAGCCCTTAAAAAACATAAATTGTCGATAATTTCGTTTGATAGTAATGTTTTATTTTTTGTTACGAGCGATCCTGCTGCAGAGAATGCTCTTTCTGACTCCACACTTGTGAGTTGAACCATTTTTAAATAGGCATGAACAATATTGAGATATTTTCCTTTGACACCTCCTCCCTCGTAATACTTAATCTCAGCATGAACAATGTTTTCAAGGTTCTTCTTTGTTTTCTCATTTGATTTAGAAGTATGGTCATTGGTTTGTTTGCTATTCAAAATTTTTTGTTAGAGTTTTTCCTTGAAGAATAATTCATCATTTTTGTCACTGCCAATACTTGAATTTGTTTTCACAATCACGATGTCTTCATCTTCATCTTGGTAATTGACATCCTCCACAAACTCATTGTCACATAATCGTTCCACTAACATAACGATCTGTGATGACAATACTGTTTTCGACGTTTGGTAAAAAATTCCATAGTCCTCAACTTCCCTTTCGTGAATATTCGACACTTGAAGAAAACTGAAGAGATCTGCTTATTTGAAACTGCGTTCTGAAACCCGTTTTATTAATGTCGCTTTAAGATTTTTGACAATAAAATTAGTCTGCTTGGACAGTTCATCAAACATAAACTCCAATGCAATGTCTGATTGACGCAAGTCGGTATCCTGACAACACAAACTTTCAACAGTAAGTTTTATTTATGTCAAAGCTGCTATTATAATAAAAACCATTTCAAACTCTTCATTTGAAAAATTAATTTTTATATTAGCATCAATCAAAGCTTTCTGTATGCAACCTTTCAATTTGTAAAATTGTTGAAGCAAGCAAAGCAAGCTGTTCCATCGGGTTTTACAGTCCAAAACTAGCATTAACTCCTTGCCATATTCTTCCTTAACATGCTTTTGTAATAGGATGTCGTTTTTAATAGGAGAACGTCGAAAATATTTGACTGTTTTCCTGATTTTGTCAACTAACTGGCCGATATCTTTATCATTACACAAATCGAAATTGTCAATCCTTTTATCATTAAAATCGTTTCTTTCTATTTGCAAATATAATTCCTCATCATCATCGCTCAGTGGATCATCGTCTTCATCTTCATTTTCTTCTTCAAGAATTTCTGTTTCAGTTCATCTACATGGATTGAGAACTTCAATTATGGCTAATTATATTCTGTGAGTCAAGCAAATCTGTTGATCTGCATTGATAATATCCCCTACTCTCTTCATTACAGATGCACCATCTGTTGTGATCGTGACTATATCCGAATCTAAGGATAGACCATGATTTTTCAATTTACTATCTATGATTTCTACACATTGCAGTACGTACCATACATACAGTATTTATTTTGTTATAAATAAAAATATATACCATGGGATTCCAATTGCGCTAAGCAAACAAGCACTAAACGAGGCATGATTGTATTTCCTTTACGTACAGGTATATAATTTCTTTCTAATACTCCATTGCACGAAACGCACCCATTTGTGATACGTTTTACACTTTCCTATCTTCTTGTTATTGTTTCCAGAGCCCCTGCTAAAGTTCTTATCGGTGTTGTGTATTTACCTCCAAGCACTAGTCCAGACCTTTATGAATTGCACTGTCAAACTGTAGAAAATATTCTAAAATCAAATCAATTTACAGACATCATCATATTTGGAGACTATAATATTCCTTATGTTAATTGGAATACTGAGCATGAAAATTCGAGATTGATTACTCCACAGGCTAGAATAATACTTAATTATTTTTCATTCTTACGGTACGTTCACACTACATACATGTATATGACAAATACAAATACTTGTATAAGACTTGTCCTGTACTTGTATACTGTTCAGTATATGCAAGTATAAATTTATTAAGTGTTCACGTTTGGTTATACAAGTCAGTATACAATATGTCTTCAGACGAGGAATATCTCTTCATTTGTGCTGCTGCAAATTATGTTATTAAAAAAGTAGCAAAAAAGAAAAAACGTCGATGGTGGATAAGAAATTTTTTGTGCAAAAGAAATAGCCACGGTGCATATAAATCAATCATGAATGATTTAAAAATTGAAGACCGACAAGGTATTTCATCTCATACAGTTATGCTAGTAGTACAGATATAATACATAAGTGAATTTTGCAGGATTTAAAAATTTTGTACGGATGACATCCCGTGATTTTCAGTGCTTACTACAAATGGTGGGCCCTAGAATTGCTGCACAGAATACCTCATTTCGAGAAGCCATTTCTCCAGCTGAACAACTCGCTGTGACATTAAGATTTCTTGCCACAGGAGATTCATATTCCTCCTTGATGTATTTACACCGGATATCAAAATCTAAAATTAGTTCCATTGTGCCGGCAGTATGTGCTGCTATTTTTGATGTTCTGAGATATAACATTCAGGTAAAACAATTCGTTTTTAAAATTATTTACTTTATCAACAAAGAAATTTAATGTTTACAAAGTATGTAGGTAGCTAAGTGTTACAAGTAAATAAGCATTTTTTAAAAACTGATCGTAATTGTGTCTTTGGTTGGCACTCTTTTAAGTATCTGGGGGTTGTGATAGATACAAGGTTAAATTTTGATGAACAAATAAATTTTGTCTGTAAAAAAATTGCTAAGAAATTAAATTTTATGTCAAGAATAAATAAATACTTAAGTTTACATTGCATTAAACGTACATATAGTTGCATAATATTATCTCATTTTTATTATTGTGGTACAATATTATACCTAGGAAATAAAGCAAATAAGGTCAGACCACAGGTATTACAGAATAGGGGTATGAGACTCATTTTGAATTGTGATAGATATACTAAAATAGATGATAGGTTGAGAGCATAAGGGTGGATGACTGTAGAAAAGTTAATTGAATATCAGGTGCTAGTCTTTATACACAAAATAAAGAGTGACATGATGGCCAAATATTCTGAAAACATCTTAATACCTAATAGGGAAATACATGAATACAACAATAGGGCAAAGGACAATTTTCATGTATCCTCAGTGAAAAAACAAGCAACCCAATCATGTGTGTTTTATAAAGGGATTATACTATGTTATAATGCATTGAATATGAATTTAAAGTGTGCAAGTATCAAGTGTTTTAAGAGGAAAGTGAAGGAATTATATGTACAGGGGTTTTGATGTAAGGCATTTTTTTTTGGTTACTCAAATGTATTTAAGGAAGTGATATGTACAGGATTTATGATGTAATGTATATCACATTATAGATATATGTATATTTCATTTTACTGTTGTTTGATTTTTATGTTTTTGTACTGGTTTTTGAATTATATGCCTTCTGTTACTACTGATTTGCCATTCTCTCATGTATTAAGAATAGCAATGCTAAATAAACACTATTATTATATGATGATAAATTTGTGAGGATGGCTGAAGTGCAGTTAGGATAGTTGGCATACATTGCCCATTACAGAATTGGCTGGCAGTTAATTTGAAAGAGACTGTGAATGTTAGCAATTTTGTGTAGATACTGTGAGGACAGATTCGTCTGCTTGGGGACTGTAAGTTGTATAACTGGATGATGATGAGGTTGAAGGAAAATCTGTACAAAATTGTACATTCGAATTTTCATATTCTGAATTCCTGGGTTCATCAAGAGACATCATTTTTATCTCAAAAATGGCATCTTGAATTTTCTTCTTTAGTATTGCTTTATTCCTTTCCCCTTTGATGTTCCTTACTTCAGATGCAACATACTCTCCAAATATAGAGAATTCATCTGGCACATTTCTTTTAGCAAGGAATGCATCCCGTGATTACCGAAGAATTGACATTGCCTCTTTTTGATCACTCAAATCTGTACACGAACGAGATGATGCTAGTTTTGATCGTTTACTGAGTGTTGGCTTTAAGAATGATTGTTCCTTTTCATTTTCTGAATATGTTTGTACTGGGACGCCTTCTTCTACTGGCACAGTATTGACCGATCCTAATAACTCTAAAAATGGGTTGTCTGTGCCATCCTCCAAAATCAGAATTTCATCCCCCGATTCAACCTGAAAATGTATGTTGTAATATTCACAACAATGAGAAGTTTTAAAAGCAGTAATTACTATTTCAGATTATCTAGTTTTGCATAACAAGACCCAGAAATTATTACTTATGATTAATATGAAAAATATTTTTTTTTAGGTGGCCAAAAGTGAAAATGAGTGGCTTAATATCTCCAAACGTTTTGAAACCCTTTGGAATTTTCCGCATTGTTTGGGCACCCTCGATGGAAAGCACATTGAGATAATTCAACCAAAACACGGTGGAAGTGAATACTTTAACTACAAAAAACGTTTAGTATTGTCCTTATGGCTTTGGTTGATGCTCAGTATAATTTCCTATATGTAAATTGTGGGGTTCAAGGTAGAATTTCTGATGGTGATGTTTTTAACCATTGTTCATTGGCAAAATTATTAAATGAAGGGAAATTAAATATTCCACAACCATCTGCTCTACCTACAAGAACTATTCCCTCACCATACGTTATTGTAGCAGATGATGCTTTTGCCTTAAAACCGAATAAACTGAAACCTTATCCAGGATCTTATGACAAAGGATCTATGCAGAGAATTTATAATTATCGCATAAGCCGTGCACGGAGAGTCGTGGAGAACTCATTCGGTATACTTTCTGCAGTTTTTCGTGTATTGCGGACAAAATTGAACCTAGAACCAACAAAAGCTCAAAAATTGTAATGGCATGTTGTGCTCTTCATAATTATTTACGTCGGAATGCAACGGCAAAAGCATGTTATTCACCACCAGGGACTTTTGATTTGGAGGATACAGATACAGGTTCAGTAGTACCGGGAACATGGCAGAATAATAATACATTCCTATTACCACTACAGAGGACTGCAAGGAAACCCTGTCAAGCTGCACAAGAAGTCAGAGAAGAATTTTCAGAATTTTTTGTTTGCGATGCTGGCAGAGTACCTTGGCAAAATAATGTAGCTTAAAATATCCAAACCATTTCATATTTTATATGTACAGCAATGAACAATAAATTAAGATTTTCCGTAATATTATATTCGTTTATGTATTAATTTACCGAACTAGAACTTTGTACAGGCTTATTCACATCTTGCAGAAAATGGAGGAGAGCGAATCTGTACCACTTGGGTACATATACTTGATCACTTCCAGCTCCCGATTTCTCCGAATTCTGCACTTTGGCTTTTTCTCGAAAATACTGGCTCTTTAAATTATTTTTTTTTTTCAACCTCTGCTTCACTGCGTCCCTCCATTTGTGATGCAATCTTTAAACGTGCTTCATGTTTCTATTTGAGTACTCTGGACATCGTGGATTCTATAAACACTCATAATTTCTGAGTAGTTCAATCAATGTCGTTGTTTCCTTTCTCGGCCATTCCACCATATTTAATTAAATGCGTAAATAACAGAAATTAAGTCACAAATTAACTCAACGATACAGCACGTAACAGTCTAGACTGATAAATGACCGCCAACGACGAAACAGCTGATTCTTAGATCCTACGGCGCATGCGCGAATTGGTGGATGTATACAAGTTTCCCGTTCGGAGCGGAAGTTTCAGATTTGTATACTACTTCTCTCATACAGTCTAGAACATGAAAAAATCTTAGACTTGTCTTATACAAATCCTATACTTATCTAGATTTCTACGTATACATGTATTAGATTTGTATTTATCATACATGTATGTAGTGTGAACTCACCTTTAGGATTATCACAAGTTAACTCAGTGTATAATATTTACAAAACACAACTGGACCTGGCCTTGCAAAACTTGGCAAGGTAATATCAACAGTTGATACAGACCCTTTTGTTAGCTGTGATACTTATCATCCGGAAATATGTTACAATTTATGTCTTACAAAGAAGCTCAAGTTAATTAATTTTACTATGACTATTTATGACTATAAAAACTGTGATTATGTTTCTTTGATAAATTACTTAGACAATATTAACTGGTCTGGTGCCTTATGTCAACTACCTCTAAATGAAGCCATTGATGTTTTTTACTCCATAATTTACAGAGCTATTGAATTCTTTACTCCTATTATCAACATAAGGAGCAGTCATATTCCTAAATGCTTTTCTTCCCAGTTAAAACGTATTAATCTTAAAAAATTTTATCATAAAATATTACAAATTACAAATAGCCAAGAAGACTATCAAGGATTTTCCTCAATGCTTAACAAATGCAAAACCTTAGCAAAAAGCTGTTACTCTGTTTGTCTAATGTCCAGTGCAATATTCCACAAAATATAAAATATTTCTGGGACCATGTGAAAATCCTTCGCAAGCTAGACAAGCTACCAAGCCATATGTACCTTAATGGTCTGGTAGGTGATAATTACCAGCATATAGCTAATCTTTTTGCATCCTATTTCTCCAAAGTATCCAGTACCAATCAGCCTAACACTATACCTCATTTTGATTTGAATCAACCTTTACACCTCAGCAGTATGAATGTCTTAACTGATGACATTCTTGGCAAACTTGCCTCCTTGGATGTGACCAAAGGCACAGGTCATGATAATATACCTTCTATTCTATTGAAAAATTGTCGTCATGCTCTAATATATCCTCTCATTATACTATATAATAAGTCACTCAACACAGGAATTTTTCCAGAATCTTTTAAAGTCAGTTTCATAGTACCCATTCATAAAAATGGGGGATAAATGTGAGATTAGTAATTACCGTCCAGTTGTTATTCAATCTGTATTAGCAAAGAGAGTTTGGTTGTGGACAAATTAATTCCACTTGTAAATAATATAATTGAAACTGAACAACATGGATTCAGATCAGGAAGGTCAATACTGACCAATCTATTACTTTTCCAACACACTGTTACAAAGGCCATACACTGGGGTGACCATATTCACACAAGAGAAAAACAGGACATTTATCAGAATTTATTAGGAAAAAACAGGACAAAGCAGGACATCTTTTATCTAAATTTGTATTTTATGATGAACTTTTCAAACTTCAAGAAGGCATAATTTGAATAGAAATTTGTAGATATAAGAACATTTGAAATGTAATTAACAAGGTGACAAAATTTCATTTTTCCCAATCGGGTGTCCTGCTTTGTGCACATTAAGTTGTTGAGCAGGACAATTCAGGATTGGCGTTCCTTAATTGGTGAAATGGATTCAACTTAAAAAGTAGGACAAAGGTTTTTTACATTCTCGTAATAGACAAATCATTTACAAATGCAACATGATATGAAAGGTGACTAGATTTTCTTCAGGTAAAAGTATGACAAAACAGAAGTTCACATGGTCCTAGTACAGATAATTTACTCACAAATAAATAACAAAGAAATAAGACAACTTTGCCATTTAATTTACAAATAAATAGCATAAACAAATACAACTTCTGTCACTGAACATCCTGTCAAACTAAAATCTTTTTTTAGGCAGTATGGGCATATTTCTCACTGCCATGAATCTGTTTTAGTATTTTTTTCATTGCTGGAAATTAAGGTTATAAATTCCTCACAGCTAAGATTGAAATTGCATTTCACAATTAAGCTGGCTTTCAAAGTTTCTAATTTAACCCTTGCTTTTTCAATCGTCCACATATCATTGAGGACTGAGAAACACCCTCTCAACACAGGCACTGGTTCCAGGCAAATAAAGGCTGAACTCAACCAGAACAAGTACATTTTAAAATGGGACGGAATTGCTTTTAAAGTGTTGAAAAATTTCCAACCATCGCTTTTCCACAGAAAGATTTTCCTCATTCCACTACAAAAGCTTTTCTTCTGAACAATATAAATTTACTCTACTAATCTCATCAAATAAGAGACATTTATTTAATTTTACGTTTGAAAATTTTCTGTATAAATTCTATACAATCTTCAAAATCTTTCCATCTAATTTGCTTTTTCAAAACACACCAATAAAATACAAAAAATTGATCAAGTTGTTCTGACCACTCCGTTAGGTATTGTAAACTAGTATTGTATAATATTTTTGAGTACTTAAAAAATCCTCGGTTATATTATTATTGCACTCTTCCAGTTTCCTCAGTATACATCCTAAACGAATTGATACAAAATCTAATTTATTCTGGATTTCAGTATATGCCATCGATTGCCTCAATCACTTCCGTTACAGTAGCGTTTGAGTTTTCAATTCTTAACATAGTTGAATGAAACAAAGCTGATTGTTCCTGTATGAATAGCAACCACAACTCGGCTGTTTCATCCTCAAGATATTTACTTTCTCATACATTAAGTATATTGAGGAAGTATTGTTATTGCGAAAAAATTCGACCTCGAGATTTTTACAGAAATATACGTTTTAGATGTCGCTGAATCCAAAAAAGTGGTTTTCGCAATGCTGTCTGTCTGCTTGTTACAGGCTCTGGAGCCTAAACGGTAGAGCAAAAATGAATGAAATCTCGTACTGAGGCGTTTTATCATATTGAGCAGAGTATACATAGAAATGGTTGACATTGCTTAATAATTAAGAGTAGTTTGTTCTACGCATTTTTAACAACAATTTGATTTTCTCAAAAACGGCTTTAACGATTTTGATCAAATTTCGTACAGTTACTTGAGTTAACGTCTTCAATAATACTGTATAGTTTATATTTCTCAAAAAATGAATATTAGGCTAGTTTATTCTAGGTAACTTTAGCAATAATTTGATTTTCTCAAAAACGGCTCAAACTATATTGATAAAATTCCGTACAGTTACTTGAGTTTACGTCTTCAATAATACTGTATAGTTCATATTTCTCAAGAAATGAATATTAGGCTAGTTTATTCTAGGCAACTTAAGCAATTATTTGGTACGTTCGTAGGTATGGTGGGTTACTACAATAATTCGAAGATAAGATTTCCTTAGGTGCCCTCGGTTCGATTCCAAACCGTCCGGAATATTCCCCGTTTAATTACACGCAAAAGAATTTAAACCACCATACCGTGTATACCATATGGAACAGAGAGCTGAAATTTTTTGGAATACTGTAAAGTATACAGTACATTATAAAAACACCGAGACTTTTCACCTCGGTGTCCCGGGTTCAACTAGAAAAATATAATAGAATAAATTAGTTGGCTTTTTTATCAACCGAAATTTTTTAAAAATTGTTTTATTATCGTTTCACACACGTAGCATGCGCGCTTAATGAAACAAGTGAATTTTGCCACTATATTCTTGATAAACCATTTTATTATTTATCATATTGTTATACAAGCATTATACCAATGGGCTCGCCAAGGGTTGTGAATTTAGGATTCTCCATCCGGTTATGCAGTTAACGCAATGCAAATAACAAAAATATTCAGTAACAAAATAACTGAACAAACGAAATAAAACAAATAACGAAGTAACGAACGATGTAACAAACGGAATAAAAAAAAGAAAATTGAGTTAACAAAGATAAAAAACAAAATATGTAACTAAAAAACAAATAACGAAGTAACTGAATTACTTATAACGAACGATTTAACAAACGGAATGAATAACAAGGAAATTGAATTAACAAAGATAAAAAACAAAAGATGTAACTAAAAAGCTCCACGAACAACAACTTTAACTGCACAATTTCAGCGGCGTAAGCACGTGTCAACACAGCACACTCACAATCAGACACGATGTCACCACAACGGAGTCCCGATAAAGAGTGAGCTCTCGGACGCCTAGGCACCTCCTCCTACTTTCCTATTCGTTCGCTCTGTTCCTCGTCCCCGTCCACCTTCTCTTTTACCTCCCCCTCATCCGCCAAGTCATTTGAAAACAGGTCATAGTTTACTCGCATAACCTGCTTGCCGATGTCGGCATCCAGAAATCACGCTTCACTTTTGCGATCCAAATTTTTCGTCTATTTGCATCTGAGGGAAAACGAAAAAGCCTATACCCGCCTTCGCCACGGTTTTTGCAACCAACAGCACGGCATGGCTAAGGTTTTATAAACCTTTAATTTTCAAAATAAGCGACAGCAATCACACAACTTGCCATAAGAAGTAAATGTAACCACTATAACAGACTGAGGCCACAATATGGCGGACGCGTACCACGTGACCCCTCTAGTCCAATGAGATGCCGCGCTTCTCGGCATTCTCAACATCAAAGGATGTTATAACCTTCCTATTATATGGCTTTGACCTGTACTCTACATGCACGCTCTCTACTGAGAACGAACTCAACCTGGCAAAAAGCCTCTCCTCACGTTGTATAATAATAATCTTGACATTCTATTAGTCCAACCTTGTTCTACAAAACAATTAAAATTGACAAAATAAAGTTCTTTTGCCACTCTCCTCCACCATATATTTTTCAGCAAAATTATAAAAGCTCTCTTTACCCTGTTTTCATAAACCAACACTTCATCAACTCCTACTACCTACATTCCTTGATTTAACATTCCTAAGAGTCTTTTCAGTTTCACTGTTCAATATTCCCTGCTTATCACTAACACATATTACATTTCTTTGATTCTAAAATATGGCAAAGTGTGTAACCACATATTATTTGGAGTCGCGCCAGAAAATCTCCGCGAATTGGAAACGATGCAGCCCGATTACATACATCACATAACATATTTACCCTTTGCAAAGCTAAAAGATATAATAAGTTAACATAAAATAATCAAAGATCAAATTAGCCATATGTACTTAAATATTAATGTACTTAAATATTTGAAAATACAATGAATTGAATAAATACAGCTTTTATGTTTCGTCAATTGGTATTTCCTTGAAACAATGATCAAATTTAAGGCCACTCAGATTATACTGCATCACAAGGAGCAGCCTTTTGCTACACTGAGAACATGACATAAACATTTGAAAGCATATTACTTCTACCTCTTAAATAGTAATGCACAGAACTTCATAATGGTCTCTGAAGTCTTTAACAATAACGTTTGCCTTCTTCAAACACAGAAAATTCCAAAGTATTACGTCATTATTTGTTAACCGAATGAGCCGCAACTTCATTGATATCACAGATTGTAAAATTAGCAATAATAACCACATTCAATAACTTTATATAATGTTTATTTAATAGCTTTGTATTCATGACTTTAATTAAAACCACAGAATATTGCACGAGGTTCCAAAATTGTCTGTGGTTAAAAGAAAGCAATGTTATTATTGTTTATTTTCACAACGAATTAATTTATGGTAATACGTAAATTTCAGTTATTTCATGCAATTTCAAGACTAAGTCTATTTCACACATACTTACCCGACTCTTCAAACCGGTCCTTATGAAAATATTCGACGTCGGTACTACAGTCGCTATTGCGAAAATATAAATTTCAAGATAGTTATAATAAAACCATTAATCCAAAATAATAAAATAAAATAGAAATGTCATAATGTACGTGTTATATATTCGATAAAATCTATGACACCGAAGAAATTAATCTTATGAGAAATACTTTCGAGTCGTTAGC
Source organism: Uropetala carovei (assembly GCA_036926305.1). Lineage (NCBI taxonomy): Eukaryota > Metazoa > Arthropoda > Insecta > Odonata > Petaluridae > Uropetala > Uropetala carovei. Next base: position 1,093,894 of record JAXCHB010000041.1, on the reverse strand, counting down.
AATTACCGTTGCAATAGGAGATATCAAGCTCCAATTAAAGGACAAATTAATTCGCTCATTGCCTACGCTAATGGCGCTGTACGTAAAAAAACCGCGAGGCTTATAGTATTCAAAGAACGATTTAGTGTACCTAATTATAACTTGGAGGACGGAAGTATATATTTTATCGAAATGCATACTACATTAGAACAAATGCAATATTTAATATTAAAGGAACACGCTATTGGACTACATAAACAATTAATTGTTTACTTTCTAGGCCCCCGTTTCTCAATACAGAAGAATGCTGCATACAAAACGCTCCTTGTGATGACGTTTTATTCTGGTCGGACTCAAATTTGACGTGTTTTAAGAAATACGAATTGATACAACATGAAAAGTGTATTGCTTTAATTTAATGGAATGTCTTTTTAAAACTTTTAAATATAAGGTATTTTCTAATGCTCTACATTACTATTTAAGGGGTAGAAGTAATATACTTTCAAGTGTTTATGGACTTTATTCAATTTCTCAATGTAGCAAAATGCCGCATGCAAAATGCTCCTTTCTGATTGGCCTCAAATTTGATTAATGTTTCAAGGAAATTCCAATGGACAAAACATAAAAGCTGTATATCTGTAATTTATTGTATATGTATGTATGTATGTATGTATGTATGTATGTATGTATGTATGTATGTATGTATGTATGTATGTATGTATGTATGTATGTATGTATGTATGTATGTATGTATGTATGTATGTATGTATGTATGTATGTATGTATGTATGTATGTATGTATGTATGTATGTATGTATGTATGTATGTATGTATGTATGTATGTATGTATGTATGTATGTATGTATGTATGTATGTATGTATGTATGTATATAAATATATATTTGATTTTATTTTAATTTTCAAAATATATGATCAGAGGAAATGTTAAGTACTACAATTATAAAATTAAAAAATATCATAGAAGCCAAAAGAAAAAATATAGTTAGACACTCAGACCTGAAAATTGCATTGTGAAGGGCATTTTACATCTACCATTTGAAAATACTCTAAATTTTCATAATTCTAAAAGTAATTGTTGTTATATTATTTTTCTTCAATTTAACTGTTTTATTCGTCTCGTTGTGTGATACTTCGTTTATCAGAATGAATTTTCTACACTTCTAAAGGTACTATATTATTTGGTTCATATGAAGCAACAAATGGAACCGTGCTGAATGACAAGGTCGATGAAAGTATTTCTGGTACATTATTTTTATTTTCTATATGATATGCAGAAATAGCTAATAATCTGTGCTAAACAAAAAAAACGGCCCGTTGAAAAATCCAAAAGTATTAAATTTGACGTCCTAAATGTAAATTGACAACTGGAGAAATTCGAAATATTTAAATGTGGGTACCAAAATATATTCGCAGCGACGTAGCAAGGGGTAGACGAATGGCGCTACCGTCCCGGACGCCGAACCACAAACGTTCCAAACATGAAAAGACATATATTGAAAATAAATATTCTTTCTATAAACTCCTCGGACCATCTTACCCTTCGCTGAATGCCGTTGCGAAGACGGCAGCAATATTCAACCTGGGTTACGCGGGGCGCTTAGAGGGGCGCTTTCCCGATCGTCACTTGGCATATTTTATTATTGAAAAACTCTCAAACCTTTATCATTCATGAAGCATGCTTATTGTTACCCGACCTAGTATTTCGAGTCTTTTAGTCCTCTTGAGCGTAAATGGATGGAGTCAAGGGGGAAAAGTTTCCCTTCGTACTCATGCTGGAATGGGTTCTCCTTGGGGTTCCACCCTTTCCTCGAAAATGGTCCCGCCGTCCATGACCAATTTTATATAGCGTAACATTAACTGTGTCCTTTTACGGACTAATATCTGTACTCGGTTAGAAATAAGAGGGAAAGCAAGCGGCTTCTTTCACTAACAAAACCGACGTTGCCCTAGACCAGTATTTCTCATAGTGAGAGTCGCGGCCCCCGAAGGGACCGTGTAACTTTTTCCGTGAGACCGCTGAATAGGGGGACTATAACAAAGACGCTGAATTGAGTGGTTATTGGGACAACAGTTAGGAGTTGGACTGCTAGCTTATTATTACTATTTAGTGTGTCAGGTGAAGAGGTTTAAAGTAAGACATGTCATCTGCATAGAGTAAGGTTTTTGCGCCTTGTTTTGAGATTCCTTGCAGGGCCGCACCAAATCGGGGTGCAAGGTATGCACGGCATTCGGGCGCCAACTAGTTGGGAGCCCCTTCCCATCAAGATATTTGTATCTATATACTAGCTGAAAGTACCCGGCGATGCCCGGGTTATGCCAGACGTCTTTGGCGAATAAAATTATGTATTATATGGTAATACAATCATTTTACCTTTTACTCATTTTTTACTAAAGGATGAAGGCATAATAAATTAGAAAAATATGTTTTAATAATTATTTCAAAGCTTGCTTGTAAACGTGTATTTCCGTTGAAATCTCGATTTCGAATTTTTTCACGGAAACAATACTTTCTCTATACTACGTATATTGGAGAAAGTAAAAACTAATTCTGAGATATCTCTGATACCTATGAATTGGGCCGGGATGGTCCATGGAGGTCCGGAGAGAACGTGAGCATACGTGAGAGTAATAAGATTTCGAGTTTAACAATGTAATCGGTTGGCAAGGCAACTTCACGTTAAAAACGCCAAATTTTGTCAAAATATGATATTAAAACGTTAAATTCGAAAGATTTAGATTTGAAAGCGATAAAAGACGATCAGAATAAGAAACTGCATTTATTTTTCTATAATACAGTCCAAGTCCGAAAATCGTAGGTCAAATATACGAATTTTAATAAGCAAAATAAAATAAGACTGCAGGTCAAAATATTGATTTTTCCATGTTATATTATGAGGAATGGAAATCATTCTCAGGAATCGAACCCGTGTCGATTTTGGAAATTTTATGAAATCTCTGAAACAATAGCCGCCATTACCAAATTCAGCTTCTGAAGGCTTCACAGAAGTAGCTATAAAAACGTTTATTCGGGAGGATCTGATGGTTAATATTATCAAATAATAAACCAAGAGTTTTGTTTTATCATCCTGACATGTCAACAAAATACAATGGCTTCATAAATTGGAAAGGTTGTTGATTCGCAGTATATGAAAACTGCTGGCAGGATGTTAGATGAAGTTGTTTTTCCAGAAATAAAGTCAGATGGGCACGATACAATTTTATAAAAATCTTTGAAAAGTGGCTTTGTAATGCAATTGGCTTATAATTATTAATATCCTTTACATGTCCCTTATTTTTGTAAATGGGTATTATTTTAGGTATTTTTAGTGGAGGGGGAAGATTCACTGTAGAAATGAATCATTAATTAGATACAACAGAGAAGATGCTTTTCCCATGGGTACCGAAGACTTGAGCTACACCACTGCATCTATTAACAAATTCTAGGGGTTACACATCAGCTGGGAACCGCATATTAATTACATATGTGGCAAAGTTACCTCAGGTTGCTTTATCCTATATACAAATGTAGATACTGTGGTAATAGTTAATCATGCCTATATTTTTAGTTGGTTGAAATATGGTATTGCAGTGTGAGATCATTCTCGTCATGCATTCCACCTATTTAAATTGCAAAAATAGACTGCCAGAATTATTTGCATGGCCAAGAGGCATGATAGCTGCAGAGATTTATTTAAAAAAAATATATATATATTTTATATATATATTATATTTAAAAAATATGAAACGTTGCCCGTGGTTTCAGTTACGCTGTCGCATCATTTTTCAGCGGTCGATTTCTCATACTATGTTTTCTAAATTATTTTCATATTATGTTTTTTTTACAACCCGGTTAAGCCGATCCCGGATAATCGAGAGTCTACTATATATTGTATCTCAGGTTATTTTGAAATGGCTGGATGAATCATATTATACTAAACTGTTATTAATGTTATCAAGGAGAAATGTGTATGTATTTGCTGGCAAGCTGGAGTTGGCGGTAATTGTTCCCCCTTTTAATGTAGTATCTAATATTGTTTCATGTTCCAAAAAATAGGAGACCTATAAAAAGAATAATTCTCCTGATAAAATATTCAAGAGTTCAATATGAATGATCAACACCCATCTTCAACCTCTTTGAGCACTCCTCTGGAAAATACACAAGTGGAATTTGGTGTACCAGAATTGCTTGTCCCTGATAGCACTTTGCCATTTACTAAAGAGGCAACTCATTCACCCACCAAGGAGAAGTTAAAACTTGAGTTGAAAATGTTGAAAACCAATTACCAGAGAAAGATAAAGGTTCCCCAGCAATTTCTTTTATTAAGACTGTTATAGACAGTTTAAAAGAGAAGAATTTACTTGCTCAAGAACATTTAGAGATTCTTTCTAGCATTAGTGATTTACATGGCAAAATACTGAAGCGGCAAATTGCAAAAACAAATAATTCACCTTTGCCTAAATCATATAGCAAATAAATAAAGACATTTGCCTTAACATTCAACTATTATTCCCCAAAGGCATATAATTATGTGAGGAGGGAGTTTGATTCTTGTTTGCCACACCCTAAAACAATCTCAAAATGGTACCAGAGTATTGATGGAAATGCAGGGTTTACTAAGGAGGCATTTCATGCAATTAAAATTTTGTCAGCCAAGTTAAATAATACAATAGTATGTGCATTGATGCTGGATGAAATGTCCATCCGACAACATGTGGAATATCATGGCAATGAGTACGATGGTTATGTAGACATGGGCACTGGACTTGATGGGGATGACAGAGCTTTAGCCAAGGATGCACTGAGTCTGATGCTTGTATGCATAAATGGATCATGGAAAGTTCCAGTAGCTGAGTTTTTGACTGATGGTGTGTCTGGAGTGCAAAAGGCAAATTTAGTGAGCCAGTATCTAGTTTTAGCTCATGAATCTGGTGTCAGGGTTGTTTCTTTGACATTTGATGATGCTCCAAGTAATCTTGCCATGGTTAAAGAGCTGGGATGCATCATAGAGCAAAATAGTTCCCTTAAGGTAAATTTTGATCATCCTTCCACAGACAGGCCAGTTTTCATATTTTCTGATCCATGTCATATGCTAAAATTAGTCAGGAGCACATTAGGTGATAAATCTAACATGTATGTTAAGGATGGAGGCAAAGTTTCTTGGAGCTACCTTCTTGAGTTAAATAGTCCTCAGAAAAAAGAAGAGATGACCCTAGCCAACAAGGTAGGTCCAAGTGATTTGTTTTCTGGTAAAAAAATGAAAGTGTGACTTGCAACACAGCTATTAAGCAGGTAAGTGGCTGTTGCACTAAAAACCTGTCTTGATATGAAACTGGAAACATTCAAAGGATGTGAGGCTACAATAGAATTTATTATGTATTTCAACGATTTATTTGATATTTTAAATAGTAAGAATTTAAGGCAGCTTGACTTCAAAAAATCAATCCATTCAGGAAATTTTGCTGAAATAGTTGAGTAATTGAATAAAATTAAGACATACATTCATAATTTAATGATTTCAGAAGGAGGGGAATTGAGCCTGAAAAGTCAGAGGAAAACTGGATTTTTAGGTTTCTTAATTTGTATTGAGACAACAGTCTCATTATTTACAGAAGTTTGCCTTTCAAATATCCTTCCCTCTCTACAAATGCATAAGCTCAGCCAAGACCATTTAGAGCTCTTCTTTGGAATAATAAGGATGCATGGTGGAAATAACAATAATCCTACAACTAGGCAATTCAAATCTGCCTATAAGAGATGCTTAGTTCACATGGAACTAATGATGACCACTTCAGGTAATTGTATTCCTTTACAAGAGGTTACAATATTGAATTGTTCCAGCTCTGAAACTCATATAAATGTATCAACAACTGGAGGTAGGGTGGCAGATCAATTAAATGATGCAAATCCATCAGGATAGCGCATCAACACTGAACTTTTTATGGAATAGTCAAAAATAATAGGTGAAATAATCCTGTGAAATGTGATGGTACTGCATTTGGAAGTATTCAACAGCATATTATTATAGTCACACCACAATGTTAAATAATTGAGGCAATTTTGTAAAACCAAACAATCATCATAGGTTTTTATTTCTTTATTAATTTTTAGATCATTGGCAAAGAATAATATTTTTACATCATTAAGCATGGTAGATAAGTCATTTATAAACAAATAAAAAAGTAAGGGAGAAAAGTGTGATCCTTGGGCCATGCCAGAAGAAACATGGAATGGAGGAGATAAGAAAGATTGTATTTTTATTTGTTGATATCTGTCAGTTAGAAAGCTAGCAGTCCAAGTCAAGAGTTTGCCGCATATTCCTAAAGAGTTTAGCTTATTAATTAACAATGAATGGTTAACTTTGTCAAATGCTTTTGAGAAATCCGTATAAACTGCATCCATCTGTTGGTTGTTAGTAAAAGCTTTTATGATATGTTCCACATATAACATTAGATTTGAAGTTTTGGATCTTCCTGGGTGGAAGCTATGTTGCTGTGGTATGATTATATGCTGAAAGCAGGGAAACAATTCATCGTTAACTAGGTTTTCAAAAATTTTTGGGAAAAAGGATTGGATTGAAATGGGGTTTTAGTTCTTTATATCTGACTTATTGCCATTTTTAAATATTGGGTACACATATTTGATTTTCCATATCTTAGGAAAAACTCCAGATGTAAGTCATTTGTTGTAGATTTTAAGAAGTGGAAAACAAAGGATATTTGTGCAGTTTTTAATAAGAAATGGAGGTATATTGTCTGGACCAGGACTTTTATTAATATCTGCTGTATTAAATTTAGTCATAATATCACTAGCAGATAATTTAAATTGAGAAATATGTATTGTGTGGTCATAATTAGGATTAATATCAGTATCTGGATATTTACTGTAAACACATTTAAATTTACAGAATAGGTATAAAATTTTATTTATACTTACTCATAATTAGCATAATTTTCCAATTATAATACACAATCTATATAATATGCACCCATGTTTTCACGAGTGAAATGTGAAAATTCTATTATCACTTTGTATAAAATGCACCTATTTTTTTTTAAAGATCAATGTAATTTTACTGAACTATGTGTAGCACATATCGGAACAGTTCTCGCCTTGCTGCCAAATGAGATATGTGTGAGAGAGTTTACAAGAATATCATGTTACATTCTGACTCTCCCATTAAAGATCGCTACACTGCATAAAAACATTTTATCTCAATGTCGCCTTTTGTATTAATCTTGTGAGTTGGAATATGAGTTCGTGCTTTGTTGCCAAACTAGATATGTGTGACAGAGTTTACGAAAATATCACGTTACGTTCTGACCCTCTCATTAAAGATTGCTACATTGTATAAAAACATTTTGCCTCAATGTCGCCTTTTGTATTAATCTGGTCGGCTGGAATATGAGTTTGAGCTTTGCTCCAAAACTAGATATGTGTGAGGAAGTTTACAAAAATATCACCTTATGTTCTGACTCCCGTTAAAGATCAATAAAATGTATAAAAACCTCAGTCTCAATGTTGCCTTTGTATTAACCTGGTCGGTTGGAATAACAGTTTGTCCTTTGCTGCCTAGCAACATCGTTTACGTGAACATCAAGTCCAGTTCATACAAGCCGATCGAGGTGTGTAAAATGTTCTTGGCGACGTAATTTACATAGATGATGAGAGAGAACAAAAGGTCGCCGAGGAACTGTTTGAGGACAGTGAGGGAAGTGGTAATGAGTTCCTAGGCTTTAGTAATTCTGACAGCTAAAGTAAACAAATAAATATTCTTATTTTTGTTTTGAAAAACAATATTTAACGGAATGTTATCGAAATGCATTGAAATGTATGATTTATTTGTAAAAACAAGTTCGTTATCAAAATGCATTGAAATGTACATTTTTGGTAAAAACATTTTCGAAAATATAAATTATTTCTGTACTGAAAAAAGTTTTATGCATTTATAACCATATATAATATGCACCCTAACTTTTTGTCAACTATTTCAAAAAAAAAATGCGTATTATAATAGGAAAATTACGGTAATAGTGAGATTATTTTTCTAGTTGTAGTTAAATATGGAGATAATATGAACAGTTAAGTTTTTGTGGTATTAGTGCACATGGCTAATTTTGTCTTTGATTATTTCTATAAACTTATTATATCTTTTAGCTGGGCTGCATAAATCGGGCTGCATCATTTCCAATTCGCGGAGATTTTCTTGCACGACTCCAAAAAATATGTGGTTACACACTTTGCCATATTTTAGAATCAAAGAAATGTAATATGTGTTAGTGATAAGCAGGGAATATTGAACAGTGAAACTGAAAAGACTCTTAGGAATGTTAAATCAAGGAATGTAGGTAGTAGGAGTTGATGAAGTGTCAGTTTATGAAAACAGGGTAAAGAGAGCTTTTATAAATTTTGCTGAAAAATATATGGAGGAGGAGAGTGGCAAAAGAACTTTATTTTGCCAATTTTAATTGTTTTGTAGAACAAGGTTGTACTAATAGAATGTCAAGATTATTATTATATAACGTGAGGAGATGCTTTTTGCCAGGTTGAGTTTGTTCTCAGTAGAGAGCATGCATGTAGAGTACAGGTAGTTCCACCAAATGTAGAGATTGAAAATTACTAGAAGCTACCTTACGCCTCGGGGATTGGAGGGAATATGTATAGTGGAGGGGGAGGGCGAATTCCATTAGAAAAGAAGGCCATTGAAGGCACGCATACATCCAAGAAGAGATATCACCAGAGAAGAGAGACCAAAGGCGGAATACCCCCATAGTTTAGTTTAATTTGTAATGTAGTGATATTTATTCTCAGAGTTTTGAATGGAAGACTAGAAGCTCCAGTGAATAACTATATAGAAATAGATCAGTTCAAATTTGGAAAGCGTAAGGCCTTGGCATATCATGTCATGAATAGCTTAATTGTAAAGCATGACCCATGAGAAAGCATTCAAAATAGGCTTCCATAAAGAGTTGTTCAACAATATTTTGCCGAATTTGCTATAGTAACACATGGGAAACTCAAAAGAAGTTCATGGAATGTTTTATGATCCATCAACAAATAAATTTTAAAATGCTACAGGTAACGCAAAATTATTTTTTAATTGAAATTCTATTACAGGAAAAATATTTTTTGGGCTTAAAATATCTACTCTGTTATAACCATACTATTGGTAAAATGTTGAAAATATGCTCTCTAATAATTCATTATATCAAATTACATTCCTTTGAAGAAGACGGTTAGAGCAAATGAATGTCAAGATTAGTATATATTTAGTTTAAAATTTGAGGTAGCTATATTTATCTTCAGGATTTTAAATAGAAGGCAAGAAGCTCAAATGAATAACTATATAGTAATAGCCCAGTTAAGATTTTGAAAGCATATATCACTAGAGATGTCATCCCATAGTAGAAAGAAACATTGAATACAGCCAGGATGTATTCACATTCTCTTTTAATTTTAAAAAAATTTTTTGATACGGGATTATGGTATTTGGCAAGGATACCTTTGGGGAAATAGTAGTAGATTGGAGCATTCCCGGAAATTTTGTCCAATGACATTTCGTCCAGCAACAATTCATCCAAGGACATTTCGTTCAATGGGTATTTCGTTCAATGGGTATTTCGTTCAATAGATATTTTGTAGAAAGACAATTCTTCCAATGTTTATTTCCTCCAACAACATGTGGTCCAATGAAATTTCACCCAATGGATATTTCTTCTGAAGACATTTCGTCCAATGGAATAGGGAAGTGGGGAGGGGGGGGAGGCAAGAAATCTTCATCAAATATAGGCGATATGGGTGTCTATCAACTCAAAAACATAGAAATTAAAAAACATAAATTAGAAAGGAAAGAACTGGTGGGGTCAGGAAGGAAGGGGAGGGGGACTAGCTATGTTCAAGAAATATGTGCGATATGGATGTTTATTGACTCGGATTTAAACATAGATTTTTATAAACTGTAAATTAACACAGAAGCACTAGCAGGGTTGGGGGTAGGATGGGGAGGGATGTTAGTTATCTTCATTCTATATAGGTGATATGGGTGTCTATCGAGTTAGATTTAAACATAGATTAAAATAAAGGGTAAATTTAAAGCAGAAGCACTGGCAGGATAGGGGAGGCAAGGTGTGGTGGCTAGTTATCTTCAACAAATATAGGTGATATGGGTGTATGTTGACTCAAAAAAGTAGGTTTTGAAAAAGCGTAAATTGAAACGGAAAGCACTGGCTGGGTAGGGGGAGGGCAGGTAGGGAGGGGGGCTAGTTATCTTCATCATATATCGCCTATATATGGTGAAGATAACTAGCCCCCTCACCATTCACCCCCCTACTCTGCCAGTGCTCCGTTATAATTTACGCTTTTTTAAAATATGTTTTATTCTGAGTCAATAAACACCCATGTCACATATATTTGACAAAATAACTTCTCCCCCCCCCCCCCTCCACGTTCTCCTCCCTACCCTACATTGCCTTCATGCTTGTATTCCTTGTGTATCTTTATATATATGACGTTTACAGCTTTACTTTACATTACTTTTACCGACAATATGTCTGTACTGAAATGCCCTTCGACGAAATAACTTTCGGATGAATATTCTTTTGGACCAAATGTCGTTAGACAAAATAAACATTGGAGGAAGTGTCTTTGGATGAAATGTCATTGGGTGATATTTCTGTGAACTGATGGAAGAGATAGGTGATTATGTAATAAATAATCATTTTATGAAGTGGTCTTCACAGGTATATAATAAGTCAACAGAAAATAATCAAAGACGAAATTAGCCATCTGTACTAATACCACAAAAACTTAACTTTATATTATCTCCATATTTAACTACAACTAGAAAAATAATCCCACTTTTAATTAGGAGTATAAATAAATTTTGTAGCTATTCTGTAAATTTACGGGATGGCTGACCTTCCTAGAATTCGTAATCTCCCAATTACAAGACATGATGTAGAATGGAAGATGTCACATAAAAACTAGAAGCTCCAATGATTACAATATAGTAATAGGTCAGTTCAGATTTCTGAATGCACATAGCACTAGGGATGTCACCCTTTAAATTTCAGTTATTTCATGCAGTTTCTAGATTAAGTCTATTTCACGCATACCTTACTATATTATGATACCTCTGAAACGATACCCTCCATTACCAAATTCAGCTTCTCAAGTAGCTATAAAAATGTTTTTTCAGGAGGATCTGATGGTTTACATTATCAGAAGCCTAGGATATATCAAATAATAAACCAAGAGTTTTGTTTTATCATCCTGACATGTCAACAAAATACGATGGCTTCATAAATTGGAGAGGTTGTTGATTCGCAGTATATGAAAACTGCTGGCAGGATGTTAGATGAAGTTGTTTTTCCAGAAATAAAGTCAGATGGGCACTATACAATTTTTTAAAAATCTTTGAAAAGTGGCTTTGTAATGCAATTGGCTTATAATTATTAATAACCTTTACATCTCCCTTATTTTTGTAAATGGGTATTATTTTAGGTATTTTTAGTGGAGGGGGAAGATTCACTGTAGAAATGATTCATTAATTAGATGCATCAAAGGAGTTTTTATTAATTTAAATGAGGGAGAAATAATGAAAGTTGGTATGTTATCCATACCTTTGTAGGATTTATGCCCCAAGTTTTGTATAATTTACTTTAATTCCTTCTCAAGGATTTTTAAAAAAGAGTAATTCAATCCTTAGTTTGGTTTTATTGACTAGGGAATATACACAAGTGATGTGGTGGTTTTCCATCTCCTTCCACACAGAAGGGAAGAGAGAAACCCAGTGCTGGCATTAGCCTACACTTATGAAGCGCACCAAGTGGACCAACTGCTTAACATCCCTCCGAATGATGGGTGCTGATTTGTGTGTTCCTCTCATTTTTCATTTACTTTGCCTTTTAGTTCATACACACACAAATAGGAGGCTGGATAACCTCTGAAAAAGTCCTACTTTTGCAGGATTTGTGCTTGCTGCCATTTAGAACAATGAGAGAGTAGTAGGCCAGTGCCATACCCACTACAGTGCTGACATCCATCTCAAAAATCATAAGAGTCATAATGGTTTGGTATGTTAAATGGAAGTTGGGGTAGTGGGTTTACCGTCAGTAATGAAATGTTTGTTGAGAATAGGAATAGATCAGTACAGATATTATAAAGAACATGGCATTGGTGTGTCATGTCATGTATAGCCTAAGAATAGAACATGGCCCATTGCAAAAGCATTCAAAATGGGCTTCCATAAATGGATATTCAAAAATATTTTGTCACAGTTGCAAAACTTTTGCAGTGCAAGTTCAACAGAAGTTCATGGGAGGTTTAAGATTCATAGACAAACAAAAGTTTCAAATGAAACACGTAGCAGGAAATTATTTATAATTGAAGTTCCATTGTAGGAATTATATTCTATGTGCTGAAATAGTCTCCACTGTTGTAGCCAAACTGATGGAAAATATTATTGAACATCTGAAGATTAATAATTCACCCATTTGTATATTTATTCTCTTGATGGCAGGATCTCTACATCTTGTGGAACAATAAAGAATTATTTGATAATTTGAATTACTCGATAAAAACCAATGTAATCCACCTCTCATGTCTATGGTAATGCAAGTAGATATGGGACACTCAGATAGCCACCCAGGGCTTGATACTTTGACATAGCAAAATTCTTTTTGTTGGATCATATAATTTATTTTATTTAACAAAATATCAACCTTTCAATGATAAACCAATTTACTGTCCATCTTTATGAGCAATACTAAGTGTCTTTCAGTACGATAAGGTAGTAGCAAATAAGTTTCAGTTATTTTAACGACTCACCAGAAATATTCCGATAATTGAATACATTTATATGTCACCATATCCCAAAAAATGGAAAAAAATACGATGTTGGTGAGACTCCAGCCTGCAAGTTGGATTGGTTAAAAATAATTTACACAACATAGCAAGTCAAAATATTAATAGTTCAAAAGACAATTATTTTTTGATGAAAAGCTTCTTACTTGTAGAGACCCTTGACTTGGAGTCCCCTTGCTGTTAGTTTGATACATCAATAATCTGGTATCAGGAGATATAGAAAGAAGTATTTTATATTTGTGGCCAGTAACAATATTATCAAGATTTCTTCTTGTATTATAATTACGAACATCACTGTTAGATTTAATTTCTAAAACTTTCATATTTTCTTTAATATATTATATATATATATATATATATATATATATATATATATACATACATAGCATAGGAAATATCTGAATTTTTAAAAAATAAATCTCTGAAGCTATCATGCCTCTTGACCTTGCAAAAAATTCTGGCAGTCCATTTTTGCGATTTAAATAGGTGCAGTGCATGATGAGAATGATCCCACACTGCAATACCATATTTCAACCAACTAAAATATAGAAATATAGGCATGATTAACTATTACCACAGTATCTACATCTGTATAGGATAAAGAAACCTGATGCAACTTTGCCACATATGCAATTAATATGTGGTTCCCTGCTGATGCGTAACCCCAAGAATTTGTTAATAGATGCAGTGGTGTTGCCAGGGGGCAGGTAGGCATTTGCCACCAGGAATAGGGGTTGCAAACTCATGGACCAATTTTTATTGGTGAAAGCAGATCTGCTAGGAAGTCACGGAGTAACGTAACATTACGACTTATGAGAGGCGTGGGTCATCAGAATTGCTTTTGGGAACTGGCCTGAGATGCAATGAATCACCCTCGTATTTATCATTAGGATATAGTGATACATTAGCTTGTTTATGTTTAGATGGTCAATGAGACTTAAGAAATGGCAATTGTAAGAAGGCCGGAGTAAAATATTTAAAAAACCTACTCTCTGTCTATCCAAAATGTGTGAAGTGATGATACTTGTGATATATTCTATGATCTCACCAAGACATCCAATTCAGTGGATTACAATATTTTACTGAAGAAAATTCAATCTTATTGGAATTTTGGGGTTGCAAATAACCTAATTACATCTTTCCTTGCCAATAGGAAACATGAAATATGAATTTATTCTCATAAAGATAGGAAGATATATCATTCTAATTACCTAAATTCAGGGACTCTTACTTTTTTATTCTCTATATTAATGATCTTTCATGTTTTAAAGTATATATATATATATATATATATATATATATATATATATATTCATACACACACAAGGCAACTAGGTGTTGAAGGAAACCCAGTGAACAACCCCTCGTTCGTCAAATCCCATCTTTCCTCCAAGATACCAACCACTTCCTTCAACGCCTAAAATCTCTCCCCTCCCACCTAACACAATCATGACAACAATAGACGTCTGCTCCCTTTATACTAACATCCCCCACCACGACGGACTGTCCGCCCTGAAAAAATCCCTTGACTCAAGACCACCTGATGCAAGACCCTCCTCCCACTTCCTAACGAAGCTGGCGGAAATGGTGCTCCACAAGAACAACTTCACCTTCGGAGGGCGCCACTACCTACAAATAAAAGGTATGGCGATGGGCACTTGCATGGCGCCCTCATATGCCAATGTCTTCCTAGGTGAATGGGAGGAAAGTTTCCTCGACATACACCCCAGACCACACCTGTGGCTGAGGTATATCGATGACATTTTCCTTCTTTGGAAACATGGACCCGACTCACTCCAATCCTTTTTACAGTGCCTCTCTTCCCACCCCACGCTCTCCTTCACCTACCACATTTATATATATATATATGTTTGCAGATGACACCAACAACCTTCTGAGATGTATGTGAAATGTCTATGTCCCAGCATAAAGCTCTATTAAAAATATAGAGAATTGGTCTGACACTAATAACATTGTTATTCATAAGGACAAATCTCTATTTATTCAATTTCATACCTTCCAGAAAAAAAGAATTTCTAGTCCATATTTGAAATTTGTTAATGGTACTGTAAGAAGTGCCCGTGGGCAAAGTATCTTCTCTGTTATATCTAATTAATGAAACATTTCTACAGGAAATCTTCCCTCTCCACTTAAAATATCTAAAATAATACCCATTTACTTCATTTCTGGGAAAACAACTTCATCTAACATCCTGGCAGCAAGTTTTCATGTAATGCGAATCAACAACCTCTGCAATTTATGCTGGGGCATAGACATTTCACATAACATATATATATATATATATATGTTTGCAGATGACACCAACAACCTTCTGCGATTTATGTGAAATGTCTCTGCCCCAGCATAAATTGCAGAGGTTGTTGATTCGCATTACATGAAAACTTGCTGGCAGGATGTTAGATGAAGTTGTTTTTCCAGAAATGAAGTCAGACGGACACAGTACACTTTTAAAAAAATCTTTGAAAGGTGGCTTTGTAATGCAATTGGCTTATAATTATTAATATCCTTTACATCTCCCTTATTTTTGTAAATGGGTATTATTTTAGATATTTTAAGTGGAGAGGGAAGATTTCCTGTAGAAATGTTTCATTAATTAGATATAACAGAGAAGATACTTTGCCCACGGGCACTTCTTACAGTACCATTAACAAATTTCAAATATGGACTAGAAATTCTTTTTTTCTGGAAGGTATGAAATTAAATAAATAGAGATTTGTCCTTATGAATAACAATGTTATTAGTGTCAGACCAATTCTCCATATTTTTAATAGAGCTTTATGCTGGGACATAGACATTTCACATACATCTCAGAAGGTTGTTGGTGTCATCTGCAAACATATATATATATATATATCTATATTAATGATCTTTCATCTTTTAAAGTGTGTGTATGTATATATATATATATATATATCTACTTTGAAAGATGAAAGATCATTAATATAGAGAATAAAAAATTAAGGGTCTCTAAACAGAGATGCCCCTTATAGCATTTAGGTAGTTAGAATGATATATCTTCCTATCTCTAGGAGAATAAATTCATATTTCATGTTTCCTATTGGCAAGGAAAGATATAATTAGGTTATTTGCTACCCCAAAATTCCAATAAGATTGAATTTTCTTCAGTAAAATATTGTAATCCACTGAATTGGATGCCTTGGTTAGATCATAGAATATATCACTTGTATCGTCATCAAATATCGCCTGTATTTGAAGAAAAGAACTTCTCCCCCCCCCCTCTCCCCGTCATCCTCCCTACCCCACATTGCCTTCATGCTTGTATTCCCTGCATATCTTTATATACATGACGTTTACAGCTTTACTTTACATTACTTTTGCCAACAATTTGTCTACACGGAAATGTAGTTCGACGAAATAACTTTCGGACGAATATTTCTTTGGATGATATGTCTTTGGACGAAATAAACATCGCACGAAATGTCTTTGGATGAAATGTTATTGAATGGAATGTCTGTGAACCAACTGGAGAGTTAGGTGATTAATGAATAATCTTTATATGAAGTAGCCTTTACAGGTAGGGGTAGAAGAGAAAGATTTAGATTGAAGTCCTCTATGAGGAGGAGAGAGAGGGCTTTAAAATTTTTCAGTCAAAGAAATCATAAAATAGGCATGGAAAGATGTAGATAAATAGGTGAGGTAAGTAGGAGGTAGCTTAGTTAAAATAAATTATATTTTCAGAAAAAAAGCATTAATGAATAATTCGAGAAAGGGCTTGGAGATGATAGCTAACTCCATTAATGAGAACGATTTTGGAATGGCTATTAATAGGAAGAAAACTAAAGTTAATAGTGGCCAGGGAAAACCGTCTTATAAAGAATAAATAGGTACAGTCAGCGGTTTTGTAAACAGCGTGGCTATTTCACCCGTAACAGACAAGTTACGGGTTTTAAGAAATATAATAAATAAAAGAACTTAAATGTAGTTGAAATATGAAATTTTAGTAATTTTACTTTCTCATGTACGAAGTATATTGCAAAAGTATTATTATCGCGAAAAAATTCGACCTCGAGATTTTTAGTGGTTTTCTCAGTGCCGTGTGTCTGTTACTGGCTATACAGCCTAAACGGTAGAGCGAAAATGAATGAAATCTCCTATTAAGCATTTTATCATACTGAGCAGAGTATATGAGGAAATGGTTGACCTTGCTCAATAATTAAGGGAAGTTTATTCTACGCATTTTTAACACCAATTTGATTTTCTCAGAAACGGCTTTAACGATTTTGATCAAATTTCGTACTGTTACTTGAGTTTACGTCTTAAATAATACTGTGCAGTTCATATTTCTCAAAAAATGAATATAAGGCTAGTTTATTCTAGGCAACTTTAACAATAATTCGATTTTCTCAGAAAGGGCTATAACGATATTGATCAAATTTCGTGCAGTTACTTATGTTTACATCCTCAATGATATTGTATAGTTCATATTTCTTAAAATATGAATATAAGGCTAGTTTATTCTAGGCAACTTTAACAACAATTCGATTTTCTCAGAAAGGGCTATAACGATATTGATCAAATTTCGTACAGTTACTTATGTTTACATCCTCACTAATATTGTATAGTTCATATTTCTTAAAATATGAATATAAGGCTAGTTTATTCTAGGCAACTTTAACAACAATTCGATTTTCTCATAAACGGCTCTAACGACTTTGATCAAATTTCGTAGATACTTGAGTTTACATCTACAATAGTACTTCATATTTCTTTTTTCTCAATGAATGAATATAAGGCTAGTTTATACTTGGTCAACTTTAACAAAAATCAGATTTTCTAAAAACCGTTACAATTTTCACTTTCTAAAGATAAATAAACAGCGCATTAGTATATGAGAATGTTTTTACAATGCTTGTTGTACTGATTTTTCAAAATTATTGTGGGGCACTCTTCTACTGACATAAAATAAGACTTTATTTGTTTAAACAATGATAGAAAGCGTTCAATAGATGGCAGCAAAGTGAGCCATCACGCCACCGTTTTCACAGAAGATCGTCGCATGAAAGAAACATAGTTCAAGGAAGTTCGCGCTTTTATTCTCCTCTGTGTAATCCACAAAGTTAAACCTCGGATGATAATATAACTCTTATTTAATGGAGATGATTTTGACATAAAAATCCTAGCAAGTCCCAGGAGCTTCCAGCTGTATCGTTGGATACCCAGAAAGACACGGATCACCACCGTTGAACGGGCCACCATTGCAGCTGCGCGAAGGACACTCTTCATAAGGTAAAGTATCTATTTTTTGTGAGCTGCCGAATAAGTCTTAACGTGGTGGAATTCCATATTAGGATATACGAAGGAAATGAACTTGGTTTATCATTACTTACAAGTATACTAAAGCCCTGATTTGCATCGACTCGATTTGGGTTGTTTCGCTCTTGCGTCGTTTAGGTATCAATGTCTAAAAAATCTGTTGTGCATCATAAAAACCAATATTTGCGTCGTTTATTATGTAAATGTATGTACTGAGAGAAACAAGTCATAATCAAAATATGCGTGAGAGTATGAGCGAAGAGTTACTTTGTTTTAAATTGGTTGATTAAGCGTCATATTTTTGAAGTATTCTATTTCGAAGTACAGGTATCCCTCGCCGTTCGCGGGGGTTACGTTCCCGAAGACTCCGCGAACGGCAAATGCATAAACTAATGGAAGAATGGGATTCCGTTCCTACATCCGCGAAAGTGGTCCTAAGTGATTATTTACTTTACCTTACTGACGACTGTAGGCCAGAGAAACAAATAGTAAGCTTAAAATATGAAAGGAAAACCAAACCGACACACGTTTATATTTTGGAAAACTAAGAAAACAGAAATTTATTAACTCACCGTGAATTATGTAGAGTATACGTAGGATATTGACAATGGAGGTGTTTCGGAAGAGCATTACACCATTTTATTTTTGAGGTTTTGTAAAAATTAAATTTATTTTACTCATAATCCGTATTTGGAGATAGAAGAGGAAGATGAGGGACTTGGCTTCAGAAATTCTGTGATTTGGAGCTGTTTCCCTTTTGTTTTGATTTTTTTTTATAAATTTCGTCATAGGGAGATATTGCAGAGTCAATTATTCTCTTAAAATTGATGCTTCTTTCCATAGATGGATCAGCCTGCATTACTTTCTCTTTCAACTCCATATTTAAAACTCCATATTTAAAATTTCTGCTAAGGTCTTCTTCTTGTTTTCGCTCTCACTTGATTGTGCAAATTCTTCAAGTTCCTCATTTGCTAATTCTTCTTGTTGAAAGTTGAGCAATTCCTCCACTTCTTCTTCTTTTAGATCTTCAAAGCCCTCTCCACCTACATTTCTAGCCATTTCGATGATCTCTTCAACTTCTCCGCGAATGCTGGGATAAACTTTGGAACGAACAGCTTCGGGTCAAAGTTTCTGCCAACATGCATTTATTGTCGATTGCTTTACTTCGTCCCATGATTCTTTTATCATATGAATGGCTGTTCGAATGTTGAATGAACTCCAACATTCACGAACAGAAATCAAAGAATTGCTGTCCATTTGTTTTAAAATATGTTTGAAAGTTCGGCGAATATAATATAATAATATTTGAAGGTCGCAATGATTCCTTGGTCCATCGGCTGTAAGAGTGGTGTTGTGTTTGGTGGTAGGAATACAACTTCTACGTCAGAATAGGCTTCTGCAAGAGAAACTCGATGACCCGGAGCGTTATCCAATACGAGAAGCATGGTACTACTATACGGAAGCGCGGCGTTCAAATTAATACGGGTACGTATTAGATGTCGACCGTAATTAAGATTCTTTTCAGCCTGCGATTGCTAGTAATTATGTCGCATTATAATAGAAGTCATAAATACATTTCTTGCTTTTTGTCTTTTATTATGTCACACTGTATTTTCAGGTATTAACTGTGATCCTAAAGAGTTGGGGCACCTCTGCCAATTGATGCGTATTCATTTCTCGTCCGCCATACGCACGATTAATTCCTTTTGTCTAACAACTGTAAAGCTTAAAGGATATGGTAATTTTATTGACACATCAGGGGGGCTTGGAAAAATTGGGCAGGTCACATCTTCTATTATATAAAGTCACTTCTTACATGTAATTATCTAATTATATAAAGCTGCTTCGTACTTACGATATATGTATACATAGATAGAATGATACAATTTTTTTATTTATTTATTCGTCATAAATACATGTCCAGTGAGACTATATGAATCACAAAATACAGTCATTTGTACAAAAGAAAAATCACAGTGAGTGTTTGAATACCTTATATCAGAGATTATTTACCTCATTTAATCCATTTAGATTCCTATTTAAAACCCAAACTTTATAAACAAGTGCATAAACTTTTTGTATATCCATCAAGAAAAGAGCAATGTAAATGAACAATATTATGCTTCTAATTAAAAATGTTCACTTGAAAATGTTGTCAAATACCATTATAAAATTAAACAAAACAGAATAAACAAAAGAAACTTTCAAGTTGGGTAAAAGTATAGAACCTATTACTTAATACAACAGATTAATGGCAGAAAAAATTACATAAATCATATACATATAGCTGAGAACAATAAAACATAAAACAAATATAACAGTCTTATATTGAAGTAAAAGTAAATTACATTACATAAATGTGACTATAAAAAGAAAGCAATAGAGTAGCTAGCTATAAGTAAGTAATTAGTAACCATATAAAGGAATAAAGAAAAACAATTAGGATTCTAGGTATTCAGCCCATAATGTGTCAATGAGTCTTTTCTTAAATACAATTACATTTTAAGTTTCTTTCACATGTAGGGACAAGTTATTATAATAATAAATAGCTTTGTATTTTAAACTGTTTGACCCGTATTTACTTGAATGGGGAACTTGAGTTTTCACATTAATGTCATCCTTCCTTCGGCATGCCTGAATCCACTTCTTTTGGACCGAAGCTTCTCTAGGAAAACGAAAAAACCTCACATTTCCTTTGGCATTTCGATCCGTATTGTTGCAGCCAAATACTGCACAAATAGTCATATCTAAAAATCACTTTCACACTCTCGCAAAAAACCGCACTTAAGTGAGACAAGTAAGTAAACTCGGTAACCACTTAAAACAGCCGACTACTTGCGGACCAGGTGACGTCACGCGTTCGAGACTATCGCATAGCACAGCTATCGATTCTTGACACGGATGCGCAACGACCTACCTATATATTAGTATCATGACGAGAAGCACTTTAAATGACAAATTCGTCTGCCTCAGATAGATCTTCACCTGCTGGATGAAGCAGTTGGCAAACCAATCTTCGAACAGTTTACAAGTAACCCATGCCTTCTTATTAGACCTCCAAAAGACAGGTAGATCTGATTTAATCTTCCCTTTTAGAGCACGAGGATTTTCTGAACGGTAAATTACCATTGGTTCGCATTTGAAATCTCCCGAAGCGTTTCCACATAATATTACAGTGAATCGATCTTTTGCAGCCTTAAAACCTGGAGCAGTACGTTCCTCTTTGGAAATGAAGGTCCTATTTGGCATTCTTTTTCAATATAAACTGGTTTCATCGACATTGAAAATTTGTTCTGGCTTATAACCTTCCTCCTCGATAAGCTTCAAAAATTCACCGGGGAATTCCATCGCTGCATCTTGATCAGCTGATGCAGCTTCTCTTGTTAGCTTTGTTCTGGCTTATAACCTTCCTCCTCGATAAGCTTCAAAAATTCACCGGGGAATTCCATCGCTGCATCTTGATCAGCTGATGCAGCTTCTCTTGTTAGCTTAATGTTATGCAAATTTAAACGCTTCTTTAAATTATCAAACCAGCCCTTACTCGCTAAAAAACAGGTAGAAGAATTCTCTTCATCATCGTCTTCAGTTCCACTTTTTAAATGTTCATAAAGGTTAAGAGCTTTACTTCTTATTAACTCCGTGCTAAGGGGAGCATTTTTCTGTGTTTTATCCTCTATCCACACACTTAAAGAGTTTTTCCATTTTTTCTAACACAGGGTCACGTTTACTTACAAAAGAAACTTTAGCACTAGACGGAGTAGAAGCCATTACACTACTTCGTATTTTGTCTTCGACCCTTTTTATAGAACGTATGGTTGATTCATTTACTCCATATTCTCTACCAATGGAAGCATAACTAGCTCCACTTTGTAACTTATCTAATATCATGATTTTTTCCCTCAAAGTCATGACTTTACGCTGGTTCTTAGCTAATTCGTTCCTTCCACTTATATTAACACGTTTAGATGTCGTAATAATGTAAAAGAATGGGTTAATTTAAAATGTTTATAAAAGCACTCTACTATAATACAATGCCAACGTCACTAAGCGTAGTCCTGCCTAATTTAAAACGAGAGAATAAAATGAAACATCACATTAATACCATAAACACACCAAGGATATCAAGTCATGTTGCTTGCGGCACTATAGAACAGAAAGTGATATAAATGTGGAAAACGGAAACTTGCGAAGGTCCCCCCATATTCCCCTAAAAGTCCCTTTTTCAACAAGCCGCGTGTCTTTTAGTCCGATGGCCATATTTATTCCGCGTAAAAACAAGCAGACTTAATACTGTTTACACAGGTGGCGAGACAAATAAATAGAACATAGAGTGGAGCAAACTGGGAGATTTTCCCGTTCAGTATTCTATGGATCCTTCAGGAAACGGGAAGATTTCCCCGTTCGGTACGACAAAAAAATGAGTAATGGGTATTGCTGAGAAACCGCGAATAAGCAAAACCGCGAACGGCGAGGGATACCTGTAATTCATTTTGCATTTTACACACCAAATATCACTTTCTTCTCGAAATTGGTTTGGACAAGTTGCGTACAGTGTTTCAACACTTTGTACATAATGTAACTTTTCAAGCATGAGAACAGCTACATCACACTCACTCAAACGTTAAGTCATTTATGAGTCGGAGTTTCCTTGCGGCTTGATATTGAGAGTGGCTTAGGTCGACGATATCTGTGATTTGCTGTCATCACAGACATACCAATACTCAGTATTACTTATTAGACAGTAGAAAATTATTTTTAGAAACCTTTCCAGTCGGCAGTGTGGATACCCTACGACGTCGATCTGTAGCGGACGCCAGTGACATCCAGTGACGCTCTACGCACCAGTGCAAAAGGTAGGAAAATTATTTATAAACAAAAGTAATAACGTTGAAAGAATAAATGTATTCCTATGTTCCTAGATCTGGACCTGGTGGATCTGTAGAGACAATGTGGAAACTTAGTCTTTCTATAACCAAAGTGGTAATTCGTGTGTAAAGGAGTTTGATCCTTGAAAGAATTTATTTTACAAAATTAGTGCCGAGTACCAAAAAACACCCTATTTGTTCAAGTCCTTTATGGATATCACCACCACCCGAGGAAATTTCACACAATTGAAAATTACGTTATGACATCAAAACACATTGTGTCAAGAATAAAAACTTTTTTGGAAAAAACAGGAATACTTTCGTTCTACCAACATCATAATGGAATTTCATTAAGTCAGGGCTACTACTAATTTTATTAAAAAGAGCGATGTTTGAAATTTCATACAAATTAACAGTTTTTATACCATTTTTTGTTTTTAATTTCAGATATGAGTGCAAGTGGTAAAGTAGAAAAACGTAAAAAGCTCAGAAAGACTGTGACACTATAGGTAAAGTTAGATATTCTACGGCGCTGTGATGCAGGTGAGAATTGTGATGTGCCTTCAGTATGTCGAGAGATTTCTAACATAGCTACAGAGGTCGGTTTTGTTGGAATGGAAGAAGTCGATATCAACGAGTTAGTGCTTGCCTCTGATGAAAATGAGCTGAGTAACAAGGAATTGATAGATCTACATTTGCAAAATGCTTTTGAAGATGACAACCCTGCTGAAATAACCGACTGTGAGAAACGTATTCTGACTACAAAAAGACATTGCAAAGCCTTTCAGTTGATGGAAGAAGCTTTGGAGATCTTTACTGTAGTCGACCCTGACGAGGAAAGAAGCACAAAGGTGGAAAGGATAGTATCGGATGGAATAAGTTGTTATAAAATAATCTATAATGAGATCAGAAGAACACTGTACAACAAACTTTGGATGGGTTTGTTTGTGTAAGATCTCAGAATGTGGTTGAGTCAGAACATGAGGTGCTGTCATCATCTGAGTAAGAACTATTTTGTAAGTTTTTCATGTGTATTGAGTTTTATTTTTGCATTTAATCTTGGAATAAATCACGTATTAGTTTACGTTGTCATTGTTAGAATATGAAATATTTCGTTATGTAATTATGTGTGTGTTATGAGTTTTGTATGTATTTGTCCTTTTTAACTTAAATAAATTACGCATCTACATATGTATTAGTTTAACTTTATATCGTGTTGTTATTCCTGCAACGCACCTATTTTTTATGATTCTACGTGCATATTTAAATGTGATTTAAAAATTTTAACGGAAATTTGGAAGGCTAGAAACAATTCTGCTTATTTAAAGGATTTATTATGTACGTATGTATAGCAAATAGCAATTCGATTTGCGTCGTTTCACTTTGCGTTGTGTTTTTTGGGAACA
The DNA here is from genome assembly GCA_036926305.1 of Uropetala carovei. Classification (NCBI taxonomy): domain Eukaryota; kingdom Metazoa; phylum Arthropoda; class Insecta; order Odonata; family Petaluridae; genus Uropetala; species Uropetala carovei. The sequence goes on along the minus strand of JAXCHB010000041.1, from coordinate 1,069,466 downwards.
TCCCCAACGCAAATCGGGGCTTTAGTGTATATTTCTTTCATATTTCCTTCCAAATTTTTAGCAAATGACGCAACATACCTACTTAGACTTAGATCAGTGAAATTCAACTTAATGTCATGTGCGGTGTTTTGATGTGATACGCGATATCATTGAAGGTGATGATGATTATTTCGGCAAAACTGTTTTCCCTGAACCCTAAGATGAGTTAATCTCATAATTAATTAACCATCCTATTATAATATTTATTCATCATAGCTAACACAATAATTGCACTGGTTAAACGTGTCCTTATGAGCTATGGGCTCCGTAGGTGTAAAATAACAAGAGTGAAATGGTGGAAATTTAATTATATGCGTGAGTGCATAATACTGATCACAAATGAAAAGAGTGCAAAGGAGAAAAATTCTGAACTTGACCGGGACTCGAACTCGGGTCTCCCACTTGCATATAAGTTAAATTTCCACAATTTCAGTCTTGTTATTTAACATCTTCTCAATTTCTGGGATAAAGGTAGAGTGATTTCCGCTGTGCCTCAGTGAGGATATCTAGTGTCGGAAGCACCCCCGCGCAACTTAGCTCTAAAATCATGACCGAGAAGTTTGGTAGACTCACGCTAAGCCTACTGGCGCTAGTGTCGAGTAAAAATGTGAAAGAAATAGAACGGAACTGTGTAGGTTACTCCACGTGCTCTTATTCACCTTTTAAAACGTACAGATCGTGTGAGAATTTGAGTACTGACGCTGTTTTAACTGAGGTTTAAACTTTCACGGAAAACTGCCGATTATTATAAGGTGTTCAGTTGTTGGTTGCTGTTGGTTGCGGGAATATACAGGAAATTCCTGACAAAGTTTTTTTCTTTCCCGAATGACCCCCCCCCCCCTTCCCATTTCCCCTATCTCTCTTTCACCTCTTTTCCTTTCCCTCCTCCCTCTCTCCTTTACCCCTCCCTCCCCCCCCTCTCCTTTTCCCATTACCCTCTCTTTATTTAAACTGCTTATAAAACACGTTATTTTTACTCTCGTAAGCTATATAGATATTCATATTATTAAAAGGCAAGAATCCCATATAATAGTATTGTAGCGTTTCCATGGTAGATAAAATTTCTCATTGTTATAAATTTTAAAATTTCTCGTTTTTATTCAGTTAAAATAAAATATTTAAGCTAATTCGGCATGAATTCGTATTCTGTTTTCAAAAATAATTATTTTCACTCATTTTTCCGTTTAATACTTCAAGTCCGGAGTTTGTATCATAATTTTAAGTAATTTGAAAATGCAATTTAAAAATGCCTTGCACCGATTTCAATGCTTTTCTTATGGGGTAATAAATGGTTACTTGGTAACGGTAATCAACAAAGCATACATACCTAAGCGTTTTATATGTATAGATAGATTCCGTTTCAGTGCTTCATCCCATATATCGTATAAGCTTTAAATTCATGAAATTCCTGTAATAGTGATTTTGATACAAAATGAACCTTCAATGTTCAAATCTGATGTTTAGGCAGATTTGAAAAAGCCGCTGTATGACGTCACGTTAAGAGCGACGCTATTGCCATCTCGTGTGAGTCCACCGCAAGACTTCGGAATAGCTGTTTATATGGGAGTTTATCCCCCCTGGTCGGAAGGTTTACTGAGTTGGCCATTTCTTCACCGTAAATACCCCAATTCGAGAATGGAGAATTAGTCTGGCTTGGTAGCTTAGTCAGTTAAAGCACCTACCCGGCAATTGGTTAGACCCGGGTTTGAGTCCCGGTCAAGTTCAGAATTTTTCTCCTTTTCAATCTTTTCATTTCCGTAGGTGTAGTCTACGTAATCTCATTTTTCCATTTTAGATGATGATTTATAGGAACGTAAACCCCTCAAATGTTCATATATTAAATTCATGAAATTCCTGTAATAGTGATTTTGATACAAAATGAACATTCAATGTTCAAAGCTGATGCTTAAGCAGATTTGAAAAACCTCTCGAAAACTTCAAATGGTGGTGGAAGGGGAAAACGCCCTGATTGGCTATTCGCTGCGCCACGGTCAAGCTTCATAAGAGTACAAAACGGGTATAGTTATATAAGACGAATGTCGTTAATACGCGCTCTATTCTAAGTGAATCAGATAATATATAACATTTTGGAGAACCGGGGGGGAGGGGAGATATTCCCACCCCCTCTTTTGAAGTCTGTGAGAAATAAGTAACGTTGATGTATAATTAACTGGAGGATCTGCGTTGGAAGGTTTCGAGCGATGACTTTCCTCGAAGCGGGCCCGGGTTCGAATCATGGCGGTGACTGGTATTTTTCAAACTAGGCCCTTTGTTTTGTCCTTCGGAAGTGACAGAATGCCTTAGTGCTTTCTCCAAAGAGTAGGCTAATTCCTGAACCGGGTTTCTCTCCTTCCTTCTGTGTGTGTATGCCGTGTCATCCTCGAAAGTGTTTGTCTGACAAGATGCCGACCTGTCTGCATAATACACGGGGCACCTCAGTAAAGCAGAAGTAAAAGCCTAAGGTAGGCCGCACACCGACGCGTCAAGACACGCGTCAAGACATAGTCAATTTTTGTTTAAGTCATGCTTCAGACAAGCCCCCGCACACTGGAGCGACACCATGTCTGCAACGAGACGAACGTCACTTGGCCAGTTCGCACTATGACTTCTTCGAGTGAGGATGAAATTTTAAAGTACGCATGGTTTAAATTACGTAGAAAGAAAAGGAAATGGATCCACGACTTCAACAAGTCTTGTGATGAGCATGGTGGATACATTTTGGCACGTGATTTGTTGAAAGATCCTGAGAAATTTCAATCATACTATCGGATGTTCCCAGACAACGAAGAACAAAGTTGCCACACCTCAATAAAATTTACAACCTTGCTGCGGAAGAGCGAATTCTGAGGCTGTAGAACTGAGAAATCGTTTGTGTAGTAATTTTTAAAACCGAATGCAATTATTCCTTGGCAAAACAGGCGCACTTTCACATAATATAAAGAATTTAGGTAGAAAAAATATTTTTTAAAACTTTTTCAATGTATTTTTAATACATATCTAATGTCAATTTAATGGAAAAGGTATTTTTACTTGTAATACATTTTTAAAAGAAAATACATGTTTATTGAATTAACTCGACACTTTCTCCAAGGCATTTTGCAGACTATATTTGCAGATTTTGCAGACTATTTCATTAACCGGAAAAGGGCGACATTAAATATTCTGTATACTCGAGTCTGTACATCATATGGAAATCATTCATTTTGATAGTAAATATAAAATTTTTAATTATATTTAACCGGTTTCCTTAGATATTTCACACCAGGCTTTCTCGAGCTCATCCCTGTTACTATGCCCAGGTAATGAATAATCAAAAATTATAGGAAACTAGCTGAAAGTACCCGGCGATGCCCGGGTTATGCCAAACACATAACCAAGTGACCAAGAGAAAGTTGCCTTTACACTGTTATCCATAAATCTTAAGAATTTTAACTTGTAAGAACATTAAAATGGAATCGAATCTTTAATGAAGCATACTTACCTTCTAATTACAGCAAATGCCCCATATATTGCTGTGCGGTATGTGTGTCATTTACGAACCAAAGAAGCATTTGTCACTTTCTGGGGAAATGTTAGCGTCCTAGAAAAACTTTTATAGCTTAGAAGTTTTATTCACAACCACAAACTGATGTCGAGTGACTTCTATGGAGAGTATTATAAATGTGCGTTAGTAAGCATTACAGATGTATAATATAAAGGTTTTACTTACTAAAAGGTTAGATTCCAGCATACACACGATGAATTGTCGTTATAAACGCTTCCCATACGCAGTCAACAGAATAATTATCCTTAACTATGTACGTTGCTATACATCATTAATTTCGATGCTTAAACAACAGTTAGAAGCGAATAACGCTATTCTTTCACCTATTTGAAGGTTTAATTGGCATTAATTGAATCGGAGGCAACAATTACGGTCGCCTTGACAACGTCGGAAAGAATACGAAATATCCGTAAAATTTCAAAAACAATTGCGTATTTCTGAATGATTCGACAGTGTAACATGTAAGCATCGCAAGAATAAGATAGTATAGAGTTTTAGCCGTCGAATAAAGCAAAAACGAAGAAAATCGGTCCATATTTACGTATTTTAACGAATGAAGGAAAAAAACCTTGCACTTTGAAAAATCGAAAATCCTGTGTAAACTTATGGGAAAATAAAATTGTCTCCTGGAATCGAACCCGGGTCGATTTTGGAAATCCGAAGTACCCTATGTTACTCGTAGAGTCATATGAAGTCAATTTGCAAAGTTTGGTCCCGATAGCTGAAAGGGCGTGGGAATGTATAAGGAACATACGGACAGACTTTCAATTTTATTATATAAGATTTCTCCACCGCTTGCACTAATTTTACATTAATTTCTTCCTCGGACATGATTCCTCCTTCGCTGACAGCTAAAGGATGACTGAAGCATGACGCAGAAAAAGGAACACGCGGTGTCTTTTTAGGCTTGTCTCAGACATGATCCTGACGTCAGCGGCATGACTAAGACCAGTGTGCGGCGGTTTTCATTTACCCATTGTGTTCCATTGTGTTCCTTTCCTTGCGTCACGTCGCAGACGCCGTGTCTTGACTAACGTCTCTGTCTTGACGCGTCGGTGTGCGGCCGGCCTAAAGGCCCGCTCACACTTGGGAGAAACGCGGCGAAGCGAAGCGCGGCGACAAGAAGCATCCGACTAACACTTAACCCGTCAGCGTCGTCATGCGTACTGGGAACGTCGCGGATGTCGCTAGCTTTCTTTATTTTTTTGACACAGTAAATTTTATTGGATATGGATAATCTTTATATATTTTAAAAGAGGAACCTCTGGCCTTCCTATTGTGCTTAATTCTGTAATTTTTACTCTCCTTCTTTTTACTTTTATTATACGTTAAGTTTTGTGATTAAATTTTCACGTAGATAGGAGAATTGGGGCATTTTGGCTTCTAAAAAAGCCCCTATTCAACGAAATCTTTGCACGAAAGCAACTGTGAGGTGTAAGAAGAGGATATAGGCCCCATTTGTATGCTATCAGACATCTATCCCGCTCTTGAGACGTTTTTATATTGTGTCATCACTTTGAGAGGGAGAGAGAGGAGGTCTGGGCCATGTGCTTGGTTTAGTATTTCATGAGGGAATATAGCTAGAGGGAGACAGACTAGAGGATCATATTTTATATTTATCTTTTGTATTTCCAAGATATTTGCGATATGGAAAGCGTGTGAAATATGCTGACGCTTGTACCGCGCGGAAAATGTTCTCTCGTCGCTCTGAAAAAATCAGTCTGAGTGAAACCTTGCACTGTGCGGAGGCAGGTTTCGTTCGCCTTTCTTTACCGTGGTAAATTTTACGTTTACTTGCTTACTTATTTTCAAAATACTAGGAGTAATCATGTGCTCAACCAGTGAAAATAGTCAAGCAATACCGAGTGCTGACAAGGAGACGGAAGTCCTACTCGGAAGTGATTCGGAAGAAAGCGTGAGTTCGGACAGTGATAGTGAGAATCATTGGATGAACGTACTCAAATTGATTCACTGACACATAATCATAGTGATCATGAGGAGGATAATGTAGAAAACTACTTCTGGGAGGGCATGGAGAATTACGTAGGACGAAAGGAGAATTTCGTTGGTGGTTACGGACCTCAAAAGGCAGCTAAGGGTTTGACTGACATTGTAAGTACTTTTCAATTGTTTTTCGATGAGGAATTTGTTAGTGCCATATTAAATGAAACCAACCGATATGCTGACCAATACATCAAAGCAAGTGAGCGTACATTTTCGATGAAATCTAGAGTTTTATTGTGGAAACCAATTACCGTGGAGGAAATGTACGTCATTTCCAAAAGTCAAGCGACACGGCTCGGTCACGCCACACATAGGCCGGAGCTGAAAGTCCGAGTATGTTGGTATCCATTGCTTGAGGGGAAGCAGGAGAGGGGAATGATAGGGGGGGGGGGTGCAAGAGTGAGGAGGTGGGTCTCGAAGCCTGGGTAGGCTTGCAGGGAGAAACGAACGGAATCAGAGCCGGTGAGACAAACGCCATTCAACAGTGCGAGAGCATCCAATCCAACTCGGAAAAAAGGACTCTCTGAGAGGTTGCCTTCGCATGCCAAGGGTAACAAGAAAACCTCCGAGAGAAGGAGGCGTGTAAACGGTTCGAAGAGAGGGGAACATGAAGAATATTCCGCGTCTAGAAAGCACTTGCGGAAAAGATGCAATATTTTCATCTTTGTGAGCGTTATTAATGCGAAATGCTAGGCTGCACTTCACTTCGGAAAGCGTAAAAAATCATCAATGGGTCAAGGGCAAAAATCATATAATACTCCATAAATTAGGATAACAAAAATGAGAGAGGTTGATTTACTGGAGATCCTGAATGAGCATCTTCTGCCTATGTCAGACAGATAGTGCCAGACGGCGAAGACGTGGTAGTAATACAGGATAATACTAATATTTAGTGAAGTCTCAGCCTGAGTCGATCACTCCTTGCATTCGACGGTTAATGAACCGTACTAAATTTTCACATATTCGTGGCCGTCGTCCGATTGAGCCCCAGAGTTCCATAACATTCTCATCAAGAGCGGCTGCCGTCCTCAACTTTCCTTCCGTCCACTCATTCACCATTATACCCTATAAGTTCTCAATGGGATTCATATCCGGCAAGCGAGCTGGCCAGGGCAGAACATTGATAATTCAGTTCTGGTCAAAAAAATTGTCGAGTTACACCGGCCGTAACTAACGACGAATTATCCTGTATTACTACCACGTCTTCGCCGTCTGGCACTATCTGTCTGACATAGGCAGAAGATGCTCATTCAGGATCTCCACTAAATCAACCTCTCTCATTTTTGTTATCCTAATTTATGGAGTATTATATGATTTTTGCCCTTGACCCATTGATGATTTTTTACGCTTTCCGAAGTGAAGTGCAGCCTAGCATTTCGCATTAATAACGCTCACAAAGATGAAAATATTGCATCTTTTCCGAAAGTGCTTTCTAGCCGCGGCATATTCATTTATGTTTCCCTATCCCATTGTAAGACATCACTGTGGACTTCGAACCTTTTACACGCCTCCTTCTCTCGGAGGTTTTCTTGTTACCCTTGGCATGCGAAGGCAACCCCCGAGACAGTCCTTTTTTCCGAGTTGGATTGGATGCCCTCGCACTGTTGAATGGGTTTTGTCTCATAGGCTCTGATTCCGTTCGTTTCTTCCAGCACGCCAACCTAGGCTTCGAAACTCACCTCCTCACTCTTCCACCTCACTATCATGCCCCTCTCCTGCTTCCCCTCAAACAATGGATACCAACATACTCGGAACTTTCAGCTCCGGACTATGTGTGGCGTGACCGAGCCGTGTCGCTTGACTTTTGGAAATGAGTACACTGTTTTGGGAATTTTTATGTTGATGGGAATTGTTCCTATTTTTCGACGAAAAGAGTTCTATCCACACCAGGCTTCGGCGATGTCATCACTAGGGATCGATTTGAGCTTATTTACAAATTTTTGCATTTCAGTAATATTATTTAAAATTATGAAGGTTACCCATATTTAAGAAAATTTACTGTGTCAAAAAAATAAAGAAAGCTAGCAATCTCTGCGGCGTACCCAGTACACAGGACGGCGCTGAGGGGTAAGAAGCCTTATTTGAAGGTTTTTTTCTGAAAAACTTACGGGGAAGAAGTTGAAATCCAAGATAAAACAGTATATGTGAAGTACTCCGTAAACTTTGAATAAAGAAAAACTGAGTAAATGGCTTCCGTGATTGAGTGAAAGAATTCATCGAGGTATTTCACGAGAATAATAATAACTAAGAAGGTGTGAAAAACAGGTAAATATACATAGTTTTATGTAAAACCTCAAAATATTTCAGTCAAATTCCTTAAATATCTAATAAGTTACGAATTTTTATATGATTTCGCGCAAAAACTGCGAATTTCCCTAAATCTCTTCCGACCTGCGTGACGTATTATATTTAAATGTCCTGCGCGCTTGAGGGGTTAAGAGAAGGAAGCGGAAGAAAATTTACGAATGCGCCCGAACCTCACGATGATTCCCGATCTCCCGTGCATACCCATCTCAGCGACCGCTGGTGATGGCCAAAGAAAAAATGACGGATGCCCTCGAACCTTCACGAAGGCTGCCGATCGCACAAAAGTTCGCCTCGTGACGTCAGACGAAGCGAAGAAATATTCTCCCAAAGAAATTCTTTCCGCTTCTCCTCGCTTCCGCTCCCTTCGCCGCGCCTAAGTGTGAGCGGGTCCATTTAACTCTACGGTAAGAATATTTTTCTTGGAGGCGCGCTTCTCTTCGCTTCGCCGCGTTTCTCCTTAGTGTGAGCGGGCCTTAAAACGCCTGCGATCAACAATGCGGTATGAGACCCTTGTTCGACTCTCAATCATGGAAAATTTTCCCAATTTCTTTCACTTTATATTAAAAACCTATCCCTTAGCGATATACGATCTATTCTTTACACTAGATTCAAATAATATCTAGATTATCATATATTCTTACAAATAACTATTAAAAATCTAATATAATTCTTGACCAATACCCGCTAGTGAGTTGCTCCAGGATCCTGTTAACCATGTCTTTACTATGGCTATCAGTACAAATTATTCTTAACTTTTAAAATATAATATGAACGTTCGTATGGAGTGGAAATTATTTAAACAAGCGTGTTTTTCACTTTATCATCTTATCTATATACCATCTCTTTGTTTATAAGTAACCATTTTGTACAATAATCTTACATTTGTTATTATTTCATTCGCAGATTTTGCTTTACTTCCCCTAAACGCTGCTTAAATTATTCTTAAAATACTTTTGGAAAGGCGTTGAAGGTAAGGTTATAATAATGTCATCTTTACTTAAGAAAATTTTTATATTGTTAATTCGGTATTTTTAACCAAATGTACATCGTGTGCCTATTTTAATGATAGTACTACATGCTTCTTTTGCATAATTTTAAACGTTATATTTTTTTTAATTTGCATTGTTTCAATTTCCCAGATTTTTGCGGAGCTGCTTCTTCCTAAAGCAGCATCCTACTAATAGAAATGGATAATAGAGAAAGTGTGGACCATGTTATAGAAATACGCGCAAAGATAGGAGAGTGGAGGGGTACAAAGAGGATAATGTTAGTACTCATCGAGGAGGAGCTAGAGGAGGAGCTAGAGGAGGAGCAATCCCAAGAATTTGACGAGCCCAATTGCACTCAAAAACTTGAAAGCAAGACAGTGCTTGAGAAAAAAACAACATTTTCAGAGGAAATGGAAATAGCGAATGAGTTTCTGGATCAACTGGCTTCAGAATTAACGGATAAAGCCGACGAATGGAGGGACGTAAAGGAGATATGGACTGATGTATTAGAAGAAAGTCCTATGGAAATAACCGAAGAGGGCGGTTACGAATTTCCTGGATTTGCAGTCTCGGTAAACTGATTTCCAACCTGGCCTACGTATACCGTATACGGGAAAAGGTCTATCGGTACTCTTTCCATACAGTATACAGTCACGAGGGTCTCGAGATAAGATTCTTTCGGCGGTCTGCATATTTTCTCTTTAGAAATAAAGAGGCTTATTCCTTCCATTCAGTCCTGGGTTGACAGCCGTATCGTAATGGATTTTCCGTTCTTCTTTAGACTTCTTGTTTTGAGTGTTCTTTAAAGTTATTTTTTAAATTCGTCTTTTAAAATGGCTAGAAAACTTACGTAAAGAGAAATGGAAGTAAATTTGGAAAGCGGTTTTGAATCCGAAGTAGATATGGTAAATATAAGTCCAAGTGCGTTGTGGGTCTATGCATTGGCCCGCGTTTCCGAATATACTCGGCAAAGCAGATCCTGTAAGAGGCTACGCTTTATCCAGAAACATGTGTGGTATGTTTTCTCTGTGTCCTATTTTCTCATTTTAATGATATCTTGATGCGTTCCTCTGTAGAGTGAAGCGTAATGTTTTGCTAATAATTTTTTCCCAGTTTCTGTGAGCGTATTCGTCAAAAAAAGACTTCCGAAAAAAAATAATTACTAGATTATGCTGTTCTTTCCTTTGAAATACTTTATTATGTGAATATTTTATAATTTATAATTCTCGATAAATGTAATGTATGTAAAATCATACGATTTGTTTGAACAAGGCATTGAAATGCTCGGCCACTAGGAGGTACATATATTTTAGATTAAATTCTGACTTTTGAAGGTTAATCCAAAAAGAAGATAAAGCGATTAATCCCTGCAATAACTAAAGCAATGGGGAGCGGCCATTGGACGGCGAGGGAAGAGGTTTCCTCTCCGTTTGGTTACCGTCTGATGTCACAATGTCACAGAGTTACTCAATGCTAGTATAATATCGCGGTATATTCGAAGGGGAAAAATTTTTAATTCTACCTTACCTTAGTCTTAATGATTATCGCTGCACCCTTATAGACGAACTCACGACCAGTTGCTTTCCTTCAAGTGTCTTTCAGCGACTACTTTTAACTTCTTACAGGACCTACTATAAAGGCGACGTCAATGCAAGCGTTTATTTAGATTATCAATGAAGAGAAGATAACCATATAATGTGTTTACAAAATAACGTGCGCCTCTATTCTCATCTAATTTTTAATGCGTCAGTCTATTTGCGTTAGTAGACATTACAGATGTATAATATAATAGTTTTACTTACAAAAAGTTAAGATTCCGGCATATAAATAATGAAATGCCATGATTAAACCGTTAGAAACCCTTCCCAGACGCAGTCAAGAGTACAATTATCTCTAAATATTTATGTTGCTATGCGTCATTAATTTCGATGCTCAAACAACAGTTCGATGCGAATAACGCTATTCTTTCGTGTATTGGTAGGTTTAATTGGCCTTAAATGAATCGGAGGCAACAATGAGAGTCTCCTTGGCAACGCCCGGAATGAGTACGAAAATTCCGAAAAATTTCGAAAAAGAATGCGTATTTCTGAACAATTTGACCGCATAAAGTGTAAACATTGCAAGAATAAGATAATAATTTAGCCGTCGAATAAAGTAAAAAAAGAAGAAAATCGGTCCATATTTACTTACTTTAATGAACGAAGTAAAAAAACCTTGCACTCTGAAAAATCGAAAATCCCGTGTAAGCTAATGGCAAAATATAATTGTCTCCTGGATTCCATCCCGGAACACTTCAGCAAAGAAAAATATTTTTCCAGGGACCTCATAGTCAGTAGAAACAAAACGCCGTTTACCGCATACCTTTACGACGAACGGTTCTCGATAAATACGCCGATATAATTACTGCCGGACGTAGCTTCACTACGCGCAAAATATATAGGATAACATACCACTGCGTAATTACCAAAGTAATTATGCAGCTGCTACTTTAACATCCGAGGTTATTGGAAAAAGTCCATAATGGTCACTTCACAATCCTCTGGCAATCTTTGACCAGTCAACGTAAAATTTAAGCTCGAATTGATAAATTATGTCGTGCCATGAATTTGGAGCACCAGAAATTACTACCTGAAGAAGCGTCACTGTTTCTCTCACGAGCTATTGTTCTTGCTTTATATTTGATAGTAGCTGTTGTTACCCTCCTTCCTTCTAGATAGATTTAAAGGGAAAAAAATATAGAATCACTCCTTAATCAATCTCGCGCGTTATGTATGAGGTGCACGTTATACATGAGAATTGGGGGACTCTTGGAGCACGGGTTCAGTATGAGTTGCGTGTTATACATGAGTGCACGCTGTACACGACATTTTGTGTATGAATTGACATTATTCGTAGTGCCGAATCGTCGTAACGTGTACTGAATTTATCAAATATCATGGCAACAATAAGTTATTCCATGTTTTTTCTGGGAATTCTGTATTAATAATAATAGCATAATGCGTAATTTCTGTGATATAAAAATATAAAACTGTAAAGATTGACCGGAGAAAGTGGTAAATACAGCATGTATGTGCATGTTTTGAATGTAAAGATCGACTTAAGGAAGGAGAAATATTCTGAACCTTTCCGAGAATCGAACCCGACTCTCACACCATATGATTTTCACAAGTAGGCTACCAAGCCAATGTTATTTTCTGCTGTCGTATTGGGTTATTTCCGTTGAGGACTCGTTATGTATTAAACGTTACATCGTCGCTGAGGGATATCAGAAAACCCCTTACTCAAGTCTCAAGACAATGACACAACACTGAGCAAGCCAGATGTAATGTAATAAGTAGAGCTATTATGTGTGAACGGTAAGTGGGAGAACCGGGTTCGGTCCCAGTGAGATTCAGAATTTTTCTTCTAGTCTGAGTTAATATTTACATTATGCCTTGCGTTCCCATGCATATATACTCTATTTGATTAATTTCATTTTATTTTAGAAGTATTTCTCCTATAACCACGCCTTTCTTGCCTCATTGTTTAAATGATCTAAATTCATATATCTCAATAATATGTTATACTAGTTAATGTGTGCTTGCATTCTGCAAGCATTAGTATCAGAAAAATAATTTTTTGACGCAAAAGTTTGAACCTCTTCTCCGCTTTACGTGTTTTCCTTATTGAAAAATTTTGGGGTAAAAACAACCCCTAAATTAATAATTATAAAATATTCATAGGTTTTTAACATTTGTTACGAATACCTCACATTTATGCCAAATTTCATTGATGTAGCATCTCTAGGAGTGCATTTATATAAATTTAATTTTTTTAAATTTTTGAATTTTTAACGGCCGCAATACTAAACTTAAACAAAATTTTCAATGTTAATTGTCACGGGAACATTATTCCCTAACTTTCTTAAAATTTTCAGCTTTCTTTGCTCTTCAGAATGTACATAAACTTTATTGAATTTATTTAACATTTAAGAGATTATTACGGTCGAACGAATAAAAATTTACAAATTTCTATAATCCCGTTTTCATTATATGGCAAATTCTACCAATGGAAAAAATTTCAGCTTCATAGCTCATTTAGAAATACCTAAACCATGAAAAGTTAGTAAATAGTTTATAATTTTTAACGGCCAACAAAATACATATTGTTGCAATTTTTCCTCTAATTATTTTTTTTGATTCAATTATGTATTAAATTTCAGCTCAAACTATTATAGTTTGCACTGGAAATTTGTATGCCCTCTATATTCTAAGTAAGGTCCATCAATATATAATGACGAAGCATTTTTAAATTGTCGGATTTTTACAATTTCGAATTATTCCCCGTCTACTTTTAAAAAAATCATGTAAGCGTGTCAAATTTCAAGTTTGTAGATCATTTAGAAGTGCCTTATAATTTTATTCCTCGTATGGGGCAATAATGGGGCAAAACAGCCATAACGTTACGAATTTTTACAATATCGGATTTATTCCTTCTGTGGTAACTAAAAACTCATAATTCTGACAAATTTCAAGTTTGTATCTCATTACGAAGTCCCTTATAATGTTCACATTCGTATAGGGTAGAAATGGGGCAAAACCGCACCTAAAAATTTGAATTTCCGCTATTTTTTTATTTTATCTTCGGTTAGAATGAACTTTCTATGATGGTGCAAAATTTCAAGTCTGTAGCTCATATTGAGCTGCCTAACCTTTTTTGTTCTCGTACGGAGCAATACTGGGGCAAAAGAACCACAAAAATGGGGATTATTACAATATCGGATTTCCTTCATTTGTCATAGTTTAACATTAATGGCATTAAAATATAAGCCTCTGATTCCCATTAAATGCTTATCCATATGAAAGCATTAAGCCTGTTGCTAGGAAGCCTATTGTTAGACCAAGAAAAATTATCACTTTTTTGGGATAAAAACTATAAATTTACGCAAATTCTACTCGGATTTGAATTCTGTCTTCAAAAATAAGAAACTACAATTTATTTCCTATCCGACAATTTAAGTCCCGAGTTCGTATCTTGATGGGAGGTAATTTTAAAATGTAAATATAAAAACCTCTGCACCAATTTACATGCTTTCTTATGGGCAAAAAATGGGGCAAAAAGGGGCCAAAATAGCCCCTTAAAATAGGAATTTCGACAGTTTCGGATTTTTTCCTTCGGTTGTGACCAAAAACCTATACTCCTACCAAATTTCAAGTTTCTACCACATCTGGAAGTGCCTCATAATTTTGTATCCTCCTATATATATATATATCATGTGTAAGAAGCGTCTATATATATAGATAATGTTTTCTAGTAATTAGGAATTACACATCCATAGTTCTCATCGCTTACTCTTTTAGATGTTTTCCTCCTTAAAGCTAAATATATAAAAATAAAACTAATTTTGTGCTGGCAGACGCATGAAAAAGACAATAACTCCAATTTGTATTTTTTCCAGGCGCATAATGCAGAGACTACTTGGCGTATTCCCTAGAACGCTACTTCGTCTTTCCGCCCAATCACTTCCTGCTCCGATTCACCATGAAACAAGAAGTCAACCTGGAAATACTCGTACTCATCAATTGCTCCAACATCTGCAGAAGATATTGGGGCAGGGAGAAGTAAAAGGCGGAGGCAATTCCCGAGTAGTGGGGATAAATGGACAAGTAACGGCGGTCTGCTGGCAACGTCCGTCATTGAAATATACTATTAAATTGGTTGTAATCCACAAGTTGTATTATTAACCGCAACCTGATATTCCGTAGTCACTTCGTACGCAATGCATAAATTTGAAATTGCATATGCTCATGGATTTTACGATGCAGTTGCAGGAATGTATTTATATACTGGCGACATGTACGGTGCAACTAAAAGCAAACATATTTATGTAACAATAAAGACTATTTAAATATCCACTTTCGTATTTTTATCTTAAAATTTCGACTTACCTCATCGTTCCCCAAAAGTGTACCGCGAGAAGTGCTATCTAGTTACTTTAATACGAACTTAAGAAAATATACAACTGTATCTAAAGCACTCAAAATAGAAAAATTAAGATAAAAAATAAAATGGAATTTTTGCAGTAAAATGTAAGATTATTCTAATTTATTTCAAAAGAGTATGAACTAGTTACCGGCATTTTACAATCATAATAAGGTTAACGAAAAAAAAATATTCCTTTATGGAGATTCGAACCCTCCTCTCTCACACTGGTAACCGTGCACTCTACCCACCCAGCTACCAACCCTTTGCTAAAAGTCGAAATAGTTGAACACTTCATTTACATGCCCCATTAAATGGGAAAAACGAATGAAGCGCCTCCCTCGTCCATAGCGGAGGGTACCTCAACTAATTCTAGGCCAGCGACAGGTTAAATAAAGGTTAAACAAGGTCAAATGAATGTCAAAGGCGATTTTTGACGAAAATCCGAGATTTTCGGATTTTGCTAAAAATTTTTCAAAAAGTGAAAGTGCCCTTCGAGCCAAGGTCGCCTCTCGTGACGTCACGGCTACCCTCCCTGTTCTCCCTCTCTTTACGTCATATTTCTCCTTCGTGACGTAATATTTAGTATGCTAAAATTCTTAGAGGCCGAGTCAACCCGGCCTTGCCGTATTTGGCTGCCATTACTAGGGGCGCCGGTTCGATTCTTTCCGAAGGTTTTGTTTACTTTATTATCGTTCTACGCCCACTGTCAGAGGGCATTATCGGCTGTTTACGAGCCGGGTAAAATAAATTATGACTTTTAAAGCTCACTGTCAGCCTGAGAAACTGGCATAACAGTCGAATGCTTCTTTTTATAATATTTAGTTCAATATAAAGAATTCGCTTACAATGGTTATTATAAACAAACATTCTTTTTGACCGTTTCAGTGTGTCGACTACATAAAGAAATTAGATAATGATATTATTTAAATTCGGAAAAAATAATTTTTTATTGCATAGCGAGAACATTTCTCTTAAGTTTTACAAGTTTTTCATACAATATATGATTACATTATATTACAGTATATATACATTGAGAAAACATTTGGCAGTTACCATTGATACCGCCAATTTTGGGACTGAGGGCTTTGGAATAAGGACTACTTCGTTTCCGATCACCAACATTTATTTTCCGATCTCTTCCAAATACAAATCCAACAATTGTCGCGTTGGTACGCTCGTTGATTCCTTTCCCCTGGTCTCCGGTTCCACTTCCCAGCTCGCATTGGCGAATTCTGCGTCATGCAGTCGCAGCTGCCCACACTTCGCCGCGTTTCTTCTCTCGTAGCGCCAGCCCAAACTTTTGTCGGCGTGCATGCCCGCTCTCCTGTGTCCATCCGCACCCTTCTCTAGCAGGACCACTCAGCCCTCTCAGATTCACACACCCCACTGGACTCCACACTCCGATGTTTTCTGCTCACTCGTTCTGTATTTGACGAATTCGCTCCACAATGCTGTGTCAATCGGACGCTCATAGCGTCTGCACCGCGAATCTCCTAACGGAAGCTGTTGTCCAGTGAGGCATACCTGGTTTCCACCATGATAATGTGGTTATCAAAGTGCCTGTAATTCAATAAAAGAAACCAGTCACTGTTAAAAGTGAAATAGACCAATTTTATGTAATGGAACCACATTATGATACACATATTAAGAATGTAATATTATAAACTTATTTCTTATTTAAAGATTTAAACTACATCTACAATTCACTTGAAACGTTTTTAATTTTAATTGTACAGGATCATGCGCTGTCGACTATTCTATCGTCTTTAAAACATCTGTAATATTGCTAATAGGGTCCACTCATTAATTATATATGCTTTTTACTTTCTCATACGAAGTAGGAGGAGGTGGAGTTTTTATCGCCGTCAGAAAGTGAGGAATTTAACGTTAGCGAGCACTGCGAAATGGTTTGGTACTCAATTCGTGCGCGAAATGGTAAAAAGATATTTTTTTGCTCATTTTACCGCCCACCTGACTCTAAAGATATAGAATATTAGAGAACTCAGTTGTACATTGCATGTGATTGCCAGGAGAAAGAACGATCCAGTAATTATTCTTGGAGGATATTTTAATCTTCCATCCATCGATTGGGAATCCGTAACCTATGTTAGTGGAGGGTAATTGCCCACTACAAATATACCCCTCTGACAATAAGCCAAAGCGATAAGTATATATCATCAGTAAAACGGATCACCCAGGTTTCAAAACTTATGTTACAGACCATATGACAACGTTAATCAATTTTGCGAATAACTAACAGTGCTGATGATTCGTGAACGGAAATTTTGCGCATCATTCGTGAGGAGTTAAAAATCTTTGTTCCAAGCAAACCCGTTCTTGATCGCAAGGATCCGCTGTGGATGAAACCGAAGCTTCGCGCCTTGCTTAAGAAACAAAGACGGCATCACACACGCATGAAGTACCTTAATCAAATTGGTGGGATCACGCGAACGAGCATTTAATACACAGAAACACTCGCAAGTCTGCAAGAGACGAAGCGCGAAAGGAGTTTGACAGCTACCGATCCACGATACTCTCAGATTCACTCAAAAAGGACTCGAAAAAATTTTGGTCGTACGTGAGCGATGTCCCATCTAGTTACAGAACTCAGGAAAAGTGTGCGCGACCCTTTTATTTAGGCCAGTATGTTAAATCGGTACTTCGAAAACTGCTTCACAATCGACAGCGGTCGTTTATTGAATTCCCTAGGTGTATAGATTCAAATATGAGCAACATAGAAATATCTGAAAAAGGTATGGTTAAATTCCTAAATCAGGTCCATAAAAGAAAATTGCCAGGCCCGGAATCAATACCTGCATTCATTATAAACTCGCTAGCGAAACGAAATAGCCCATCCATTTCGGAGATATTTTGCTTAATACCAGTATTCAGCGCCACCACCATGTATCGGTGAATTCTGTAAACATATTCAAAATATAATTTACGGCGATAAGGACTACTGTATTCTTTTACGATACGAAATAATAATTTTGACTTATAATGCTATTCATAATAATTTAAATATATATACCCCAAATATGGAAAAAGTCGTGTGTTGGCAACATCATATTTTTTCCAAGACCCGATAAGACAGGCCGAGTCAGTAGTTAAAGAGTTCCAAACGCTTCGGGCGGCTTGCAAGGTATTCATGTAAATGTAAACAAGTGTATTGGTGTTCACCCTTACTAATGAATTCAAGTACACCCATAACCAGAGACGGACCTGTCTGAGGGGGGGGGGGGGGGTCTGGGTTAGCAATCGCCTCGGGCCCAGCGCCTATGAGGATCTCTAGTAGAGATTGTGCTCGAGAATTCTCGTAAATTTTGTTATTTCAGATTCTCGAGTCTCATGAAAACCAAATTTTTTAATATTTCGGGAATCTCGTTTCTCGATGAATCCTCTAGAGCAGTGGTTTTCAACCGGTTTGCCGCGAGGAAGGGACTAGCGTGCCGCATGCTTCTAAGATATTTAATTTTTAAATTATGCAAATTAAAATTATATTACTGCTTTACCCATTTTAACAATCTAATGAAACTGCGGCTTTTACTTGTTATGCTAGTTCTTATCTTTAAAAATGAGTATTCACGCAGTGAAATTAATTATGGGTGGTTTGGTGTGCCGCGATGTTCCTAAGCATGAATGAAGGTGTGCCGCGGAGCAAAAAAGGTTGAGAAGCGCTGCTCTATAGAATCACAAGAAATATTTCTCCTTGGGAAACCACGCAAAACGTCGATCCAATGCAGGAACTTGGCGATTGAGGAGTCGGCTTCGTCCAAGAATTAGGATGTCCCTGCCTCCAAGACAGACATGGGGGTGTCATTTCGCAAATTTCAGCCTTTGAAAACATCTGGCAATCATCGACAGAGACCCCGACAACGACGTTTCCCAGGCAGACTTTCGTCAGAGGAGATCCTGCCTGGTTTTACCTACCTTAAGTCCTTTCGGGAAAGGGAAGATATGCAGCTGCGCCACAATAAAGTTCTTATCTTGCCTTCAAAAAGGTGAATGCCACTTACAACGTAAGAAGTGCCGCCCCGGCTTCGAGGTTCCCACCAGGTACCCCTGCAGACCCATTTCCCTTTCTCTAGAGGGATTGTCCAACAGAAAAACAATGCATGACGCGCAGAATTCAGCAGGGATTTGCGAAAAACCGAGGGTGAGGACGCACTTTTACACCCACACACGGTTCGGTTTATTGGTTACGGCTGTGGTGGCATTTTAGAACTTCAGAAAATAGCGCAACGCATCTCTTCAGTTCTACTAAAACTGTGGTAGAAAGAACGTCAACTGTGAGAACGTTTTCTTGTGACGTGTGAATCTTATCTGCAAAGAAAAAAGCACCTTGTTTTATCAGACATTTTCATGAAGAATTTGGCATCAACATAGCAGGTTAGTGTATTCATTTATATTGATTAATATTTCAGTGTGCGTACTCATAGGCCATTTCAATTAATTCAGAATGTTATCTCTGTTAAATAGTGTACCTGTTACTCCTGGGAAGTTTTGGACATAGTCTGGGAAATGAGTTCAGCATTTTAGTTTTAACGGTTGGTATCGATAAGTCTTCATTATTATAACATAAGAATATGATATTCTTTTTATAAGATTATTAAAATAAAATTCGCATATTTGAAAATCATTAGTAACCCATCATGAAAAAAAATGAGTGCCTCCAGGGAGAGAGATATAAGAAGAAAATACAGGAGTGGATCACAAAAAAGAAAAATCTGATGTGACCAACACATGACTTTCTACATATTTGGGGTATAGATATTTAAATCCTTTTTATGAATAGCATTATAAGGCAAAGTTATTATTTCGAATCGTAAAAGAATAAAGTCGTCCTTACTGCCGTAAATTATATTTTGAATATGTTTACAGAATTCACGGATACATAGTGGTGGCGCTGTATACTGGAAATTACGAATAAGTTAAATATCTCCGAAATGGATGGTTCTACGAAAATTTGTTTCAAACAAAACTTGGAAGAAATATTATTCTCTACAACTTTGGACTTCACGAAGATTACCAATAACGACGTTTTCAAGGAGATATTTGATGGAAACCGAAAAACCCGATTATTTATAAATAATTCCTAAACAATAAGTGCTATGGAAAATTGTTTGAAATAAAAGATGTAGGAAATTATATTTTCTACATTTTTTGTAAAGGTCAATGTATAGAATAATGACTTTCTACATATTTGGGGTATAGATATTTAAATTATTATGAATAGCATTATAAAGCAAAATTATTATTTCGAATCGTAAAAGAATAAAGTCGTCCTTATTGCCGTAAATTATATTTTGAATATGTTTACAGAATTCACGGATACATGGTGGTGGCGCTGTATACTGGAAATTACGAATAAGTTAAATATCTCCGAAATGGATGGTTCTACGAAAATTTGTTTCAAACAAAACTTGGAAGAAATACTATTCTCTATAACTTTGGACCTTACGAAGAATACCAATAACGACGTTTTTAAGGAGATATTTGATGGAAACCGAAAAAACATTATTTATAAATAATTCCTAAACAATAACTGCTATGGAAAATCATTTGAAATAAAAGATGTAGTAAATTATATTTTCTACATTTTTTGTAAAGGTCAATGTATACAATAATGTCGTATTGTCGGAGAAATATCACAAAAACCGAATCGGGTTTCGAATAAACCTCAACTTCCGTTTAATCGTTATTGTCCAAAAACTAAAGTTCTTTGTGCTCATGCTAAAGTGTTATATATGAATTTTGGTGTTAATATGACAAGTACTTTTTGAGTTAATGCGCCCACAATCATATACATCCATACACACACACACACACACATCATTCCGAAAATAGTCTAAACGTGTAGGGACCTCAAAATGTGTATTTCCATTGAAACCTCAGTCGATTTTTTTCATTATCACAATACTTTCCCTATACTACGTATGGAGAAAGTAAAAAGGGTGAAAGAAGCACAAGAAAAATTGAAGAAACAAAACGGAACCTTAAAAAAGTTCATCAAAACCTTTCCAGCGATAAGTGACATCATATCGGGTGAAAGTGAAAGTAAAGCATTGATTTCTTCCGATGTAGGAATTGAGGTGTCAACAAATAGTGATAGTGAGCAGCAATTTGCCGAACATGTTAATTTCGCTGTGACTCCACCACCGAGTATGTCATCATTTACTTCCCCTGATGTGAATAATGTTTCCATAAATATTAGTCACACTCACCTTGCTGAAAGCACTAAAAAAATTAATTTTACATCAGACCCTGGCACCTGGCCTAAATTTATAACTCCTCCTCTTAGGGATCTTTTAGGAGAAATGGGTCCAAAGTACATCGAAGAAAAAATGAGGGATCATCCATGCAACTCAGAGAATAGATGTTTTTCTGAACACCATTTTTATAGGATTTTGAAAAATTGTAAGAAGGCGAGAAGGAAGTTTATTCTGAAGAAAAATATGTCTTTTGTTTCTGCTGTAAATTGTTTCCATCATCAGAATCAAAGTAAGAGTGAGCATGATAAATCTTTACCACATATGAAAAGCTTCCAAGAATGGCAGGAATATGCACATAGAAAAAAGAAAGGGAATTTTATTGATTGCATAAACCAAAATTTATATCAAAAAGAAAAAGTGTTGGCATAAAGTTTTGGAAAGAGTTATTGAGATAATACTTTATCTAGCTTGCCATAACCTGCCTTTTTGCATTAGTAGTAGTTTGTTATACTCTCCAAATAATGAGCATTTCTTAGGTGAGATAGAGCTATTAGTGAAATTTGATCCAATAATCCAAGATCATTTACGACGATACCAACAAAGTGAAATTTAGGATCATTATTTGGGACCATTAATACAAAATGAAATAATTCAAATTTTGGCTTCCGAAGTTAGACATTCAATCATTCAAAAAGTTTTAAATGCTAAGTACTATTCTATTATTCTGGATTGTACTCCAGATGTGAGCCACAAAGAGCAAATGTCAGTAATTCTAAGAATAGTTCATATTGAAAACAGAAATATAGAAGTAGCTGAACACTTTGTAAACTTTCTCGAAGTAACGGATACTACAGAAAAAGGACTTAGCCAAGCTCCACTGAAAGAATTTGACAATATGGGAATTTATTTGAAATATTGCAGCGGCCAAGGATATGATAATGGACCAAATATGAAAGGTCATGAACAAAGAGTTCAAGCACGAATTTTAAATCTAAATTCTAAAGCTTTTTTCATGCCATGCACAGCACACAACTTAAATTTGATTCTTAGTGATATGGCTCATTCCTGTCCAAGAGCAGTGTCATTTTTTGGTATAATTCAAAGATTGTATAATTTATTTGATCAATACAGTGGGTACATTTCTAGATTTGGGTTAATGTACAGCATAAGCCAAATAAAAATTGGTATCTAACCTACAGAAAGTCTGTTGCAGTAGAGAAAAAGTTTTGAAGGATGAAGGAAGTTCAGAGAGTGACATAGATGGATTAGAACTCAGTGAAGTCCTAAGAATGTTATCAACAGTTGTACCAGAAGATCATAACGTAATTGATATTTGGAAGTTTTTACATAAAAATAGATTGCAGGAAGTACAAGCGACCCCCGGTTACCGATGGCGATTCGTTCTTGCGAATGGTTGTTAACTGAATTTGGTTTGTTAACTGAATCTTACATCGCTAGCGGTCGTTACGTACGGTTTAACACACATTTTGTCCTTAAAGTGCCTACTAAATACCAAAAATAGTATAGTAAAATAAAATATAGAGAGATGCTTCTCACCAAAATGTTTTCATGAAATACAGACTTTACCTACATTAGCCTAAAACAATATACAGGCAGTCCTCGACATCCGTACAATTCGCTATTTCGTACATTGTAAATTCTCACCCCTAAACCACCTTTTGTATGCCGAATTTGGACTTTCGTTGGTCAGCTGATGATCTAACATTTCGAGCTATCACATAATGGCACTGTCTGCCAGCCAAACCAACACTTTTAATAAATTAAAGTATGCTACGTAGTAATATATGTATTATATGTAATGTTTTGTGTGTAATGTTTTTTAATATTGTACTGAAATTTGACAAGATTAATACCACTGTAAAGTTGGTTAATAATCAATAAATAATAATTATTATTCAGTCTCCTCAACGTTACCATCTTTGTTTGTAGGTACAGCAGTGTTTCTTTGTTTGTGCATTTTACACGTATTATTTTATAAATATGAGTGATAAACGGAAAACTGACAGTGCTAATACAAGTGGAAAGAAACACAGGGCTCATAAAGTGAACACGATTGGGACAAAGATGGAAATAATTAGGTGTGCCAAAAGCCTCAAATCTTTAGCTTCATTTGAATGCTCATTGGACTTAAGCCAGTCGAGTGTGTGTTCAATTGTGAAGGAGAAGGACAAAATTAAAGAGTATGTACGAAATGCTGGAAATATAACAATTTCAGACATAATGATTGTGCAGTTGCTTGGCTTTCTCGTGAATGACAATTGAACTCAGCAGGACTTTCTTGCGAGTAATAAAAATTTCTTGAGAAAAAAGAATAATAAAAAACGATAAATTATAATAAAAAAGATAATAATCAATTAGACTATGTGTGTGATAACCTTAGGTTAATACCAACTTCAGAGTTTGAATCCAATTCATTGCTAGAGATATGTTTTATTGAGCTGTGATAGAAACATGTCAGAATTGGAAGCGTTAATCGCGCTTCTAGCTGCAGCTTTAATCACTTTAATACAGAAAAACGTAAAAAGGGACGTATGTGAATACATACCAATGTAAGTGCTAGACTGACACATGGTGCCTTTTATCTTCTATATAAAGATTTTTGCTAAAAGTTTTTTTCATGTTCTTTATACATTTCGACACTGTTTGAGAAAATGCAACTAAATTCGGCATGACATAACTTTTCGTCTCGAGGAAGGTCGTAAGTTACATACTTTTAGAACCAAAATTTTACCACGTTTGAAGAGAAATGTGAAATAAACATTGTCATGCAAAAGAACATTGTTAAAATTCCACTTATCTATTAGTAGATGTTTACTATTTTATGTAATTTGTTTTAGCAAGAGTTTTATCATTTATATCTAGTATATCGTACTTCTTTTTGTTGCTTTCAGTTTTCATTGAATAATAATTTTCTTAAATATTCGTCGTTCCTCATTGTTTATTCTCCAGAAATGTAATTCATTTTGATGAAGTGATTCAAGCTTGGATTGTAATATTCCGTTCGAAATAAAAGCCTCATTAGAAAAGCTTCGAGTTAAAATTACAATTATTAATATGCTCGATTTTTGTCATTTCTGACTGCCTTATTTAACATTCATACATAATTTTCAGATTTCGATAGATAATTCTTTTTGTATTCTTAATCTTAATTTAATGATCGATCTTTGCTACGTATTCTATTACATTTTTATTGGTCGTAAGTAACGACTGCGACATCGTAAGGCGATTTTGAAAAATAATTTATTGGTCTTGGTTGGGTCGTAACATCGAATCGTCGGTAACTGAGGGCGTCATTAACCGGGGGTCGCCTGTATATCCAAACAAGAAATACTTTGTAGGATAATTCTTACAATGCCAGTGACAGTGGCATCAGCTGAAAGGTCATTTTCAAAATTAAAATTAATAAAAAATTACTTACAATCGACGATGTCACCAGAGAGGCTGACTGGATTATCTATTTTGTAAAATGAACATGAGTAAGTTGATAAGATTGAAAAATCAATAATAATCAACAGATTTGCACATATTGAAGCTAGAAAGGAAACTTTTAAAATTATAATGGGTAGATTATTAGTTTGTTAATTTGTGTATACCTTAACAATTACTGGTTTTTAAAATATATGTTGCTGTATTTATGGGGAATAATACTAATGTTAACTTGAAGACAAAAATAAAATTGTAATTAAATAAATTTGATTTTTCTGTGAAAGGTAAGGAGCCCCACGGCCAACCTCTCACTCGGGGCCCCGTGGATCATAGAGACAGCTCTGACCAGAGATGTGCTGCCAAATATATAACAACCAAGTCGTTAATATCACCACCCATCGGGCATTCCATCCAGTATATAATTCATGACTTGTTTTTGCATTATCTGATCTTTGCAGGAATTAGAAGGGATTTCAATAAAAAACAAGATAATATTGTAAATAAAAATTATATTTTTAAATGTTTAAATATCATTCATTAATGACTAATATATCATGGGTGGTGGCTTCGACTAAGAAAATTCCATGTACAATTGTTTGGTGTCTTTCAGATAAAAATTGCTGTGTTACATGGTTTAGAAAGCACCCTTAAACTTTCGGCATCCCATTATTATCAGACCATGATGCGCTGCTAACCTTCGGATAATGTTGAATGCTATGCTCAACACCCGGCTTGCTGAGCATCAAACATTTTAACAAACGACTCGCGCGAGCTGGACGGAGCCGGCTGCAGCACACCCCTGCCCATAACTCACTTTGCATCAATTCAGTTTGCATCTTTTTTTAAAAGTTAAGATGTGTAATATCAAAGTACCAGAGCATAATTCATGTATTTTATTTATTTAATATGGGATCCAGTATTTCAGTTTTTGTCATGTTTTTAAAGAACTCATCCACAATGCTGAGGTATGGGTGTACCATTTTTATATTATCCTTCCTACTTGATTAATCATATAACACAAATAACTTGTGTTAATGCAATTTTTATAGCAATCCCTCCCAATATGATTAGTGAAAATCAACTGGATAGCAGAAAAAATGGAACAAGTGGAAGACCCAGGTTCAATTCCCGGTCATAGCAGACCCGACTTTGAATCCCAGTCATAACAGATTTTTTGCCTGTTCCCACATTTCCCATCATTCAAGCTTAATCATGTTGCATAAGGCTCTTCTGAACATTCATTTCATCAATTTATAACATAGGCATTCTCACTATTTGAGAGGGTAGAAGTTTTCTTCGATGTATCTCATTGAGGACATCTGTTGGAGCTCATTGATACTAGCATTGCTAGCTTGGTCCCCATCTAAGAAAATATTCCCATTCTGAAACAGGAGAATTTGTTTGCTACGGTAGTTCAGTGATAGAATATCTACCTGGCAAGTGGAAGACTCAGTTCAATTCCCGGTCAAAGCAGATTTTTTCACTTATTTCCACATTTCCCATCTCACTTCTCTGTCTTACAGTCAGTTTAACTGGGATATTTAAATATTATAAGCTTACAGTTGTATAAATTATCATATCTCAGAACATCACATTCCACAAAGTATAGGCCACATCATGCGCATATGAATATGTATAAGCAGACTCAGCACACAGTGTTCATTTAAATGTATGCATGCACCCAAGGCCATGAGCACCTACATTTGACGTACATTGAAATTTATGCATGGACAATAAGAACTAATCGTACCAATATTAGAATATACTGACCATTTTCACCAATCCTGCATATCTTGTTACTTCAAACTTGACATTGGACATATCACTTAAGGCACAAACTGCTCCAGTCAAATCCAGAAATATGACAACCCTAAATAATAACATAGAAAATGTATGATAATGCTACCTTGTTTGTAATAATGACAGCCATATAGCACATAATAAAAATAAAATACTAAATAATTAAAAAGGCAAATAGCAAATTATAATGCAGTTCTAACTCCTGAAATACAGGAAATATGGTATCTTTCTCAAAAGACACTCCAGAATGCCCAATTTCCAGAAACGACCCTTTTCCCAAAAGACATTTTGCAGAATGCCCACTTTCCAGAAATAACCATTTTCCGAAAAGTCATTCCCCGTAAATTTCTTTGTAGCTGTAAATTTAGGTATATGGGTGTAATTTGAAAAATTGAAACATTAGTAAGAACTGCCAGTTGAAACCCAATGAAATAATTAGAATGATATTTTAATATTGCATAAAAGTTTATTGTGATGAACATAAGCTATGACCCTTAATTTAAATTAAGAGAACACTATGTATTTTAGGGAAAAGCAATTATAAAGTATTCTCTTTTCTGCCCATCTCAATATTGATGTAGCCTTAATATTTTTTCTTCCATTTTCCTGATGTCACTCATGGTGGAAACTTGATTGCCTATGTTTATGTCTTCCAACTTTCTTGTATATATCACTTCCTCTCTCAATCCACTTATAAATTTATATAATTCAATGTGGCTTTTCCCAATAGAAATTCTTTTCATATTCTATATCATGCCTCCAGATGAATTTTAGTTCTTGGCAATGATTGTTCTAGATTTTCATATACCGACAACTTTTTTTTTCTGTGTCACCCTGTTTATGGTTCCATTGCCTTCAAATCACCTTTAAAGATAAATGGGCTTTCCCTACCACATAAAGATATATTTCTGACATTTAAATAAGCATGTGTATTTATTCTCCTGGTTTTATTTATTTTTACAAGTCAGAATATGATACACTAAATTTATCAGACATTTGCATCACCGCTCAATAACCCTCATGTCACCCTGGTTGGGAACCTCTGGACTAGAGAGATGGGTCTAATAATGGTTTGGAATAATACTTCCTCCTAAATGTTGCCGTTCATGTAATATCCTCTAAACCATTCTCACACCCTTAACACCTTGTCATTACTTATGCTGTGATAGCATCCATCCATTAATTTATAAGCAGCTTTTATCTTACATGAAGGAATGAAAGCTAAGTGCTGCTCTTAGGCATGAGTAGGCATATATCCACATTTCATTTTACAAGGTGGCAAGACCTTAATTCCCAGTGTCTCCAAATGATCTGACTCAGGTGGTAGAAGTATACTTTATGCCTTACTGATGGTAATTCCTCTTTGATTGCATTAATTGCTGCCATTTCCAGATTATTAATAATGTATTTTACACTCAGTGCAATTCCATCATCTTCTGCCTTCTTCTTCCAATATTCGTGAATATAGTTTGACTTTCCCGACAGGAGAAAAACATTCTGTGGCAGGAAACATTTAGTACCCTCCTCATCAACTTCAAACACAACTGTATATAATTAGTGAAATATGTTTGGAACAATTTGAAAGGGCCCATCCATAAGTCATACATGCCTGTTGCCATTTGGAAATTTTGGCTTGACAAAATCATCGCCATTCTCTTCTCTCAGACTTAAACATTAAAATAAAAACAACATTTAATGTGACTTAGAACATCTGGGATGACCATCTCTGCCAAAAGACTGAACACATTGAGCGTGGCAGGCGCTAGCACCACTGGTGTCTCTATGCAAAGCATCATACAGTGTCCTCCTAAAAAATAAAATATGAGATGCAAATACCTTTGTTACATATTTTGTTAGTGGGTACAGTCATTCAAGGAAGTAATATATAACTTTCAACTAAGAAAAAATTAATTATCCAAAAATTTTACTAAAATTAAACCACAAAACAATGTGTACATAATGCTTTTATTTATTTAAACTAGCAAATTCAGCAATCAGTTTTTCAATTTTAAATTCCTCACCAACTTCACTTTTGATCACTATTAATGACAACCCTAAATGCCTTTCTTGTGATATACTTGATCTTTGATAACTCTTAATTTCAACCTTGAAAACATTATTTCAATGCTTGCTACAGACACAGGCAATGTAACTAAAATTCAGAAAGAAATACATAAATTTGCATAAGATGACCCTAAATTATTTGAATAAATAAACTATAGGGTACTTAAGAGGATTTTTAAATATTCAAACTCCATTAAGAAAATGTTTCCAAGAGCCTTTAGTTCATCATATAACTCTTTATGCATGCAATCAGTTAAATGTTTTTCTAAGTTTTCATGGTATTTACTAAGGGCATCACTTTCTATATAATTTTATTTATGAAGATTATAAAGGAATTCAAAATAACCATTGTGGTAATTCAGTTGCTCATACATTTCTTCTAAGGAAGGAATGGCAGTGTCCAAGACTATTTAAAAATTTATTATAAATTTATCACTTGGATTCTGTGGCGATTCATCTCTATTCACATAATCAAATATTCTTGTTTTTTCCTTCTGTGAATTTCAAGCATTAATTTAAATTTTGGTGTTAATTATAATGTATATGCCAATTCATCAGAAGATGTTAGCAGTTTTTCAAAACCCTGATCTGTGCGATATTTTCTGATAAATATCAATAAATTAGCAATAGTAACTACTGCTGATCTAATAATTTCATTTGTAGCTTGAAGCATATTACTGACAATACTTACTTGATGCAAGAGGTCATGCCAAAGTACCAACAAACACAAAAACTTAACACTTTTTATTTTGGAAGATAAAATTTGATCCTTGTGTTGTGCTACATTATCTTTTTTTGTCATCTTCAAATATCTTGAACAGTGTTGTCTTTCCATTTCATATGGTTTTTCAGTTTGGCTATCTATAGTTATTTTTGTTTCCAAAACATTTTTGTAATCAATCCATTTTTTGTAGTTATTTACATGAGCTGAAGAAGTTTCATGAACCTGCAAAGTTTTCAAAAGATTTTGTCAATTTGAATATCCTTCCCTGGAAATCAAACAATTTGCAGAAGAATCTTTTGTTGTAAAAACTGCAAAAACTTTACAACAAAAAACAGTATACACTAATATACTTGAATGAGAACATAAGCCACTTCCTAGGTAACAGTTCTGAATTGGTCATCACTATCTCATACGATGTATCGAGAAAGTATTATTACCGTGAAAAAATTTGACCTCGAGATTTTTACGGAAATATACGTTTTAGGTGTCGCTGAATCCGAAAAAGTGGTTTTTGCAATGCTGTCTGTCTGTCTGTTACTAGCTCTGGAGCCTAGACAAGAGCAAAAATGAATGAAATCTCGTACTTAGGCATTTTGTCATACTGAGCAGAGTATACATAGAAATCATACTAGTTGCTCAATAATTAAGAGTAGTTTATTCTACGTATTTTTAACAACAATCCGATTTTCTCGAAAACGGCTGTAACGATTTTGATCAAATTTCGTACAGTTACTTGAGTTTATGTCTTCAATAATACTGTATGGTTCATAATTCTCAAAAAATGAATATAAGGCTAGTTTATTCTAGGCAAAATTAACAACAATTTCATTATCTCAAAAACGGCTCTAATGTTTTTGATCAAATTTCGTACAGTTACTTGAGTATACATCTACGATAATACTATGTATTTCATTTTTCTCAATGAATGAATATAAGGCTAGTTTATTCTTGGGCAACTTTAACAAAAATTGGATTTTATAAAAACAGGCTCATATGATTTTCATTTTCTAAAGATAGCTAAACGATGCATTAGTACCTATATATGAGAAAGTTTGTACAATGTATGTTATACCGATTTTTGTTTTATTGCAGTAGAGATTGCTAAATTTTCTTCTATTTTTGTCTACTGGATAAATGATGTCTGTTTTCTTGACTGGACCACTTTCAATGAGAATTTGTCTAATTTTGTCAGTCATTTCTGGCCATGTTGAAGGACCGTGAAGATTAAATAAAATACTTGAAGTGTCATATCCTGATAACTTTCTTTATTCATACTTATACCTATATTAATTTTATGGATGTTATTTTGTGGAAAAAAAATTTTTTAAATGCACAAAAATTATCGTTTAACAAAAATAAGTTTTGTACTTAAATGATGAAAAGATAATACATTTTTTTAAATGATGATAATATTAATATTAATAATATTAAAATAATATTACCTGTTTCACAACATTCTTCACAGGATACATTTTCTTCAGTTTCACAGATGCACCTATGCTAACAAGAACATCAAATCAATATACATTGAAGGATAATGATATGGCCATTGTAATTGCAGAACTTTAATTAAATACACTTACCTTGATGGCACTGGGTTCCGTTGGGTAGATTTGCATTACAGTTGCTATTAATCACTCCAGACAACATGTTCACACCTTAATCACACTGGGTTGGCTTTAGTTTGGGAGGTCATTTGCAACTGTATTTGCCACTCACTTGAAAGAATTAATATCAGATAATATTCCTCAACTTACATACAGGACCGGTTGCAGGGGTAAGCAATGTAGGCATACAGGTGCCACTTTAGATGGACGGCAAAATGAATCTAAGATATCAATGCAGGATGACTAGGGAAAGAAGTTTAAGGCTTAGTCATATCTAATTGGAGGAGACCATGGCACTTCTATTACACATTTGGCAACTGAGCAATGGCTCCGCATTATCTTCTGCCATGACTCCATCAAGAGTGACACTTCTGAAAATCTCCAATATCTCCAATGATCTTCTAACAACACTGCATCTTTCTTGGATTATTTTTAGCCATATAGCTGTCTCCTCCACACTTCTTGATTTAACATCAATGTCCCTACCAGCAGCAGCAAATTTTAAGGGCAGCAATTTTTGAAAATTATATATAACAATTATAATAATATAACTTGGTCTTTCAATAATGTGGAAAGCGACGAGTTAGGAATCCCATATTATGCAGCCAGCAGACCTTTTGATCCAGATTTCTTGTATGGCATATGTGTAGTTATTAGAAATTCCTTATTTAAGATCTCGTGAGATAAAATGAACCAACCTATGATTGGGAACATGAAAAAAACATGCATGATATGCATGAGGATGTTCCATGAACGATTTGAAAGGAAAATAAAAGTGCACGAATAGAGCTTGAACTGATTTATTTAAAAATCATCTTCACTCACCAAAGAGGCACAGCTGCCAAAAACAACACGTGTTTGCACATGCCTTGTGCCGTAACTTTCTTAATTGGGGGAGAAAAAGTACAGTTAGATCGGAGGCGGGGGTTGGCTCGGCTCCTCGCAGTCCCTTTTGTTTGCGGTGTCCAAGGAACCTCTCTGTTAACCCTGCCGTCGCAGACACTTTACTAAAATTATTTTTTCCTAAATCTAATTTCAAATTATTCAGGGACAAACGTATTGATACTCTTGAGAATGGGAATAATTACAAATTATCAAGATTTTCGAATTATCCAGGTACCTTTACATGTAAATTTGCCTACTGGGCCTTAAATTTAAAAGAAAATTTGAATTATACTAAAATTTCGAATTAAAGAGTTTCGAATTAACCAGGTTTTACTGTACTAGTTTCCATTGGCACTAAAAATAATCATGGAATTATTTAGGGCACGAAAGTATGTAGCTGAAGAAGATGATTATCTAAGGATACTGCAGGAGCTGTCAAACGAAGAAAATGAAGCCGGTTTCACTGATGAAAAAGAAATTATTTCCAACAGTGATCATGAAAGTAACTCTGAGCAAAATCTTTCAGATACTCATGTTGATGAATGTGAGTCAGCTGAAGATATGGATACTGATTGCGAGAGAAATTGTTTTATTGGCAAAACAGATAAATCTTGCAAATGGAGAAAAATTCCATTTGTCAGAAATACTAAAACTAAAAGGTAAAATATCCCAGATGAGTTGACAGCTTTCCTAAAAATTATAGATATTGAAATCATTGATTTAATTGTTCTGTACACAAACATGTGCATTCAACGTAAATTCTCTGATGTTCAATATTTGAGGGTAAGGGGTTGCAAAGAAACGACAAGGACAGAAATTATGGCTGTTCTAGGAATACTTTTCCTGATCAGAACAAGGAAAGGCCATCATGTGAATGTTTTGGAACTGTGGAGTGCAGATGGCACAGGGATGCAAATTCCTAGAGCAGCCATGAGCTATAAATGATTTTTATTTCTTTTGTGATCAATTCGTTTTGATGACAATACTACTAGATCTTCATTGAAACAAACTGACAAACTAGCACCAATCAGAAGAGTAATGGATTATTTTGTTGCAAATTGCCTAAATACATATAATTTGAGTGAATTTACTACTATTGACAAAATATTGCATCCTTCTAGAGGCCATTGCAGCTTCGTACAATACATACCGAATAAACCTGCAAAATATGGTATACAAATTTATGCTTTGTGTGATGCCAAAATGTTCTTTACGAGTTACTTAGAGTCTATTGCGGCAAGCAAATGACTGGCCCATATTTCGCTTCTAATTCTCCAGCAGACATTGTCAAGAGACTAGTAAGATCAACAGAGGAATCTAATCATAATGTAACAACAGATAACTGGTACATCAGTTATCCACTTGCACAGTATCTACTAGGAAAAAAATTACAACTAATGGGACGCTAAAGAAAAACAAGAGGGAGATTACTCAGGACTTTTCACCAAGTAAGACGCAAGCAGTTGGGTCATCCCTCTTCGGATTTCAGAAAAACATTACCCTGGTTTGGCAGGTTACGAAGAAAAATAAAGCTGTACTTTTGTTATCAACAATGCATGAGGGATAATCAATATAGACTTAAATAAACCAGAAATTATTTTAGATTATAACACTACAAAAATAGGTGTTGACACAGTCGACCAACTGTGTAGTTCTTATACTGTATCCAGAATTACTAAAAGGTGTCCATTGGCTCTGTTTTATAGATTTCTGGACATTGCAGGCATAAATGCTCAGATATTATATTGGGCAAACAACCCAGCAAATAATCAAAGTAGACGAATCTGCCTGAAAACTTTGTCTTTTGTGCTGATGAACCCACACTTAAAAACTAGAGCAAAAACATTATCTTTATCAGCTGACATTAGTATATTTTTATCAAACTATCAAACTGAGGAGTTTCAAGAAGCGATAATATGGAACAACGAGGTAAGAAACGTGGCAAGTGCATATTGTGCAGCTGTGCAAAAAAACACAACAACAACTATAAAGTGTGAGAATTGCAATAATTTTACTTGCTGAAATCACTGCAAAACTATAATTACTTGAAACAAATGTAAAGAGCAAGAAGATGAAACTTAATATCATACATTTCAAAATGAGATTTTAAAGGGTGAATTGTTTTGGTAATATTGTTTAATAATTTTTTAAATGATAAAAAGTTTGTAAAATATTTGAATGATTAATAATGTTAATAAACAACATTTGCATTTTAATTTCTTACTTGCTATCATTATGATTTAAATCCTTAAAAAACAAATGTTGCACTAAGTGCCTCGCGTGCCTGCTGGTGTCATGGAATGGGGCACGCCTGCTCGAGGGTTAATAAAGGAAGTATCTATAGATATTTTTAAAGCAGCTGAAGATATTGCAACAAGTATTATGTATGTAGATGACGATGAAGCAGCGGCATAGCTATTGCCCAGGCAAAGCCAGGAGTCTCTCACTTTAGAGGGACCCGTGGCTTCAGAGTTGCAAGCAAAAGATTGAATGTTGTGATGGAAATATTGTCACTGCTTGCATAAATATGTATAAATGTTGATATCTATAATAAAAAATCTGATGTGGCCAACACACGACTTTCTCCATATTTGGGGTATAGATATTTAAATTATTATGAATAGCATTATAAGGTAAAATTATTATTTTGAATCGTAAAAGAATAAAGTCGTCCTTATTGCCATAAATTATATTTTGAATATGTTTACAGAATTCACCGATACATGGTGGTGGCGCTGTATACTGGAAATGACGAAAAAGTTGAATATCTCCGAAATGGATGGTTCTACGAAAATTTGTTTCAAACAGAACTTGGAAGAAATATCATTCTCTACAACTTTTGACCTCACAAAGATTACCAATAATGACGAGATATTTGACAGAAACCGAAAAAACCGATTATTTATAAATAATTCCTAAACAATAACTGCTTTGGAAAACTCTTTGAAATAAAAGATGTACGAAATTATATTTTCCACATTTTTTGTAATGGTCAATGTATACAATAATGACATATTATCGGAGAAATATCGCAAAAACTGAATCGGGTTTCGAATAAACCTTGACTTCCGGTTAACCAGTATTGTCCAAAAACTAAAGTTCTTTGTGCTCATGCTAAAGTGTTATATATGAAATTTGGTATTAATATGACAAGTACTTTTTGAGTTAGAGCACCCACAATCATACATACATCCATCCATCTCTCTCATTTGCGACCCTTTTTAGGAGTTCTTCACAAAACTTAAAAACGCCTAATGGTTTGATAAATATCCATAGCCAATAAAGAATATATGGAATATTATAATACACTACTATTAAAAATACTGTACTTGTCTGATGATTAATTGGCCACCCCTGTTGTTTGGCCACCCGCCTGCATTGCACACATCACACATACAGATGGCACCAAACCCATGGGCCCCATTCCACGTTAACGGCTTTCTTAGTCCTCACACAGTCTAAAATTCTCTGGGCATATACTCTCCCCTGACTATCCATGTGCTCCTAAACACAATAATTATTACAAAAATACCAGAATTAGTGTCATGGATTAGTTCCTTCAGACATTCAAGAAACTTGCTGGCAGCAGGAAGCTAATTCTTCTGCACCCTTCGTAGGATGTCATAAATCGAAATGAAATATGGATATTTTGACAGTGCTGATTTAATACACTTCTTAAATTTCTTATTTTATTTACAAACATTTGCATGAAATATTTTATAAGAAATCTATTTGAGTTTGGGCTCTTATCAAGTATAAAGTAACTTACTTTTCTGGCTCAATAAATGCTCTATGCAGGCCATATGAATCCTGCAGGCTGCATTTTTTAGACTTCTTAATTAGGGTATTGCCTCTTGGTCATTCATTTGAAAGCCTATGGAAGGAAGGATAGAAATAACTCATCTAGCAGTAAAATGTCATTGTCATAAGGTATACATAGTTTGTTTTTATTAATCACAGACTAGAAATATAATGTCTATTTCTAGAACTATTGACATAATATAATTTAAACAGAAATATAGTAAGAGAGAATAAAGAGCCACAATACAGCTTTAGTAAATGTTATATAATAATACGGAAAATATTTTTTGATACTATAGATATGTTTCTGAAAAAACAATGTTATAGGAAAAGGCATTAACTGAAACATTAACCTGTGGACATAATGTTGAGCATTGGAGATGATTGTTTCATCATAAGGGAATATAGAAAAGTAACTCATGATAAATTAATTAAACATGCTAACTTACGTTCCCATGCAAGAAGTGCTTTTTACAGGTTGATGCTATGGGTGTTTCATAGTTCAGTAGAATATGATTTTTCTGTATTCGTTTTTATATTTCTATAGTACTGCTCATTATTAGGGTCTTTTTATAACAAATCTATTATCACAGAAAACATTTCCATTATATCATAACATCTTGATTATTCCTATAACATGGAAATTAGTTATTGCTAAATATAATGAATGGATATAATGACAAAAATTTTAATGTAGTTTGACTATTTTTAGGATTTGTTATATAGAAGTATACAAGTTATAACAGTTTTGGCAATGGATAATTTGATACTAATGATGTTTCCAGCAAGTTTAAATTCTATATTTTAAAAAATTAATGCAACAAATTCTTTTAAAAGAATTCACCAATACCATAAACTATGTCTACTAACTGAAGTCTATGAGGTTGAAGTATTGATAATTAACTAGCATTAACTAATGTTTAAAGGAATTCAAAAATCATCCTTGACCAGTCTGGGTGCATCATATCAAATTGCTTAAGAACTCAGAAGGCAAATTTTTTTGACAAACATTTAGTGACTGCTTCATTATTTTTAGAAAATGAGACGATTCCAATGATCTAAAAAGGTCAAGATATTTACCTAGAAGTTCACAAATTACCTCAATTATTTAAACCTTTAAGAAAATCCGGTAATCATGAAGTTTAGTCACTTTTATTATGAAGGGGTTCCAAGCTAAAGTTCAGTCACTTTTATTATGTAAATGGATATGAATACTTCAAATAACATTGAAAGGATGTATTGACGAGCCTTCGGCTCGCTATGTTTTAATGCGTAGTCGGCTCCGGGCATTACTGCGCCCTTCACCTCGCCCGGAACCATAGTAACCCTCCACATTGTCCAGATATTGGGTTAGTAAATGTTGAGACAGGTCAATCAGTTTTTTGTCCGGAGACTGGGTTTGTAAAAACTGATTGGCCTGTCTCGACATTTACTAACCCAATCTCCGGACAACGTGGAGGATGGATTACTATGGTTCTGGGCAAGGTGAAGGGTGCGGTAGCGCCCAGAGCCAACTACCCATTAAAACAAAGCGAGCTGAAGGCTCGTCAATATATCCTTTCAATGTTATATCCTCTTGACTGTTGCGCCACAAATGGAACCAATATAATTTATTTGGCAAAACACATTTCGTGATTCAAATATTTTTAACAGCTGTTTACTTTGTGTTATTGGGGAGTATGTTTTGTGATTCCCTTGAATTTATATTAAACATAAAAGTAATAAATGTTTTAAAAATTGAATTTGGGTGTCCCTGAGTGCTAAAACCTCCATAATAAAAGTGACTAACTTCATTAGATTGGAACTCCTTGGATAATAAAATTGACTAAACTTCATGATTACCAAAAATCCTACACCATACATACCTTAAAAAGCCACATTCCAAATTCCACTAAAATCATTCCAGTTAGAGGAAATTCAAAGGAAAAATTACCAAGCCTTGTGATTTATTTTCTTTAAATTCCATATAACACAATGATTCATTTCACTAAGTTAGGATGCTTTTCATTGAAACAGCATAACACTTCATTACACTTATAACTGCAAACTTAGCAAAGTTTAAATCTTCTTTATCTCCAGATGTGCATGGAAGTAAAAAGAATTCCAACCTCAATAGCTATTCATGGATAGCTGAATATGATTTCTTTAACTGGTTATTATAAGATACAGGATTATTCCTTCAATGTACTAAGTCACGTCAAAAGAAATGTTTGATAATGAGAGCAAGACTAAATTTGTTAACAAGGGGATGAATATGACCATTTTGGGGATGACGCTTTTGAGATCCACTCTGAAGAATTTTAAACTGAGAAGTGTTAGGTGATAACAAAGCTTGACTTCATTGAAGTATGTCTGAGCTTTTCAGAGTCATAGCTGAGCATAGAGGCATTGAGGATTCACCTCAGCTCGGAGGCGCGAAATTTGAAATGTTATGATAGATATAGGTTAGTTAGTTGCAACTGCTCAACGTATGGGATTTTCAGTCAATTCACACACTAACACACTGATGCAGACTCGAACACAAAAGGAATGGGGGGAAACCTAGCGACGGCATTAACAAGAAGCACCAAGGAGTCACACCGCTAAACGTCCCTTCCCATAGAGGGAGCCCTGAGTTGTATGTCCCCCTTACCTCACACATGTAGGGGCGGGGCAAGCCCGGGTTGAAAATCATACATCGCCAGGGTTCGATTCCGGGCCTTCTGTGTGGAAAGTCATTACTTGAACCACTCCACTACCGCTCTCCCTCGAAGTTTATGGTAGTTATTCTCAAATATGTTATATCTAAACCGAAGCGGAACATGAGAAAAGGTCTTCTTTCCATGAGAGCAGTGGTGCACAATTTTTTCCATATGGACTTCGTATTTTGTGGGAAAGAAAGAGGTGGGGGAGGGGGAGAGGTTGGAAAGGTCTAACCGAGGTCGTTAGAAAGGAAAAGGCAGAAGGTAAGCCTCTTTTCCCTCCGATCAAATGCGATAGATATGCTCTGCTTCTGACAGAACCCTTTCCGCAAGGCCTTCGACCCATAAAATAACATGCTGAAGCTAGTGGCTTATTCAGGAATTTGCAAGGGGGAGGGGGTTTGAGTCCGAACCCGAGAAGGGGGGGATTTTGAACCCAAACTCGAGATTGGGAGGAGGGGGGGAGGTTTGAAGCTAAACCCATGTACTTTTTTGTGATTCGCGAGCGCGAAGGAAATTTTTTAATGGACTGTTACAACAAATCATTCGTGTAGTGACTGTAGTGTAATGAGAAAAAAATAATTACGTATTTCTATAATAGTACATCTATATTAACCTGGTTGAATGAATGACAAAACGCGACGCAGTGTTGCCAAAATTCCCCTTTCACGGTTTCTTTCCATAAGCTTAGCTTTAAAGCTTAACTAGTTTGAAATTTTGTATTGTTTTGGAAAATCTAGACTAATCAAGGATTTAAATGGACTTTGATGAAAATCGGTTGAACTCAAGGGAAGTTATGGATGAGTATATAACGAAATCGCCCTTCCGTATTAATATACCGATGGGATAAAAGGGTTTCGGATTCTAGTTCACAATACTATACGTTTTCAAACAATACGATATATGTAGTAATTGTATGTTTTAGGAAGTAATTACATAAGAACATTGTAATATTCCATGTGACATTAATAAAATATTGATATTAACAATTAAAATGTTTTCTGGATAATTATTCAAAAGCATTTGGCCTTTAAAAGGGTAAGACTATCGTCCTTAAATGTTAGACTGGCCTTATTATACAAAGATTTTACCACGGACAGCCAAAATTGCGGCAAACAAAACGCAATTATTTTTCCTAAAGAGAATAATTTTATTCTATATAACAGTGGTTCCCAAACTTTGTGAAGCCGCCGAACCCATGTATTCAAATATTTTTCCTCGCGGAACCCTAAATAAGATATGGTAGGCCTAATCGTAATAAAATAAACTTTAAATTCACTATAATGTTTATTTATATAGCTAATGTATCTTACAGTATACAATTTACAAGCGAGGCTCATGTTTTCTGCTGTAAATAAGAGAAAGAAGAATGGAACCCCATTTAACTTCTCCGGAACCCTAGTGTTCCGCGGAACCCAGTTTGGGAAACCCTACTATATAAGATAATTTTCAAATGAAAATATCCGTCAACAACAAGTAATTCGGCCTTTCGCTCCTCTCTCCTTTAGATCGTTAAGCTGAAATACCCCCATTGGTTTCTCCTCTCTTCCCGTCGAATGGCCTCTCTCCGCTTTATATTTAAGCAAGGATTAAACGCTTCCCTTATTGTTTAGAGTGAGCTTCTATTCGGCTCCCTTCTGAGTCATTTTGCAAAAGGACGTTTTACCACAGTTCTTCTACATCGTTCTTATTTCCTTTCCTATCGTATCTCCCTCTTTCCGACCCTCCAACGAGTCTCTCTTCAACCACTGCACCTGGAGAGATTCGTCACATTCCTTTTAGGCGATTTGCTTTCCCGCCCGCGCTACCCCATGCGTAAAAGTGTTACCTTGACCTTTAAATAGTTGAAATTATGATCCTATTGTTGCTGAGATGCGGTCTCCTCGATTTCAATTTTTTTATTATTTATTTACAAGCTGTGCCTACAGTTCTATGTTTAATTGTCTCTCATGAAAGTTAAGATGTAATTTAAAAAAAATTAATATTCACATCATTTGTGTAAAATGTGAACTATCAGAAATTATAGTGGCAAGGTAATCTGACACTATAACTTAATTGTGCTCCACAGACCGCACTTCAGTTGTTAAAAGGTTATGGAAAACCTGTAAAAGAACGATGCTTAAGGTTTAAATTCAGATTATCATTACTACGTAAACCAGGGTGGTGCCGATAAAATTAGACAATTTCCGTCAGTAATCACAATCTCCCACAGTATATTTGACTAAATTGACGGTTGCTCTAATCACTCTTTATATAGCATTCGCGCTTCTCTTTTAACCATCGTACGTCCGAATGGAGCATTTCTATCGCTACCTCAGCGCGAGTGATTGTCGAAGTTCCCCTCATCTGATTAACGCAATGAGGGTTTGGAAAGGCGACCTCTTTAGAATCTCACCTCTACTGTCTCTCACTGCAGGAATACGACGAGGCTTCTTACGTTTTCTACGTACTATATTTCTCCGGGGTCTGCTTATACGGAAATGCCGAATCCGACGCGTAAAGGTATGGATACACTATGCGAACGAACGACAGCGAACGAATGAATTCATGTAGTGTGTGCGGTTGAACGAAGGCAAACGAAAGTGAACGAATGCATTCGGCGCGTTCGCTGGCAGGGCGGTACATCAAAGGAAGTTCGTGCGCAGTGTGGACGGTTAAGTAAACAACTCAGCAACTTCAGCAAGAAACTGTTCAAAGCGTCGAACATCAACGAACGCAAACATTCGCTCTAGTGTAGACGACTGAGCCAATGCACGGTCCGAATGACAAAAAACAGCCGAACATTCATTCGCTCTCATACGTTCGCATAGTGTATGTGTACATGCACCTTAAGACGAAGGTAAGGAAAAGCTAACTTTAAACTCGCTCACACTTGGGGTTACTCATTCCTCACCATCCCATTTCCCTTGCTTTCATTTCTCTGAAAGCATGCCATATATTAATTTTTATCTCCAAAATGCCCTGAATCCAAGTAGAGCGGTGTATGGAACGTGTCGGAACTTTCCCAGTAATGTCAAGGTTAGCCTTGCTGTGTTAGGGGATATATATATATATATATATATATATATATATATATATATATATATTGTAATGCACGCCCAACGAGGGTGGCGTTTAGCTGCCACCACCTGATGTTTTACGAGGATCAGGACATCGGGGTTCTTACTCAGGGGGCTTTGAGAGAGAGAGAGACAAGTTTTCCTTCAACAATCTTTAATAGCCCTGAAGGGGCACAAACGATTAACAAATAAATTAACAGACAAACTTATACCCGCCGACGTATCTCCCTTCTCGCAGTCTTTGCTCGTCTTGCGTTGTCCTCTCGTTCGCGACCTCTCGCTTCGCTCTCCTGCAGCACGTCCTCCTCGGTTATCCTCCTCGACGTATCTCCCTTCTCGCAGTCTTTGCTCATTTATAATTGTTCTCTCGTTCCTCAACTCCTCCGTGGAACCTCGCTCCGCTTTCCGGCAGCACCTCCTCGGGTGCTCACCGACCGAACAACTCGCGGTTTTCGGTTTCCCCTTATATGTATATCCCGAAACTATATAGAGCAGGGATGCACAAACAGCGCTTCCAGAGCGCGCGCGCACGGCAGAGCATATATTGTGGTGATAGCGGGGGAGGGAAGCTTCCTCTCTCCCTGCACTCTCCTCACTCTCTCCTACTATTATTGTCCTTTTCTAGCCTTATGACGCAGCGAGTAGCCTATTAGAGCGTTTTCCCCCTCCACCACCACTTTAAACTTTCGAGAGGCGCGAATATGAAGTACACCTTTGCCAAGTTGCCAGCGATCCGCTCTTGGTATAGTCGATCCGAAATCGGAAGACTCCTGGCCTACTTAGAGCAAGTAGCCAATCACGAACGTTTCCCCTTCCATCGCCCCTCTCAACTTTCGTGCGGGAGAGCAGATGTCGGTGCGCGCTGCCAGCTCTTGCTCAGCTGATATACTACGCAGTTTCTAAATAAAATACTTCCCATCCTTCTTTTTGATCCACAGCAAGGAAACGGCGGTAGAAACGGCAACGCAGTCCGATGCGATCTCTTCGAGAGCAGGAGTGAGACTGGTTTCCTCCCCACTACCTTCCCAAACAAACAGTTTCCTATTGGCTGCTGTTAACTGGTGTCCGCCCCTTTTTCGAGGCCAGGAGTCTTCCGATTTCGGATCGACTATAGTAGCATGGGAAGGAAGCGTAAACGTGGTAGATCTGGCAACACTGTCGAACTCCGAGCGATGTGAACAGCATAGTAGTATTGTACCAAATATTGACAGATTAGTTCTTAACAAGCACCAGAAAGTGTAAATTAATAAATAAATGAAACTAGTGAATGTCTGAACTATAAAAGAGAATTAATGAGAAATTATTGTCATT
The DNA here is from genome assembly GCA_036926305.1 of Uropetala carovei. Taxonomy (NCBI): domain Eukaryota; kingdom Metazoa; phylum Arthropoda; class Insecta; order Odonata; family Petaluridae; genus Uropetala; species Uropetala carovei. The sequence continues at coordinate 1,027,028 of JAXCHB010000041.1, read as the reverse complement.
ATTAACGCATAACACCTGAATAAAAAGGTATTTTTGTTACAACACCGTGGTCACTCATGAATCATCTCCCATCTTAACAATATCCGCGATAATATTAGAAGAACTGGCCGAGCGTGCGAAGATGCGTCCCTAGCTCTCTTCTGAAGTCGCGTGGTGAGGGTAACGCATTCTCTCTCGCACACTCTGTCTCCTCGGGCGCGCCCGCGGGCGCTCTCGAGCTGTGCATCCCTGATATAGAGGGTATTCGGATGGGTGGCGCATCAGCGTGGGGAGAATGACCTGGGGATCCCTTGCTCAGGGTGAGCAATCGAGATGACTCTCGAATTATCAGGGGGATAGAGGGTGGATCCGCGATGAATCGTCGACTTGAGTCGGAGGGAAGCGATCCTAAATGGTGATTCGCGAGTCCATTGGTCGCTTCACTCTACCTGCGCTTGATCGCTCATCCCGACTCGTTATATTATACACAGTCTAAATCGGAAAGGCTTTACTTATCAGTATAATTAAATAGTTGGGATAAATAATAATATCAAGATTAAAATACCATCTCTTGGATTAGAGTCACGTTCCTCTTACTTCCCCCGCCATCGACTTTCTCACCATCCATTTCACTCATATCTTATTCCCAATTTACACGGGGAGAGCTTGCCGAAAAGGAATGGTTGGATATACATAACACCCTAATACTTCGTTGAAACACTCCCAAGAATTGTGGTGCCATCGGCGGAAATCAAGTACAACTGAAACAACATCGAAGAAGTGGCTCAGAGTTTGACTATAAGGGAACACAGCATTATCTCATTCGCTTTGATGGATGGTGAAAACCGCTTTAGATAAACCGATGTTGGCTGCAATGAAATAAGGAGCAACATTGCCATACTACGACACTCAATACATAAAGATAAATTCTGTATACATACAGATTATGAAAAAGTAAGAAATGATGTTTTCCGTTAAGGACAAATATATTTTTTTAAATACAACGGAGAAAAGCTTACTTTAAAGCTAATGATGGATAATCCCGAGTAAGGAGGTTATTGGAGAATGTTTCTGGGATAGTCGAAAACAAGGTTTCCGAATATCTTTAAGTCTATTGAAGTAAAAGGGAGCATGGCTCACTTTGATCGTCTACAGAGCGGAACACATCCTTCCGAGAACATGTTACACAAGAGAGAAGGGCGGGAGAGTAGGAGGAAAGGAGGGAGAGGGAGAAAAAGGGCGGCAGAGGGAGAGGGAGAGGAAGGACGGAAGAAGAGATGAAGGGCGGATGAGAGAGAGAGAGAGCATAAGAGTGAAAAGGGGCAGGAGATAAGGTAAGAGCAGAAGTAAGAGAGGAATGGTGGAAGAGTGAGAGGGGAAGGGAAGAAGAGAGAGAGAGAGAGGAAGAGAGGAAAAGAGAGAGGAAGGGCGGGACAGAGAAAACTAGAGGAATGACGGAAGAGAGACAAGGCGGAAAAGAGAGAAGTGCGGAAGAGGGAGACAAGAGGAGAAAAGCGGTCGAGTGAAAGAGTGTGAGAGTAAGAGGAAGAGCGGAAGAGAGAAGGGTGGGAAAAGAGAGGAAGGGCGAAAGAGAGAGAGAGAGGGACGAAGGGAGGAAGAGCGGGAGAGATTGGAAGTGCCGCGAAGCGTAGAATGAGGGTTTGACACATTCTGGCCGTTTATAAAGCTTATAAAAGGTAGCGTCGTAATAAAAGTGATCTTGTCGAATCTAATTATCCCCTGAATCTTATGCCGCCGGTGGTATATATTCGCGCCATAAATTCCCTAACCGTAACACAGGGCTCGACTAATCCCGAGCGCCAGATCGCCATGGCGCAGTAGAAATTCCGCCGTGGCGCCTAGAATTTAGGAATTAGTTATTGTAAATTAAGGTCTGTTTTTGCTAGCTTGAAAATCCCGGTTCAACAATCGCTACAGCGAATAGTCCGACTACCAAAATGCGCAAAGTTTACCCACGACAAGGGACGCTATTTTGTATTGTTATCTATACGCGTGTGGCTTTGTCCATTAGTGTGTTTAAATTATTAGGCTCAGCATTGTGTTTCGCTTAAAAGTCTATTTTTCGGTTTTTTTCGTATTTGCTAGATACCGTACGAATGAAACGCGAGGGGAAAAACAGAGAGACAAGAGCAATCAAAGCAAGCGCGACTAACAAACAAAACAAAAGGCCAAACAAGGAATAGTAGAAGTAAGTGAAATAGAGCAGTTTTACATACTATATAGACTCAAGGCGAAATGGAATCCTGTAAATCAATTCACGAGCCTTCCGGAGACACAGGATCTATAAGATAAACGGAAAATCTGGTCACAGACGAAGCTATGTTGACACAAGGCAAAATGGAATCTTGTCAACCATTTCACGAGCCTTCCGGAGACACAGGATCTATAAGATCAACGGAAAATATGGTCACAGAAGAAGCTATGTTGAAAGAAATTGAATTCCTGTAAATCGTTTCAGGATCATTCCGGAGACACGGTCTATGATATCAACTGAAAATCTGGTCACAGACAAAACTATGTTGAAACAGACGAATTGGATTCCTGTAAAACATTTCAGGATCTCTCCCTCCCTCTGTTCCACACCCCCCCCCCCCCTCCCCCCCCCTTCTCCCTTTATTTTTCTTCTAGCGCTTTCATAACATAGTAACAACTATTATTAAATAATTAATAATTATTTTAAATATTATTATGAATGCATCTATGGCAGGGTTCCGCAACCTTTCTAATGTGGCAAGCACCAATTTACATTCTAGAGCACCCAGTGAGCACAACTATGCTTTTATAATAGTAAGAATGATCATAAATTAAACCAAATCAACGTCATTATGATTAAAAGTGTTCTTTGGTAGGTTTAGAAAGAAAACAGGAGAACAAATAAAATTAATGCTATAAAGGAAAGACTTTTAGCGTCGTGGAAGTGAACAGTAAGACTGCTACAGAGCACCACGGTGCTCGCGAGCACTGGGTTGCGGATCCCTGATCTATGGTATAAAAAATTCTACTCAAGGGCATGTTTTTACGGAACATTTTTACAGTGATATCTAGGTAACCAATTGTGCCTTATACTACATGATTCTTTCGCCGACCGTTTCCAATTTTGTCAATTTTACTACGATTTTAAATTTTCCACTTAAGTTCAAGGTTTCGAGTCCTGGTGCGACCCTTTTCTCGATAAGAGATACATGGATCCGGCCAAGACATCGATGCAGGCCTTAATATAATAGTTTTAAAAAAATTATTTAACATTTATATATAAACTAGGTAGGTATATTAAGGCTAAAAGAACAGAGATGTTTCTTCTTCTTGCCGAGCTCATTCGAATCTGTACCGATAAATTCCAAATATGTGTTTAATAACTTTAAGAACAACGCTGGTTCCTATTAAAACATCGATGCAGGACATTACATAATAGTTTTTTTAAATCATTTAGAATTAAGATAGATACTCGGTAGTTAGACTATATATTAAGGATTAAGGATAAAAAAACGGAGTTGTTTTTTCTTGCAAAATTCGTTCGAATCTGTTCCGAAAATTTTAAAAAAATTAACAATAACTAAAAAGCATGCGCATTTATTTTAAGCTTTTTAACCCTCGAGACAACATTTAGCGTATGGCAACAATCATTTAGCCTTACACATGATGATGATCACCATTACGTTTTTATATGTATTCGCGTGACTATAATACGGTAAACAAGTCATTTTTGACGTGTGTTACAGATTTCCTGAAAATCCAAACCCCCCCCTACCGGGTAACGGCAGTAAAATTTGATATTATTATATATAGTCAAGAAAATCCTGTTAACTCACATCTGTGCAATCCCCGTCACTCTCGCAACGCCTCGTTAACGTTTCATCCAACCGCCCTCCCTTTCCTGCCGTACGTGAATTTGTGATTTCAGGTTTCATTGATGCGGCAAGAGTTTTTAAAATACGGCAATGGAAAGGGTGAAAAATCAATATATTGTCAAGAATAACAAGAGACAATAGGGATTTGGTGAAGAAAACTTCTTGAAGATGCTTGTCGCATAGCAAATTGCCGAATACTGGATTAAAACTAGATCACAAAATCTATGTATACTTAACGGTAGAGGGGTAGTTAGCGTCTCTAGCTCCCAATGCTAGGGTCGCAGGTTCGAATCCTACCGAGGGCATGGTCGTACGTGTCGGTCCTTGTTATTGTTGACAAACTCATTGTAGAGGTCATTAGTGCTGTTTATCAGCTTGTGGAAATAAATAAATATAAACTTTTTAAAAGAGTAATTCTCAAATAATTTAAATACGGTATATATTTATGACAAAAAACAACAAAAATATTCAATAGATGCGAACGCTATTTGAAGCCTACTCGCCTTTAATTTAGAAAAATGGAGGACTTACCAGATTATCTGCGCGCGTTGACTCTTTAGATATCGGGGGAAATGACTCTCTCACTTCATCTTACAGCAAAACGAATTATTAAAAGAAAACTTCCTTCTTGTTGACAGCCAAAACTCTGTTGAACACAGTGCGAGGTCTATTCTACGCTTCAGCACAAATGAAAATCGCAGCGGAGGAAGAGGATCGAAAATAAAATTTTTGTGGTCGAATAAGGGGCGAGGGGCAAATAGAAAAGTATATACATTTCGCGCTCCTCTCATGAAAAAGGATCGGCGAGGAAAGAAGCGGTATAAATATACGAGATAGGTCGTAAAGTAGGTCGTAAATGCCCTCCGGTCGGGGGCACATTCATTGTGTGGCCGATGCCTCACAAATTTAGTCGGTATCAGCCAGCAGCATTTCCGAGGAAAGAACAGAAGCGCTCTACTGTGTGACCTTGTTAATGGGTGTGATGGAGCGGTTATATACCCTGGTATTCTCCGTTTCCACCATTCACTTTTGGAAAAGCGCCAAAAGCTTCGATAGGCTTAAGGGCCCCACACACGCTCCGTTTTACCTTCCGTTTTGCGTGCGCAGATTTAAGACGGAAGGTAAAACGGAGCGTGTGTGGGGCCCTTTAGGGACTTGCATTGGACTTCGAGAAAAATTTGCTTCGTCCGCCTCCTTAGCCTTTCTTCGCCCACCCCTATAGCCGGCTCTGTCTGCAAGGGGCACCCGGTTAGAAAATGACCGAAAATGTCTCTCTTGGAGCATTTTATGATTGGTTTATGAACGCAAAGGGACAAAAATCTGAGAAGGAGATCTCTGCAGAAAGATAAAAAATTAGTGTGCTATTGGGTTCAAAGAAAAAGTAGTAACATCCTATGCATGGAGTATAGCTTTGTACGGAATAGAATAATAGGAACTTAAGAAAAATTATGCAAAATACTCATATACCTTCAACATGTGAGCGTGGAGAACATCGTTGAAGATAAACGGACAGAGAGGATGCAAAACGAGGAAGTACTAAGTAGCGTACGAGAAAAGAGGACAATTGTATAGAAAATAAGAATGAGGAAGGCGAACATGATCGGACTTTATCTGAGGTGAGAGGGCATGATTAAAGGCGTGTTAGAAAGAAAACTTGAAGGGAAGGAGAAAAACGGAATAGGTTGCAGCTGATAGACGACTTCATAGGGAAAGAGAACAATCAGGTAATGAAGACTGGGGAAAACAGGAGCATTTGAAGGGCCAGGTTTATCCAAGAATAATCACGGACCTATCTAGGGACGGTCTAACAATGATGGCGATTTCTTTGGACCTGAAAAGTGTTTCTGAAAAGTTTCTGCCAACATTCAAGAGATGGGTGAAAGGAAAGGGTTCGCCAAGTGTCACACTGAAATTCAAATTTGTAATAATAATGTCTACTGTGATATAGCTATCTTTTCAGTACATTGATGCTATTACTTTTGTTTTTTTATGCATAAAAATGTGTAAAAAATAACAATACTAAATAACACGATCTGCATGCAACCTATTAAATTTTCACTGCGCCCCCGGTTAAAACGCGGGGTTTAGGGGGAGGGGGCTCTGGCCCGTGTTATAAGATAACAGCGGTATAACCGAGGATACGATTGTATCGCTTAATACACATGTACATACAGTTTTTTAAATAAAATTTCTTTAATTGCTACAAACCAAATAATACAAAACACCGCTATAAAATCAGTTCAATAAATTTATTTAATCAATATTTAAAACGTCAGTAATTTGTTGTTGTTTTTTATAAGAAATTTTTTTTATTTGCGCTTTTGAAACACCACTTCTTGCTCTTTCAATCATTGTCAGCTTTTCCTTAATGGTACACGACTTTCTCTTATTTACGTTCGCCATTACCCATAAATTCAATCTGAATTATAGTGGACAGTTCTGTGTGTAAAAATAGCTCAAAAATCTGATAATTCACCAATACACAGTTACAGTCACTGAAAAATACAAGTGACGAACCATACACTAGCATTCAATGCTCAATTATAACTGGACTCACTAATATACGCTCGCATTTCGCTAAGGCAGTGCTCCCATTGGTTGATCTTATCGTATGAAAACGACCCAAGATGTGCTTTACTCCCCTCTGCATAGGTCCCTGGGCTAAGGGTTCTTGGAATGCGTACTATGGGAAATTCGAAACGGAATGAAGCCTTCGGAAAACCCAGCTTTCTCTTTTGTTTGCCTCATCTCACGCGATGGCCCTGTGTTGGATGGCCTTTTATAAAGGATCAGAGGTGTATTTTAGGTGACACCCAGTATTCTTATTTTAACTCTGAAGTAATAACAGAGTGAAACAGTATTACCGTTGTTGGTTAGAATATATTTTGTTCCAATGATAATAGTTTATTTGAACGGGAATACCTATTTATCTAACAATCACAAAACCAATTTCATTTGACAGACTGACACGTTTTCTAACGATTAAATTTAGCGTTAAATGCTAGAAAAAATTGTTCCAAAATAATAAATCAATAAGTGCATGATGTGACGAACGCACGGGATTGCAGACACGGTGAGGGTGGGGCGATGGGGAAAGCTAACATGGATGCTTGAATGCAATCCGGAAGATAAAAGAGAAGAGGGGCGCAAAAGATATATGCGTTCTGAACAAAGCTAACCCCGGGAGCCAAATTGATTACCCCTAATATAACGACTTACAGGGTTTCCTTATTTTAAAATATTTGGCGGGTATCAATCCGCGGGTGTATTGAAACACTTCTTCGCCGGCGACGTTTTCGGTAACTATAGCAACAGGAAAATAATATTCAGCCTTCGAAAGCTCCCTTACGCTCTTGATTGTTATACTATCTGGGAAGATAAAACGTACACATTTTTAAAAAGTTACAGTTCAAGTATGAAAGAACTATTTTTCTTCCAAAATATCTTGAACAGAGAATCGGCCAATGTTGTAATGATGGAGCAACATTTTACAGTAGAGGTACAAAGAGATCATACGGAAACGTAAATGATATATTCTATACCATAAGTGCAGTGAAATAAGAAACTGACATCGCTCGTAATGGCTTGTAGCAATCAATTAAATAGTAAAAAAATGGAAAGCATTGGTTTCCGTTATCGCGGCACTAGTGATGGAATAATTAAAAATCAATCGGTTTTGTGCACTACAAGAAGTTACTTGGATTACCTTTTAAACTTTAAACCGGCCTTGGAAAAAGAGCGAGAGGAAATAGAAACGAGGAGAAAAAAGCGTGAATTGGAGAGCTTAAACTCCAAAATGCTGACAAAAGAGTGGCCGAATACACAAGAGGTGAGTAACACTTCGTGATAATAAACAAATAATATATCTGTCGTGCCATTTTCCCCTTTATGAAATGCGTAAATAAAAATTTCAGAATGTCAGGAAAACCCTTCACGCTCAAAATATTCAAAGGAAGCGATCGTACGAACAGACCGGAGAGAAACTTTTACGTGAGGCAGAAATCGCATCCGAGACGGCAAGTAAACAGATTATCGAAGAGACAAAGCATCTACAGTTTGAGGAAAATCATAAAGTTAAACAATTCCATGGAGCTATCATATTATCCGAGGTATAGATATGCACACACATTTTCAGTTTGATGAATGTTGATTTTTATTCATTTTTGCTGTCTGTTTAAAATTGATGAAGTAGCTGCACGTTAAAAGCCTTTGTGTTTTTTTCGAAATATATCTAAATTATTTTCGCTTGTTATAGGTGCTTGGTGAGCGAATGTCTCAAATAAAGCTCAATGAAAAACTGAAAATTTTAAAGAAAGAGAGGAAAAATTTTTTTACAAATAGTGTAAAGGCTAATGCCGATTTATATGTAGAAGAAGTCAAAAAACAGAAAGAAAAAAATAAATCGTGTATGCTCAAATATAGAGAATTCCTAAATCATCAGCAAGTGTCTCATTTGAAAATTTCCATAATCATTAAATCATTTAAAACTCATAAAAATTTTTGCATTGTTTTATTCTCGATATATTTATTGCAGAGTAAATGAAAGGCACCGTGAAATGGAAGAGAGAATGAAAGAGAATTGCATTAATGATCAAAATTTCTTCGAAATTTTACCCAGAATAAATACAGGAGATTCTGTTGTGAAGAGAAAGAAGATGCAAAGCCTAGCTCAGAGCTTGAGAGATGATTTTTTGGAGCGAGAATTCATTAGACATGAAAGAGAAAGGGATGAGAAGCTAGATGACCAGTATATACAGGTTTGAATACAATGATAAAAAGCAATTAATTGTACTAAGTGTAACAAAAAAATATTTCTTAAATTCTTATCCACTCTTTTTTATCCAATCCATCATACAATTTACTGCACTCTAAGAAAGTTAATGTAGTATCATTAAAAATGGTTAGATTTTTCTTTCCAACAGAGATAATTAAGAAGTTCTCTTAGAGCATTCTTGACAACAAGGATTCATAGCCAATTCCCATATCCTAAAGAATCAATTGGATTATTTTTGTCAGTTGTATTAGGAGATTTAAGGAAAATCTTATAACATTCATATAATTAACAGTAATTAATTTTAGTAAAATTTATTGCATCTGATCTGCTTGTGACCTTAGATAGGTCACATATTAGAAGTCAAATATTAGAGAAACTCAAAAAGAAAAAAGAAAAGTACTCAGTATAAACATACAATAAGTGAAGTATGGTACAAACTCTTCATAAAAATAAGCAATAATGGAATTGAATAAGTTGTAAATTATGTATTATGGTATTTGTTTATGGATAAATTAGTTATTATTGTGTGTGCATTGTATTACCATGTCTGATTTTAGAATTTTAATTAATTCACGTTAAAGACAATTGTGTTCGTATTGTATCAGTCATCATAGCCTGGCTTTAGCCAAATTACAACATTGAAGGTTAAATAAATAAATAACTTAAGTGCTGTAGATCCATGTCAGCTGTTAATTGAAGAAATTAGAAAGGCTAAATCACCACTTAGGGCTTATAGGAGTGAAGGCAATAGTTGTACTGCTGCTGTCATCATCCTTAGAAGTTGAATGTGAAACATGAAACTGGATTAGGATCCTCTTACTCATTTGGCAAAGCCCCAAAAAAACTGCATCACCTGCTGTCGTATATGACTTTTATTGTATGGCAAATTTTTCAAAATTATATTTAATGAGCACCATTTGGCTTGTAACGCAGATATTCTCAAATAATAGTGTATTGCAAACCATTGGATATTATGGAAAAGCAGAAATTATATTTTTAATTTTTTTAAAAAGCCTATCAGTGACCTGAACTAGACGACATTTTCTGTCAATAATAATTTCTCCAACAGTTGAGAAGTTCGTGTTTGAATAACTAGCATAGACATTTCACTGATAACTCTGAATAAGCAACTACACTTTTTATTAAAGTACATTTATGCTATTCAGCCAGTCTACACTTGCATTTCAGTGCAGCTTAATTTTTAACTCTTATGTTTAATATATTTAAATGCTATGAAACAGTATAGCAAAATTCTGATATTTATTCTGATATTTTCCTGAGTATTTCGGTTTTCTGACTTTTCAATTTTGCAAAAAACATAGTTTACACAGAGGTCATCAAAGGTAGCTTCAATAGCTCATACCATAATTTTCATGTTTTTATGAGGAAGTAAGAGGCTTCCTTCATGATGTATGATAAAAATGTAACTTTTATGCATAACGACAGCAGTGGCATAACTAGGGTATGACGATGATTGCATCTGCCATAGTATCAAATGTTCCTTCAAAACATGCCAAAGGTTTATTTTCTGATACATACATATTAATTTTACTATGTAAAAATACTGGAAAAAATATTATTCTAAACAATTAAGATGTTTCCTAAAATTTTGCCATAGACACCATATCTCCCGGGCATGTCAGTAAATGGCAGCATTATGATATCAATTACCTCAATTCCTATAAACCTTAAATACCATCTGAACCAATCTAACTTCCTCTATAAACACCGGGTGTAGAAAAATACCAATTAGTTTATATAAATACAGCATTTCATAAAATTAATACAAAATTTGCTTGTGATAAATTTATTTTTATTTTTTGATTTTTCTAGACGAGTTAATCTATTTTTTTTTTAACTGGCCAAGCTCAGGTTCCAGACAGGTTAGATACAGTTACTTTTACTTTATCTTATTTCTGACGTTTTAATTCCAGACAAAATTTAGCTTCATTTTAATTATTAAAAGCAATTAATAAGAGATTCTCATTCTGTTTTGGAGGACTAATGACAATGAGTGAAAAGAAACTTGATGAAATGAATGGGTTAAATATGCTATTTAAAGTTTATATTGATTTAATCTTCCATTTCACAACTCTTTCCTGGCAAGGAAGTTACGACACATTGGAGTAGACATTCATGTACTTACCTTACAGTGTGAAGATAAAGGAGAAATATTCTGAACTTGACCGGGAATCGAACCTGGGTCTCCCACTTGCCGGGTAGGTGCTTTAGCAAACTAAGCTATCAAGCCAGTCTAATTCTCCATTCTCAAATTGAGGTATTTGGCTAGATTCTGTGGAAGAAAATCCATGAAAATACAAATGGATATCTAAAAGAAAGGTAACAGCATGAATAATGAAATTTGGAGGAGTATTTGGAAAAATCTATGACATGCAAAGTTACAAAATATGTACAACATTACTTTTCTATATAGTCACCACCTCGATTTAAACATTTGTCCCAGCATAGTACCAACTTCTTGGTTACGGTACCATCAAAATCCTTATCAAGTTCAAGTATCCATGAAGAGATGTCCTGTTGCAATTCTATGTTATCTTGAAAACATTGACCACCCAAATGTTTTTTCAGCTTTGTAAAGAGATGGAAATCAGAGGGAGTAAGGTCTGGACTATGAGTTGTTTTAAATTTTTTGGAAACTCATGTTGGCATGTGCCTCCAGATCATTGATGCAGCTTTCAATTATGGGTTTGGGTGATGCTTCCATGTCTCATCACCTGTGAAAATGCAGCAGAAAAACCCATCACCATCATCTTGATAATGCAAAAAATGATGAAGTGAACATCGTTCAGCTGTTTCAGAATCCAACAAGTGGGGACCTTTCTGTACCCAAGTTGCTCCCAGATGATATTCTGCACTGTGCCATGACAGCCTCCCTTCCATGTTGATTATTATGCAATACTCAGATTTGCAGAGATTTGTTTTTAAAAAATAATGTTGTTGCCTTAATTTTTATATCTCCTTGAGCATTATCTTAAATCTTTTTGTTACTTATGTGGGGTTAACTGTGCAATAAGTAAATTTTGCCCAATCTGAATACGATTCCATAATAAATAGTGGACAATTTTATAACGCCACAAAATGCAAATATCACCAATACAATAATCCAGGAATGTCCCAGAAAACCATATGGTCACTCAACCTCTCCTTTGCAGCTCATTTTCATTCAAATTTTGAAGCTTTCATTTAGCTTTTAGATCAACTAATAAAGATACATAGAAAAAGATTTATAAATATCCAAGCAGAATACTTACTTTCTTAGGTTTATAAAGAAGCGGAAGAAAAGTTCACAAAGGCCTTACGCAGTAAAAATGAACAGCATCTCCGTGATTCTTTAGCAGTAAAAAAAGAAGTACAGGACAAAATAGAATACATTATGAAGAAATTGATGAAGGATACTGAAGCTAAGGAAAAGGAAATTTTAGAAATGAGTCACAAGGAGTTGAAGAAAAGGCAAGTTGCAATATAAATAGATCATAATTATTTACTTTCTAAGCATGTAAGAATTATGAATGACTTTTAAATGTGATACTTACATAAAAGTGCGATTTTTTGGGAAATTGACAAAGTGGAACCACACTTTGATGAGTCAAACAAAAGTTGCATATATTTAATAAAAAAGTTTCTGAAAAGAGTTTAATCATTTTTTCGTTTCTTTATAAGATACATTTGATGATATTTTTGTTCTTATAATAAACTACAGAGAAGAAAAAATATTTAATACTATTAAAAAGATAAATCAGAAGACCATAGCTGAATTTATGTCAGCAAACAATATAATCATTAAGAAAAATGAGGAAAAGAAAGACCTATTAGCCCAAGTAAGGCACTTGCAAATGCTGCAGCGAATTAAACTAGCTGATCATGAGAAAAAATATGCAGAGAATAAATATCTAGCAAAGAAAAGAAAACAAGCTGAAACAAGAGCTTTCTACAAAGCACAAACTGTAAGACATCAATTATTTCATTTAGCTCTTCTCTAAAAAATAAACTGTATTTTCCTGTCATTGCATTGGTGAATGAAAATTCAAGAACAGATTCTTGAATACATTTTAAATTCCATCCCATGACACAGAGGCATTTTTAAGACTTTGAACTACACGGTGCAATTTTCATAGGGAGTCTGTTTGAACTGATCTGCTATAAAAATACGAATTTTCATTCTCAAAGTTTTAATATACATTACTGACTTTATTTAACATAAAATACTGAATGTGTAAATAAAGGAAGAATTGCTTATTGACAGCAATTCTGATGGTTATAAACACAAAGGCAAGCATCTGAACAAGAATCAATATGCAGGTCTCGCCATCCGTGAATTACTTTGGGGCCTGCATTATGAGGGCCCATCAGTTCATGTCACCAATTGTACCAATGTTAAAAACGCCTCTGCCATGACAGCTTTCTGGTATTTTTCTAAAATCTACACTACACTTAGAAAGTTGTCTCTCTTGAAAGCATTAATCTTTTTCCAAATAGTTTTCAATCATAAAACTAACTGAAACACATAAAATGCATGTCTGTTTGCTTAGGATGCTCAGCTAACTATTCAACAAAGAGAAAAGGAAAATGAAGCTAATTTTCTAAAAAATGTAATCAAATATCAAAAGATTGAAGAAGATAACTTAAGAGCTTATACTACAAATTTAATAGAACAGTATAAATCAAAAGGCAAAGACATTCGACCATTGCAGAAAGCAGCCAAGGTAATTTTATACATATGAAAATATATAATTACAATTAAATATACAATATTTTTATGTAAAATTATAATTATCCAGAGCATTATACATTTTAAAGGATGTAATAAAATGCTCTCTTCTCAATAATAATGTACCTATATACCAGGAGTATCAAACCTTTTTATATTTGAGGCAGCATTTAAAGTTATGCAAGCCAGATTTTAAGACAAGTTTTGTGTTTTTATATTATATTCATATTACTGGTCAAAATGACCACTCTGACCATTCTAGGTATTTTATGTTATAAGTTTGGTGCTAAAGTCATAAGAGTCTAAAAGTGATTATGTAAAGGTAAAGAACCTTTATTTATGTAAGGCCATAAAATTGCAGATCATTTGGTGCACATCTGCAAACACGGAAACATGAGAAACATCGCTAGGGCTCAAATTGACTGCTTTGGCCATTCTATTGTTAATTATATTTCAGCACTTTCATCATTTGTTCATATTGTTATTGGCCATTGTAATGTTCTAAGCTTGAAATTACTTTTCAGTAATATCTAATTATTATTTTCTATATTTTCAGGCTCTTTGCCCAACAAATATGAACTAACTCTATGGTGTCTACTGAATTTGAAAGTGTAGCAGTTTGCATAGGAAAAAATAGAATAATAAAATATAAAGAATTAATTAATTTTTTAAAACTTAAAGTTAAAATTAAGGGATTATAGTAGCTAAGTTATTGAATACATGATAACATAAATTTTCTTGTTGAAGCACTTGATGTAGTAGAAGCATCAAAATCCAGTCATAATTAGTGTATGATCAAAACACTCCATTTCACCAACAGCTAATATAATCCAAATATAAATTGCCATTTTATAAGGCCAAGCAACAGGTCGGCGTGATGGTGGTGCGAATGGTGCAACTGCACTGGTCCCCCTGCACTCTAAAAAATGTCATACTTATAAAGTACATGCATTTTAAAAAATTCTGAAAAGATATCGGTGTCATAGTGACTTTGTACCAGGCCCTGTAATTTTTCTAGCCTGATCTGCCAAGCAGCAATTATTTTACAAACCTTCATACATAAATGTAGCTCAATTTTGCTATTTTTTTTACTTGCAAAGCTCTTTTATATCAATAGCAATAAAGAAACTGCAAAATGGGCCCTATAAAGTGGTTTTAAACTAAAATTTTCAAATTCATATCCTAATTGGAAAAAGCTTTTAATTATAAGTTAAAATGCATAGCATTTAGGAAATGATATTCCAAGCTATAAAAGTTGGAAGAAATGATTACACATAAAGGGTATACCTAGCCATGAAACTTACAAAGCAATGCTTAGGGGCCCCCAAATAGTACACGAAAAAAATATTTTCTTTCACTTATTTCAATAAAAATTATAATTAACCTGAGGAATTTCTGATGTTAACGACTTCTTTAGATAAAATTTCTTCCCTTAGGGGCCACCAATTTTAAGTTCTGCCATTGGGTTTACCTAAAGCAAAATTAATAATTACCCATTCTTCTGCATTTCCATGTTAAGGCTGCTTGGCTAATTATGTCCTTAAGCAGACCCACGCCGAGCATATTTGCCGCCCGGGTGCAAGCACTTTATGCTGCCCCTATCTATTAGTCCTAAATTTTTCGATTTTTAGATTACCAGGCATAATTAACTTAAGGAAGACTATGATAAACCAGGGTGTTTGCACCTATGTTCCCCAACCTAGATTAGTTACTAAACATTATTGACAATTAGTTATAAATATCCCATATTCTGACATTGTCAATCATCATTGTTCATATATCTTTCACAAAGTATTCATATCATTGTAATTTGCATAACTTGAATGTGATAAATATTATCCAATTTTTCATGACTTTGGCTACCAGCTTCTACTAAGAATCACGTTATGTAAATAATAAACATATTTGCCAGAGTTTTTCGATATTTTATTACTCTTTAAAATTAATGCAGAAAAATATTTATAATTTACACAAAAAGTCTTCTATTCAATATATTACAAAAATGTTTTAAAATACTTCACTAAAAAATGGAATATGGTAAATATTTTGAACCTCATAAATTGCAGCTGCGGCATTTCTATTTTTTATTACATTGTCCTAGTTCCATAAAAAACAATTTAGAAATTATGAAAAAATGGGTAAGCACCATATTTTAAAGCTTGTTTTTAATGTTTTCCCTCCATTTCTAGGGGTCTGTCAAACCTGAGTTTCAGTACCTTTTTAAGAAAATATCACTGAATAGAATCATCCTGCAACGTAATCCACGAAATGGAGAATTTTAAATAGTAAACAAAGTGATAAAAATAATAAAGAAAACGAACAAAACTTTTATTAAATGCAACATAAAATCTGTAAAACAATTACTTCTTTCAAATGATCCCATAATTTTCCGTCAGTAATATGTTGACTAACTCCACCTACGATCAATATATTACTGTTGGCACTAAATGGACTAATATAAATTTTGTAGAAAAAACTAAAATTCAAACACTTGGATTTACTAATTTTCTTTATTATCATGTTGTCCAAATTATTCCCATAGTATTAATTCCCCTTATGAAAGAGAATAAGGAATATAATAATAGCTAACAAACAATCATTACGATATGAGCCTATATTCTCTATTAACCAGAAATATTTCACAATATAACAAAGGTTCACAAGCACACATTAGCAAAGAGAAATTATTAAATATTGGCCATTTTATAAGGCAAATATCCAAATGTATTCATTAATACTTTTTAAAATTGTTCTTAAATGCAATATGGGTAAATAAAAGGCAATTAATATGAAATACCTATATGTACATTTCAAATCACCAAAATAAAAAAAATAAGAAGAACCTTAATAATTGAAGATAATTTTAGAAATGATTTGATATTGCACTTATGGGTCCTAAAACCATTAATATAGCTACATAAAAATACAATAAGGATTCAAAATAAAAAATGCATTATCTTGGCAACCATCTTCAGGACAAATTATACATGAACAAATATTTTTTCAAATGACATAAATCACACTTTGGCTTTAATAAACATTGCATAAGCAGAAGATGTTTACAATACTGTATTTTTTAAAATAAAATATAAAAAAATTGATGAGATAGCTATAAAGTATCCTATGAGATGAAAAACTTTATGAATTTGAAAGTCAGAATTTTTATGACAATTTTGACAATTTCATAATTATTTATAAAATTCTGACAGAATTATACATAACAAACACAATGATAAAGATGAATGAAATATAAGTTAACAACAGATCACAAATTATAAGCTAAAGTTTTCTTTCAGTATATAGTTCACAGGCAAGATTATTAATTTTCTAGAGATGGAGATTCATGGTCTGCTAGGAATTAAAATATTTTTCATAATTATTCAACAGCAAGAGAAGTTCAATAATTTTTTTAAATGTAGTAATCAATCAACTTTCCATAAAAGTAAACTTTAAATTTTAAACATTATGTATTTGAAAAGCTATACATATATTGAGAGATTTTACTTTATAACATACTATAGATTATAAATCAGATAAACATTTAACTGGATGAATACCAATTTATATACCTAATGGTAATTAGAAAACACATCCATGCCCAACCATTGAATTAATTTATTATTACCTATAAGCAAACATTTAATTGTTGGCCTGAGTTTTATATAATACTCAAGCTAAAAATAATGAAGTTTAATAATACATTAAAGGAACACTTTTGGAATGTAAATCTTACTATCATAACCATCTTTTTATTTCTTCATACT
Organism: Uropetala carovei; assembly: GCA_036926305.1. NCBI lineage: Eukaryota > Metazoa > Arthropoda > Insecta > Odonata > Petaluridae > Uropetala > Uropetala carovei. The sequence goes on along the minus strand of JAXCHB010000041.1, from coordinate 1,009,913 downwards.
AATTTTTTACCTGCCATAATGTATAACCTGCCTAGCATAAGCCTTATAAAGGCAAATGTAATTACTTAGTACAATCTTCATAGTTTCATAACATAATATCACCTCCCTTTTAATATATATTAAAAGCGAAACTAGATTTTTGTGAACTTAATGAATTTAAACATAGGACTTGTAGAAGTGAATAAACCTTATTATGAAATGTTTTTATGTGTTTAAATATAGCTTTAATGTTTCTCCATATTTGCACAAGCTGATAAAGGAGTGGAACATGACTGCAATAAGCTAACAGGTTTATTATTAAAAAATACGACAGAGAAAGGGAAGTCAACAACATATACTATAGTCTGTTCACTATCTAAAGTCTCTTGGCCTTGAAGATGGGATGTATGCCACTTAGCAGCAGCCAATAGGAGACGGTTCGTTTCGTAAGGTAGTGGGGGGAACTCAGTGTTACTCTTGATTTCGAAGCATTCACATCGGTCTGCATTGCCATTTCCACCGCCGTTTCCTAGCTGTTGCTGTTTGTGATTGGGTATCTGTTCTCCCACGCGAAAGTTGTGAGGGGCGATGGAAGGGGAAACGTTCGTGATTGGCTACTTGCTCTATGAAGGCCAAGAGACTTTAGATAGTGAACAGACTATAATAGCTACTAAAGAAGTGTAACAGTTTGAGAATACAAAGCAACTGCTAAAGTTATTTAAAATTTTACGTTATTTTACGGGGGAATATCTTATTTAAAATGGTAGAGAAGTGCAAAAATATGTCCTAATTCCACAACTAAGGCCAACTTTTTGGCATTAAAATGTTCCCATAAAAAATTTATCTTGCCAAATTACTTAAATTAGGTATTATTGCTTCAATGCATTCCATTATTTTATATGAAAATTTGTTACTACTGCATAGTTTGCCAAGCAACCACAACTTTTGGTAATGAATGCCATTTCTATTTTATTACTACAACAAATTTGGTTTCTGGAATACTTTCTCAACTATTCCAAAATTTTCATTTAATTGTGGGTCTAAATAAATTGATTAATAGCATAAGAGCATAAAAATATTCTTAGGTTTGTAATAAAAATTTCCAACTCCTTAATATAAATTTTTAAAATCAGATTATACTACTAGGGAATACTGCATTATATGTATTCTTTACTAATTGCATCAGAATTGTGTTTAGGATGCTGTTCAAGAGAGCCAAGCCATATGTATAAAATGTAAAACAATGGTACTCAATCCTAGAACCAGTTCCTTCACAAATTACCTGACACTTAAACAAATATTAAAATTTGTCATACATTTGTATTAGTAAACAGAATTTCAATTATAATATGTTAACCATGTATGTATTATTAAAAAATGATATCCCTTGCCTAATAGTAAAAATGATATAATGCTGTTCATCTCTGATATGCTTCACATTTGCACTATATGTTATCTAGAATTACGAAATTATTTGAGCTACCAATGTGACAAAATATTGTTTGAGTGACTGTGGTTAAACATGCCCATCAGTTAACAATAACATTATTTCAATGCATTGCAATTCCTCCAGAATGGTCCATGACAGCAAAATAGCTTATTGTAATTGCACAATTTTTAAAGCTCATTTTCACTAAATGCACTAATTGTGCATCACAAGCTTCTAAAAATATATTTGTAATATTGTTGCATGTTCAAATTATACATATTTTAAATATTTTGGTGACCATTAATATGTGAAATTTTAAATTGCACACACACAACTTTAAAGAAGAAATGATAGGCTGAAAAAATATAGCTTTGAGCAATGCATTCCCGCATAACAGTAATATCTAAGCAGCAAACAACATCACATTTGTCAGCTTACAGACAAAACAACAACTACTGCAAACATTACCAGACAAAATTTGATAATAAACAAAAACATTAACAATTGTAGAACAAGATTGCAACCTTTCTTGGTGTCAGAAATTTTTCAATATAATGGAATATAACAATAAGCCAGGCTAATATGATACACACTGGCCCACAAATCATTAACCTGACAAAAAGCAACAGAGAATACATGCCAGAACAAGTGGTCATGCACAATTTTCTTCATTTAGTTTAAAAGAATAGAAATTGAAAATTGTATACTTTATATACGATGGTTTTTCCAAATAGCCAAATAAAAGGTTGACATGTCTTTTTATTCCAGTAAATCAAATTAAACTTCAAGAATGCTCACTGATACTGCTTAATTTAACTAAATTAAAACAAATTTCAAGACAAAATAGGAATGTTTCCAAAACCTACTAATGAAAACCATTTCTTATATTAAAAAAACCAAAATATTTGGTTTAATAGTAATTGCTCCTTATAACAAATCAAATTACCTGAGAAACCTCATAGATTACTAAATTTTCTACAGAATTATAACAATAAGATAATGACTCAAATTAAATGCCACTTTCGTAGAGTATCACAGACTGTAATAGTTTTGACATTGGCTAACAATTTTCACAAAATGTGATCCTCAAAGTATGTTTGCATGATGATAAAATATATTTTAAAATTCAGCAAATTAACGCATCGATGACGAAACAATTCTTTTAAGAACGCTTACTACAACAAAATGTCAGAATTTTAGTAGCATGACTTCTCTGACCTGAGATATATACAGGGATAAATTTATGTGATACTAACTTGGGAAATCTTATACACTGATACTGAAAAAAGATATTAACACAAAGGATTGAGTCATACATGCATAAATGTAAAAATACCTAAAATTAAGACACTATGAGTAATTTCCACTTTCTGTTAAGTGCTCCGGTTTCATTAATTTTAAATCATTTTCCCTTCAAACAGTTATTCCAAACCATTTCTTTATTTGGTTGGTGTTTCTTGATGCTATACATCTATAATGCAAAATGGAAATTACTCAGCAGCATCATTAATTCAATCTTTTGCTTGTGCTGATAGTCACACTCTTTGCTGGGATGTTTTTAGCGTGAATAACTAGTAACTAATAGCTAAATGAAATTATGTACAAAAGTATGACAGATAGAATAACATACCCAACAACCAAATACTATGTATTTAATTTAATGAAAGACATTAATTCAAGAGAAATTGTATATAACTATGGTAAACACAGGAAGAATTACAAGAGAAATGTAAATTGGATGCTACAATATTCCTTGTCACATGTTTAGCACCTCTGGAAAAGCAATTGGTAAAGATAGAGCTGAAGAATTATGTATTGCAGCATTAACCGATACAACGTTTGTTTAATAAATATCTTACCATGTGGTTGAAAAAGAAAAATGGTAACCTTAAAAGTAGCTGAGTGTATCGTGATGTACAAACAGTTTTAATTCCAAATTAGAATCAAGTTATCAAACAAGCCTAAAAATGCCATTTAATTTTCCAAACCCTATGAGATCTTTCAATTATTAAACAAGTAAAATGCATTTAAGCTAATATAGTCATTAAAAAAATTGAGGTAATTACTGATAGCAGCACCTTTCATATAAATTCTTATGACATAATAAACTGTACCACCGTTCAGTCTAATGTTAGTGATGTTTTCGAGCAGTGATCTTCACATGAGTTCTATTGCTTCCATATATTTGGAACTTCATGAGAAATTGAAATCTCTCATGAGTTTCCAAAATATCACAATAAAGGCATACATCAGGATGAAAGCGATAAAAAATACTTGGTAACTAGGCACAAAAACTTGATCCTAAATGAAAATATTTTTATATATTGCAAAGAAAAGAAGCTCAATGTGACACTTTTCGAACTACTAAATAAATAGTTGACTATCAATGCCATTATCATATTAATGTGTTCAATGACCCAAATTACTTTGCATTTGAAACTAGAACAAAAAAAATTCACCATACTCTATCATTTTGTTTTACAAAATAAAGCAGCCTGAACTCACATTTTGTCTAATTTTCTATTTAGGAATAGGAGATTATTGTGTTGCATTGTATTGATACTTTTCATTGCAAATTCTGAAGAAAACATGAATACCTGATTGTTGTGAGTTACATTGTGTATATTTTATGTATATATATACATATGTCAAAAGGAAGGATATGATACTATGGTGCAGACTTATCCAAAAATCTTCCTGCCCAGCTCACCAAGTATATATCACAAATCTGAATTCTAAATATATTGACATATAACACCTGATGACTTAAATATCTATATGTCTTCAATTACTGATGCCTAGATATCATCATTTGGACTACACTTCCTGTTTGTGTCAAGACATTGACAGCATGGTCATGCTCCAATTTGGTGAAATCAATTCCATCAACCTCTAAGATCTTATCACCGGGCTGAAGAGTTACACTGGCTGGACCATTGGGATGGATTTTTGTGATGTAAATTCCCTAAAAATAAACAACCAGATGTTAATATCCTAAACAAATCAATACCTAAGAAATACAAATTTTTAATTAACCCCTTGGGTTGGGAAAGTGACTAAAGTCGCACTTTGAAAAAATGCTAATTTTTCAGTGGAGAAAGCAGATACAGGCAGTCCTTGACTTACAATGCTCGGAACCTATTATGTTTTCTAATTAAGGAACATGCTCTGGACGTAAAGCACCACATCCCACTTATGAAGCTTGACCTTGCCGAAAGGATGTTAGGCACCTTAAGGCCAATTCGAACAATGTTTACAAGTAATGACAAGCCGTGCAAAGCATACTATAATGTAATTTAACTCAACTTCAAATCAAAACACATTGAAAGTACTTCCTTATTAAGCTAATTTGAAAACTTCCGATACCATATTTTTCCTTACTCTCACCTATTCCGCTTCAGGGTGAGATCCTACTAAAGCTCTTTTGTTTTCCTCTCTTTATTCAAGGCATCGGTTTCACTTTTCAGTCCACAATCACCTGAAAGTCTCTTCCAAACCAATACCCCTAGTTTAATCTATAAACCAGCATTTCTCAAGCACCTGTCCACAGACAATTATTTGCCAATCTGCGACGTTGTATTTTTCTCATAAAATGTTGAATGATGGGCATCACTGTTTAATGAGATGCAGTTAGGAACTTGCTATGAAAGTGTAGAATTGCCAAATAAATGGTGTTTAAAAATTGATTTTACTGATTCTTGTTGAAATATTCAGAATATCCACAGGTCTACAATGGAATTTTGGTTAGAACAGCTACTCTAAACCAAACTCCTCATAAACATATCTTGAGAGCAATATACAGAGTGAAGAAGGCTCTTATAAGCAGTTGCACATCATATCTTAAATAAGTTATACTGCTATAAATGTCTGCCTTAGCAGAATATTTACGATCATTTTTGTGAAAATATATTATCTGGCCAATGAGGGAGGAACGTAAGCCCACTTTATAACATTGTCCTTATGGGAAAATGTGTTCCGACTAATGACGTTTCTGGAATCAATTATATAGTTGCACATCCTATTCACAGTTTATTCTGTATCCTTCTGCCATATACTAGATTATTTTAATGTATATAGCATATATTGATTCAGGCAACTCCCGAGTTTCGACAGTTCGATATTCGACAAATTCGAGATTTCGACACAGGCGATCGAATTGGGAACTACTTTACTTGGAGTAATTGGTTCCGACCAACCACGTAAGGTTTAGTTTTAATGTAGACATAGTTATATCTGCTCTAATTGTTTGAATTTGTGCTGATTTCACTCTTATTTCTGTTAATCTTTTATTTAAATTTATATATTTTATTGATTTATTCATAAATTTATCACTTGACATGGCATCTAAAAGCAAATATAACAGTGATAATGTAAGTGAATCAAATAAAAGAGTGCATAAGACTCATAGTTATGAATTGAAATTAAAAATTTTAAAGCGTGTTGAGAAAGGTGAAAGTCATACTGAAGTCGCACGATCATTGGGAATGTGTCGTTCAACTATTAGCAATTATGTGAAACAGAAGGAGAAAATTCTAGAAGATGTGATAAATTCACGTAATTTGATAACAACAATAAAGTCCTAGGTGCGATGTTGTGATTCCTAAAATGGAAAAACTTTTAAAACTTTGGGTAGATGATGTGTCAGAAACACATTCCTATTAGTGAGACCATGATTAGAGCAAAGGCTAAGGATCTCTATGATGATTTGAAGGAAAGGGATGAAATTTCTGTTGATGCACCTTCATTTAGTGCAAGTCATGGCTGGTTTGACAGATTTAAGAGAAGGGCAGGTTTGCATAACAGGGTCCTTTATGAACAAAAGAAGAAGGATAAAATTAGCCGAAGCTGTATAAACTCTTTCAGAAGGTTGAAAGACCACAGCCAGCAGAAGCTGCTTCAACATCTGCTGCATGGACTAGCCTGTCCAATTCCCCAGTCAATAGCCCAACCAGTTCCCCACCCAACAGCTCCTCTTCTTCCAACTAAAATCTTCCAACTTCTCAATTAATAAACCAAGTCTAGTAAGCATAGTTGAATAAGATTTAAGGTATGAAAATATTTTTAATTTTATTGTTTCTTTATTCTTAAGTTATTTTGTGCTTTTTTAATAACTTTTATATTAATTTCGCTGCGATAAATAGTTGTATGTATAGATAGATGTATGCAGGTATGTTATCCAGCTCGTGCGAGTTGTTTGTAACAAACGACTCAAACGATCCAGACCGGGCCATCTGTAGAAAATTTATTTTTTCCTTTTTAGTGCAAAAAATAAGTTATACATTTACAATATTTATTATATAATTTATTCATAATTTAATACTGTTGTATTAACATATTAGTAATGTTATTTTATCTTTATAGAACGTGAGCGGAGACTTTTTCCCGAGATGCGGGAACGTATCCCCCGATTGTAACATGCAAGTATATGGAAAAACGGCGTTCGACATTCGACAATTCGAGATTCGACCATGTTTGTTTTCAGGAACGCATCCCCGTCGAAACTCGGGAGTCACCTGTTTTTTTAAATATTATTATTACAATTAAATGATGTCTACTTTTCTAGCACATATTAGAGATAACTATTTATCGAAAAGACTAAATTTTCAAAATATCCTGTAATGAAATGAAATACTTTCCCCACACAGATGTGCTTCATACTGCAGCACATGATGACAATGAATCCCTACCCAGTTTGGGATGATCACTATCCTTAACAAAACTGAATATTCTCATGTGTTCACCATAAATAAGAACACTTATGATGCCTATGTTTTTCATCTTCAGATCTTTATTTACTATCTTCATATGTAGTACAGGAGAAAGTATTGTATTCGTGAAAAATATTAAATTCAAAATTTCAACAGAAATACATGTTTGGGGAGGTCCCCTGAGTATGTTTTCACCATTTTCTCGATGATGTCTTGTGTGTATCTGTGTGCTCTAATTAAACAAGTTAGGAAAGTGCTGCAAAAGCAGGTATTATAAGGCGATTTTTTTACAAAAAAATCTAAGATTCAAATTTTAAGGGCACATTTTGAAAAAAATAGTTAGTGGCATAATCAAAATAAAAACTGCACATTTCAAGGCCAATTGTATCACGGATATGGTTCACAAGATATCCCCAGAAAATACTTAGTCTGGTACAGTCTTCCCCATTCAGCAAGCATTTCAATCTTTAGGGGAGGCTAGCGGGGCCCTGTGCGCAGCCTTTTTTGAGGCTCTATTTTTTTTAGAATTTTGAAATTTGTTGGGCCCTCAGCAGCATGCGGCCCTACTTCTGCAAGCACTGCACATACCTATAAATCCACCCCTGTCCATCTTTGTTTTTGAAAACAAAATTACTTCTTAACCTGTTAAGTGGTCATGATATAATATAACATCATGATAGTATGTCTCAGGCACTGGCCATGACATAATACTATGTCAAGACAATTTCAAGACCTATACATAGAGGCCTTGAGGTATTAAACCATAAATATTGAAGACATTAGATTACTTGTAATTTCTATATTGTTTATGTCGTCTACTCCAGATGGTAGGTCAACATGTACACCAAATATAGGTGCTGATGGCCATGCATACATTTATATGAATGCTGGATGCTGAGTCTGCTTATATGAATAGGCCCATGATATCATCCATACTTACAAGGGAACCTTACGACATGTTCATCGCCAATTTGGTTGAAACTTGGTGAGCATGTAGCACACTCCTAGTGATGAAAAATGCCAAAGCAAGAAGACGCACCTCTCAAGCATTCGCGAGATTTTTGCAATTAAATTTAGCGAACATACTAGGGGTCCAATTTATCTCCTAATATGAGTCTTAATAGCCAGCTTATGCAGTGGCCCAGTTGGTTAAGAGTCAGATTCACAAACTTTTGGGCGTGAGTTCCATCCTAACACTCGCAATTTTTTTTCAGTTTTTATTAGTTAATTTTGTTCTATCATCTTGTAATTTTTGGGATATATTATTTGCTGAAAGTTTACTGGATTTATAATTTCATTTTCGCTAATTATGTAGAGTAAAATAATTTTTTCGCAATGAAGTTGAAAAAGAATTGAATTTGAATTACCAGCAAAAATTAAATGGGAATAAAGGCTGTTTATCATACATATTCAAGTCTTTTCTTTTACAGAGAGTTAATGCATCATTGCAAATTATTATTGTACACATTTATCAATGAGTGAGTTTGGAAATGTAATTGTATCATGTTCAAAATATTCCGCCAAAATGTACTCCACTCTGCCAACCTTGTGATGTTTATTTTTATAGGCAGGTTAAAAAGTTCATTAAGTGGATGCAGAATTGCTCATTTTTAATAGAACAAAAGTGCAAAATATCATCATGTGAGGATGCAATCAAATTACATTCGTTGCTTCATCACCAGTTAAGGGAGTCAGTATTTCGCGATATGATTAGGTATGAGTGGTATGCTTCGAAACTGAAGCAATAGGAGGATTTTTATGAATGCGAATGTGTGTTTTTCAGCAAAATCTGTTAACAATAACTATGCCTGTCAATCAATTGGTGTAACAACGTGTGCATGGCATAAGCTAGATCTCTGCTTTTCATAATTCTATGGTAACTACCACCTGAAACATTGGACGTCATCTAATAAAATCAATAAATAAATGTGTACAATAATAACTTGCAATGAAGCATTAGCTCCCTGTAAAAGAAAAGAGTTGAATATGTATGATAAACGGCCCTTATTCCCATTTAATTTTTGCTGGCAATTCAAATTCAATTTTTTTTCAACTTTATTGCAAAAAAATTATTTTGCTTTACATAAGTAGTGAAAATGAAATTATAAATCCAGTAAACTTTCAGCAAATAATATATCCCAAAAATTACAAGACCATAGAACCAAATTAACTAATAAAAATTGAAAAAAAATTGCGAGTATTAGGATGGAACTCGTGCCCAAAAGTTTGTGAATCTGACCCTTAACCAACTGGGCCACTGCATAAGCTGCCTATTAAGACTCATATGTTCGCTTGCTTTGGCATTTTTCATCACTAGGAGTGTGCTACATGCTCACCAAGTTTCAACAAAATCGGCGATGAACATGTCGTAAGGTCCCCTTGTTAGTGGAATGACATGATGTTTATGGAATGTGATAAACATCACTCCAAGAAAATAATTAAACAATTTAATTGTCCTAACCAAATGTCTTAGAGGCAGAGAGTTTTTCACTTGAAAGGATGTGCGAGTGGAGGCCAGATTATAATGACATTTACCCAGCAGTGCCTCTCGATTCTCTGTGCCTTTCGTCTCTGTGTCTCAATCATCTTTATCAGAGGCTTTTCTTTTTATTCTGTAACGTAGCATTTTCCTTAAGCATATACTACAAAAATGGTTGAGGTAGTGATGGAAGAATGCATAACATGGTGGGAACACAAAAAAATTGGTCACTGAGGGAGTTATGCTTCAAAAAACAGGCCGCTGAACAAGTTAAAACTCTTATGAATGAATAATAAATAAATTGAACATTGAAATACCTAACTAAATATTTTGAAAGTAGTTAAATGTTTAAATATTTCATGTTTTTTAAGTTTATAAAACATGGTAAATTCCTTCAGCGCTCCAATTATTGAGTATCGATAACTGGATTCTTGAAAAACTTCTCATTTTCTTTAAAATTTTCCATCAAAACGCTGATAAATTAATTTTGAAAAACAAACTCAATTTTTCAAAAAATTTATCTTTTGATAAATTGATCGTTCAACAATCTAGTCCATTCTTATATCTAACCTGGCATGACAAACATCAATGCACTAGGCAGGGTTTGAAATCCTGACCTCAGTATCCAAAAACCAACCTAACTCCTCTCGATTTCAACAACTGGTCCAAGAGGTATATTAAGTATTCTGTATTGTGAATAATTGCTGATAGTGACTTCTGAAAATTTTATTTTATCCTTTAACCCTCTCCTGTCCAACTACGTATAAATGCCCAGTAACCGCAGTTTTCAAGTTATTATTTCACGAATGGCACAGTCTACAAACATCAATTCATAAAACTTTAAATAACTCGAGGAAGATTTTGTCTCTTATACTAATTTAAGAAGTTTTTTAAATAACATTTTATTTATTATATTTTTTCTGCCTTGACATATGTTTAGCTTTCCACTTCTACTCTCCTTTTCCAGTGATATTGTGTAGATTTTCCCCAACTGTAGAATCAATTCTACATAAACATAATAGATTTTAGTTGCTTAATATCTTGGGAAGTTTGAATTATGGTTTTATCGAAGAACACAATGTAGAATTACATTAATAATAACACTCTCTCTTTCAAATGTTTTCCGACTTATGAAACATTTTTTATGCCCCTCTCATAATTAGAATATCACGTAAGTCTTATAACAAACAAGATCCATATTGAGATATTAGCAATCTGAAAACCATTGCATTATATCCAAAAATTACTTACGGTATCTTGTTTATCTTGTGATGTACTGGGATGATGTCCTCCAGATATGCTGAATCCTAAGCCTGGGTTTTTATGTATACTTACTGGAAACTGCAATACAAAAATCCATTTTAATTCCAATCATTAATTTATAATTGAGAAATAAAATAGTTTCCATAATATACTTACGACCATGGCATTCTTATGTAAACCAAACATCCAATTTTTCATTGGTCTGCTTTGAGGGCTAATGGGTATTCTGCTTTTACTAGCAGTATCACCTATTGGTGAAACTTCAGTTCGAGTTTGTGATAGGGTGGGAATTTTAGAAGAGGCAACAGGACTTTTTGGAGATTTGTCCAAAAGTTCTGGACCTTTAGGGGTAATTCTTCCACTGCTCCCTGATGGCGAGATACTTTGTCCAGCTAACTGTGGGATTTTGGAATGTGATGAAGATGGTATTGCTTTTGGCAAGCTACTTTCTGCTCCCTGTTGGACTGGAGATGCCAATGTCCCTTGCCTGCTATTTCCATAAGTAGGAGAGGTGACACTGCTTCTTTTTGCTAATGCAAAGCCTGGCTGAGGTACTTTGGAGGTAAAATATGGTGGCGAGTTTGTATGCTGCCAACTAGGTGATGTTTTTGGAGATGGTATACCACTTACTGAAGGTATTCTTGATGGGGAGACACTAAAAAAAGAATAAATATTTTAATACTTAATTACTGCATTAAAGAAACAACTCTAAATAAATTATCACCAACAGAGCATGGAATGCCCTGCATGTTATAGCACAAGTATAATACTTTGTAGAATAATGTGCACAGCAGGTCATTCCAGAATGGTGGCTTACAAAAATATTATATTGGTAACACAAATAAAACGAATATATTTTTCAATCAAAGATTGTCTGATTATGAACAGCCAAAAAAAGGAGATTTTCTCCAACATAATCTTATTAGGGATTATAATTAATGCCTCTATATTGAAATTTTAAATATCAAGCAGATCCTACATACCTAACATTTTCTGACTTGCTACTGGCACCATAAGAATTGTTAAGTGGAGTTGAACCATCCCGAACTCCATCAAGACCACTATTATGAGTTACAATGGCATTAACTCTCTGGGGTGTTGGAGCTATGAGATGAGTGCCTGCAGAAGGTTTATCTTGAGTGAAATTTGGAGGTCTTCCCAGAGAAATTTCTCTTGGATCTTCATTTGAAAATCGTGCTATTGGTTTAGTCCTTGATACAGGGATCCTGCTAGTTACTGTTTTTTGAGATTCATGGGATAAATCAGCATTATTTTTTTCAGCAGAATATTCAAAAGACTTGGAGCTGAAAACCATGTCTGACGTCTGAGAACTGGCCATTGACGAAACTTCAGGAGAAGTACGAGGGAGGATAGCTGAGGAGTTATCACAAGACACGTGATGTTCATCATCCTCAGACAAACTACTTTTAATAGAGCTACCGTGATCATACTGAATAGGTTCAGAATTATTAGAGAAGTTATCTCCAATGCTTCTTGAAGATTGGTTAATACTTGTTTCAGAGCGAAATGCCTGATTCAATTCTTGGTTTCCAACAGATATGTTTGGCATAATGTCAGACGATTCTAGAGTTGGTGAAATTTTTAGGTTTGCTACATTAGTTATATTTTGGTACATACTCATGTTCGAGTCAGTTATGTCTATGGTAGGACTATGAGTATCTACAAATGGCTTCACTGGCCTCTCTGGTTGAGCTGCACTCAACTTATGAACTTCCCTTTCTGCCTCTACCATGCTTAACTCATTTATGCCCTTTTCAACACTTCCGTTTGTTTCCTGTAAAACTGTCGTCACTGAACTTTTATCCTGTGGCTCTGAAGAGAAATAAATCATTTCAGTCAAGTGCAGAAGTATATTACATACTTTAAAAAGTAACAATAATTTCAATACATACCAGGACTCAGAGAACTTCTGCAGCTATGTTCTTTGATAGAATTATTTCCCAGTGTAGAAGGCATATCGTATTTTGAAGCTACACTAGAGGGCCTACCAATATCTTTTATTTCTGAAAGAGGAGTTAGCCTGCCACCAGGTAAACTGAAAGGAGGCAATGAACTAACTGAACTTCTAGATTGAACATCGGTATTAAAAAAAGCTGCCTTCTTTGAATAAGCTGCAGCTATGTGATATGGTGGAGGCTGTGATGGGACAGAGGGAGAGCTTGGCATAAACCTAATGCTGTCATCACGAACTTCCCTTACATCAGTCAGTGGTACATTGGAGCTGCCACTGCATATAAAATGAAAGAGATTGTAATAATTATTTGAAAACACTGAGCTGAATAATGCGTGCACACAAAAAATTTCCATTATACTGGAATTCAAGTCTTAAGTTTGTTATATATTTACATGAAATATACATCACCCATAGAAAAACACTGAAAAATAAACATACATCACAATAAATCAATAAAAGATTTTGAAATAACTCTGTTAATGGCTCTTATTCGCATAACATTTGCATTAATCCACAAATAAGAAAATGTATATATATTCCCCATGCTATAACATAATAGGCTTTATTCAGAGTTATTAAATAAGATCTGCTGAATTTAAAATTTCCTAAAAATTTAAAAGTGAGAATAGCATAATAAAAATTGTTATTTTACCTAGGACTTGCAATTTCTAATGAAACAGATTCTTCATCTGAGACAATTTTGCAAGTGTTGCCGTCTTTTATTGTTGATATACTACTTTTATCTGCAATGTCATTCACATCCTTTGATTCAAATCCTTTTTCTGCCAGTTCATTTGCTGCATTATCCTTGGCTAATTTATGTTCAAACTCAAAGCTCTTCAGATCTTCAGTCATTTTTAGATTTATTTCAATTTTATCGGTTGTCTTGGGCTGGACTAAAGGAATCTCATCCTTAATTTTATTGATTTTGTGATCACTAGAATCTGGAGAAGCCTGATTCTAGAAAAATATAGAGGGAAACAGAATTATAAGTCATACTAGTGTCTCCCAATCTCAGAAGTATTTTGATTAATTTACCTTTTAATAATGGCTTAATAGCACTGAAATATCTTTTATGTAAATTTTATGAGCAAGACAATGTTAACTTTAGAATTAACTTTCCTTTGAAAGCTTCACCTTGTCTAACAGAAAATTTTTACTGCATACATTAACACATATTTAAGCAAAACATATAGATGTTATCATTTGAAGTGATTATTTTCATAGAGTGAAAAAAGTATTCATTGGATTAGATAAACAGATTGGATAAGAATCCAATTATTCATAAATGGTTGCACCAAAGATGGAAAATATTTTGCCTTAAGACCAAAATGAGTGTTTCTAAGAACTACTAAGTTAAAAATAAAAAACTGCTAATCGCTCACATAGTGAAGGAGACACTTTCAATTAGTGTAAAATAAAATTTCATAAAACATTGTATTACAATTGTTTAAAACTGTTAGTATAATTAAACCAAATATAAATTATGAATGACAGGCATGGAAAAATCTTAAAATTCTAATGTAAAATGTGTTACAGTGAAAAGGTTGTGTCAAACTACACTCAACAATGAATGACAAAACTCATTAACAGCAACAAGTATACACAATAAAACATATGAAAATAATGAGATAGTTAGTCTACAACAAAAGGCAAAAAAAGGCACCATCATTCAAAGGGATAAGGAACTAAGAACTTACAATAACAACGAAGCATAAGTAACAACATTTTTTAAACAGCTGTGCACATAACATGAAATGTGAGTTCATAAAAAAAGTTAAAAAGTTGTTATCTCTACGTTAATCCTTACTCATACCTAAAGCAAATAAAATAAGCCTAAAACAAAATAAAAACTAAGCTATATTAACAACCTGAATATCTTCTTTTAACTTGAGGGCAGCATGTAGGAAAGCAGACATTAATGTAATCTTCTTCTGAAAAATAAAGGCAACACAGAAGAGAAAGGAAAGAAATAAACTAGCATTTAACCACTATAACAAAAGCAACAATACAATTTGAATACAGATTTAAAGGCAAATAAATAGAAATTTTACAAAAGGGTTTTTACTCACATTCTTTCTGGCAATCAACCATTGCAAAGCCAGTAGAAAAACAACTGAGCAGAGCATTTGAAGGATACAGGCTTTAAATAAAAGTCATACATCAAAATCTCTAAATAATAAAAATGCAGCAAGTTATAGAATAAATGCAAACAAGAAATATTAGAAAAATTAAATGTGTAGTTTGAATTCTTTCATCGGCGCACACAAACAGCCAAATCCAATAAATCTGACAGCAAGCATAACATAAGTATATGAAACTTTTCCAATGCTATGTCTTCATTCTATCTTCTTTTTCAACAAAAAAATTATAAACTGATAATCTCTTCAATATACAATATGTACTGGAATTAACAAACATTTTATTGCTTAACATACTTGAATTACAATATTCCATAGAACCCGATAATACATCACAGTCACATCATACATTAGACCCTCATTAGTCCTTATTTTCATAATTTCATATACCATTAAGTACTGTAGATTAGAGACAATTGTTTTGGTAACTCTTTCTTTTACTTTAAAAAACCTACATACAGAGGTGATAACACTCAACATCACGCATAAAGAATACACTACAATGCATACACTAATATACATGAGCTCTCTCCCGTAAAACATCAATTGCAATTTTTAACATAGGCTGATGTAAATATGAATTGTTTCAGGATTTGGAATGCAGCTTGATAGCTGTAGTTAAACAATGAAAATCCTTATAAATAACAGCAATGAAAATTCTGGACAATGATGTTTATTTTCTTAACTCTTCACAGTTAACCTTAAGCTCTCTAATCTAAGTCAAGCATATTTTACACATAAACATATAGGTGGCCAGCAGATATCTGACAACTTTTTAGTTGGATTCAAATATACCCAAATTAAGGATACTGATCTTCATAAAATTATATTTAGCCAGATTACATTGTCAAAGAAAGAAAGCTGATCATGCAAACTTTTCAACAGGAAATTTTAATTTGTTATTATTTATAATGCTTCCTATTATTTTATATAAGTCACACTCAGATTCATAAAAATGCAAGCATATGAAGAAAAAACAAAACATTAAAAAATGTTAAAATGAAGTAGCCACAGAATAATAATACCAAGAAAAACACCCTTGTATACTATTGCGGTGCAGTCATTGGTACAAATATGAATCACTTTTTCTGAAAACTGGCACACACAGCGTTAGAGTAAATAAATGACACAACAAAAAGCAAGTCACCAAAAGTCAATTGTGTAAGCTGATAGTACGCAGTATAAAATATTTGCAAGTATTAAAAATTAATCATTAAAAAATGAATAAAATCTTGTACTTTATTATCATACAGAGCAGAAGTTATGAAGAAATGGTTGACATTGCTCAATAATTAAGGGAAGTTTATTCTATGCATTTTTAACAATTTGATTTTCTCAAAAACGACTCACACGATTTCGATCAAATCTTGTACAGTTACTTGAGTTTAAGTCTTCAATAATACTACATAGCACATATTTCTCAAAAAATGAATATAAGGCTAGTTTATTCTAGGCAACTTTAACAATAATTTGATTTTCTCAAAAACGGCTTGAATGATTTTGATAAAATTTCGTACAATTACTTGAGTATACACCTGCAATAATACTACATATTTCATTTTTCTCAATGAATGAATATAAGGCTAGTTTCTTGTTGGGCAACTTCAACATCATTGATTTTCTAAAAACAGGCTCATACGATTTTCATCAGATTTCGTATAGTTATTTAAGTTGATGTTTATAACAATTCTACATAGTTCATATTTTTCTAAAGATAACTAAACGATGCAGTAGTATATGAGAAAGTTTGTACAATGTATGTTGTACCGATTTTTTACTCATGTGTTGCTATTTAGGAATTCTTAGAAAAGAAGTCTGCTGTGTACACTTGCATGTTTGTAAATGAAAATCCCCCATGGTTGGACAAATTTGTGGGTTATTTTTTCAAGAATACTACGATTAAGCTGCACAACTTCATTCTTTATGTTTTGTGTATGTCTTTAGCCATCATATTAACATGAAATAACTCACTCTGAGGAAATAAAAATATCTATGGTGTACGTAAACACATCCCAATAGTAGTATAGCATTTCAAAGTAGTATAATTGCAAGACCAAGAAAATTTGCTATGTCATGTAGTACAGAACCAATGCTCCAAAGTGAATGGACCAAAGAAACAGATTAGCCAAAACATAAGTTATGTTCTACAATCGATACACTTAAAAACTGTTCAAGTTAATGCAAAAGAAATTGGCAAATATTAACTGTGCTGCCAAATAATTAACATACATCAGAGAAAAAAATGCAGCAAGCACTCCTCACTCTAACTTCATTAGATACATCATGCGAGTGCATAATATGAAGCAGAAAGAATAAATTATAAAAAAGGATGTTCATTGTGTCAAGATGCTTTTAGACAAAAGGGTAGACTGAAGTAATCCTGCACAATTTAAATCAATGACGGACAAAAAGAAGTTTGAATGCACAGAGCCTTGAAATAAACATCTGTAGCTAATTCATTTTGACCATTGCAAAACACGTTGGATTTTTAATCATATGTCTAAATTTACCCAAAATTGTGCAGACTACTAGAATCAATAAAAATAAGTGAAAGTCATAAGTATTAAATATTTAATACTCAATCATTATTAACTCTTCTATAGTACTTATTGACACTAACAGTGATTGTAATAAAAAATCTACTCTGGCTATGACTGAAAATAACTGAAAAGTTTATTGCATCGACAGCAACTAATTTTAAAACTTAAACAAAAGTTTCTGCAAAATAAATCTAACAGTCATGGAATTATAGAGCAACAAAAATTCTTTAACAATACTAAATAACTAACAGTAAATATTAAATAAAAAAGAAACACAAAATAGAAAAGGTGTTGACATATTTTATTACAAATGCTAAAGCTAAGGAAAAACTGAACTTCAATCCAGTTTTTTCTTGGATAAAATTTTAAAGTTATTTTACAAGTTAATGAATTACAGGTGACTCCCAAGATTCAACAGGGATGCGTTCCTAAAAACATGGTCGAATCTTGAACCGTCAAATGTCGAATCAGCACAAATTCAAACAATTAGAGAAGAAATAATGATGTCTACACTGAAACTAAACCTCTCGTGGTCAGGCGGGCTGAAAATTACTTCGCGTAAACTAGTTTCTAATTTGACCGATTGATCGGCTGGGTCGATTCGATTGATCGAATTCTCGAGTTGGTCGAATTTCGAACGGTCAAATCTTGGGAGTTGCCTTTATATCTACTTAATCTTCGAACTTATGAGTTTTTGATCTATAACATTTCATTAACAATGAAAAAGTAACAGAATAGGCAGAGCTGTACCTATTATAATTTCACAATGCTTTTGTTGCTTCATGAAGATGGTGGCACATGAGCCAGCAAAGAAATCAACATATACAGCTGAAACGTTTATGGTTCTGTTGAGTTGTGGTATTTTTATTACTATAACAACAACATTTTTTGTTTAAAGCTCAATTTTCTACTGAAATATACCATTTAGATAAAAGCAAAGAATTGAAATCAATGTACTCATAAGTTTAACCAAAAGAAAGTACAGACACTTGTTAATGTGCAAATACATTGAATATAAAGGAATTTTGTAGAGGTTTCACAGTATGTCCTAATAGTAATGAAATATATAAAGCTTACAAGGTGTGTGACAACAATATTAATAGGCAATGCACAGGGTGCTCTTAGCTATAAAAAATAAAAAAGGTTTAATTCCATTAAATTAAAAAAGTTAAATATATGATTTGAGTTAAAAATATAGATTAAAATATGAAGCATAAAATCATTAAGACAGAGATTGGAAAGACAATCACTGCATCACTTGATGACAAGTTTGCCTAACGATGGGAAAAGAGAGGAATATGAACAGGAAAGATACGAAAAACAGCAGTGACAGGCTGATAATTTAACAGATTTCCAATCAACTATTATAATGAAGAAGAAATGAGAGAAATTCTCAAGTTCTTGAGATGAATTGGAATAATTGTTTGCTCTATCTAATGTTATGATCTGACTATAAAGATTTTGACTATTGTATCACAGTATCAAAAAATCTACTGCTACATGCCATCCAAGGTGACAATACAAAAATAGCATGAAATGGAAATGGTTTCTAGATATTTTCTGCCATTGAGTTTATTTCTGAAATGTTAGTTATCTGTGCAATTCTTGGTTATATCTTTAGTTACATATACACACCAAAATATAACATTTCCTTGCATCCACAATTCCCTGAGATAAAAAACTAACTGCATGTTACTCTGAAACTTAAGAAGCAAGAAAAGAAAAACAAGTGACTTTTAATATATCTTAGAGAAAAACTGTATGTTATAAGCATGTTCATCTTTTTAACAGAACCGCAAAAGTATTAATATGAAAGCATGCCTTTTGATCATTCTCTCATTCAAATACATATATTTCCTGAATTGCTATATTAGTATGTACAGGAGAAAGTCCACTGCATAACCAACTAATATTATAAGCTTCTTTTTAAAAACAAGAACACAAAATGGTATGTGAAAATTAAAAGTAAAAACAACTTACATTTAAAAATAAATTATATGTATTCATCAACTTTCTGTTAATATCATTGTTATCCTTTATCTGAGCAAACAAAATGCACATAACAAAAATATCAAAGAATAACAAGAAAAACAATAAAGGCTAACTTGGAACAAATTGTTATATAGGAAATTAAGTTTTGTATGCATGGGTGCATGGACATAAATTTCAAGGGATAGAAATTCTGAACTAGGCAGCGAATAGAACCCAAGTCTTCCATTTCCCAGGTGCATAGTTTAACCATCTAAGCCACCCAACCGGTATGATTCTCCATTCTTAAATTAGCTGGCTAAAGCATCTGTCAGGTTCAACTCCTGACCAAGCTCAGAATTTTTTGTCCTACCCTCCCTTAAAATTCAAAAGTTGAGTTTGCCTAGGGACACTTTTAAATCTCACATAATAGCATAAATTAAATCCATGCTAAAATGCAGAGGAGTATTATTCTCAAAATTTAGGGACACCAAGCTATACATAAGCAGTATTACCCATACAAATACTGGGACACACGAATGCTAACAAATTATTTATAATGACAATGTGATAAAAACTGCCAAATAATTTTTAAACTTGAAAAAAACATACATACTTCATTGAAAATATGAGCATGAAAACTGAATTAAGATAACAGTGCAACTTAAACTCTGCCATTGAACAACATATGTTTAACGAATAATAATATGCTATACATTTCTTTCAATTTAAAAATATACAATGAGGTAAGTTGAAGTTAGTGCTTCAATGTTAACTGCACTACCCTGAGAAATGAAAGGTTACTTTGATGACATCTTTTCTTCCTAATAAATTAGACTCAACATATAACTTTTGCTTTCAACCTTTTTCAAATTAATGTAACTAATGGATTTTAGTAATTGCTACTAATCCTTTGGCTGTGAAGCTCCGAGTATTCAATAAAATGGAAAACTAATTGTAATGATCAAATTAAACTACAAAATTGTGCCATTCTAGTAATACCATCATGATATGTCCTATATGAAGAATAAACCTATTACACAACAGTAGAAGTAACAAAGATGGATCATTTTTCACAGGATGCAATGACAACAGATTGTTTTGTGATGGCCAAATGGTTAAATACATGAGAGATGTATGCAATTTGAAACATATTACATGTAGGAATGTCTAATGCTCATTCTGTCAATGAGGTAAAAGATAATTGAAAACAAATGGCAATGTTAAGATAAGAAAATAAGGGAGATTACATGAGAATAGACATCAACAACAGAATTTTAAGACACATCAAAGTTTAAAACACATGGAGTAATCACACTACTTGTTCAAAACTCTGCAAAGGCAGAGACTATATGATGTTTGATATATGAAATGGTTGCTTTGAAAAGGAAAATAAAGTAATTGCTTAACGTAAATGCAGATCGGGAAAGTGGTCAATTTTCCAAATAATTTTACTAAGAAGTGCTATTACAGAGGTTCTTCACATCAACTTAAATCTCCAAATTATCTGAGATGTAAGATTAATCATCCAAGACATAAAAGAGTTTTATTTAATGGTAACATTGACAATTTCCCTTACAAAGTATCTAAATTTCATTGAGAATGTACGATTCTATGATGAAAGACTAAGGAATTTTAAACAATATTCTGGTAACTTATTATCAAATAAAATGATAATGAAACACGGAAGCTTTTTTATGAAAACAATATTTTGAGTAAAAGATTGAGATGAAGCTCTATAAAATTGTTTTATGAAGTAGCACAGTGGTGACCAAACTATGGCCTGAGTGTTTTAATCTGGGTTGCCATTAATTTAACAGTTAAAGGACATACTGAGGCAAAATGAAAATAGGATATCCTAAAAACATATATTTTGTCTCTACTTTTATATTCCTAAAATAGATAAAGAAATTTAAAAGCAATTAGGTAAGACTGACCCACAACTTAACCCTATGGTTTTCTTAAATTATTCTTCAACTGCATGTGGCCCACAATAAGTGCAGAAGCAAACTATGTGGCTCAAGGTTGCAGAATTAAGCTATATGGCCCTTAAGCTGAAAAGTTTGGGCACCACTGATGTAGCATATCAAATACTAACACAAAACATAAATAATAGTGTTCTTATATAAATCAATAAAACAACATGTAAAAAACTATTATGGGAAAACAGGTAATTTAACACAAGCAAGTGAAACTGTTATGAAGGGGTTAATCAACTAGATACTTCAATTCCTTATAACTTTAGTAAATAATAAAATAAAACAATTTTAGTTTAAGTGAATAAAATGCGTAACTTCTTTGTGCCAGATATTTCCTGATCACCCAGTGACCAAAATCTGTGATTTCACCAAACAATAAAAAAACATATTATTATAAACTAACAGAATTTTCCAAACTTCATAAATAAGCATATGTCAAGATGCTCACAAGCCAACAGGAGATCAAACAATACATATTTCCAAAAATACAAATAGAAATGGTTAACAGAATTTCTGACATTATTATTTTAAATATATAATATATATAAATGACAGATTAATGCTATAGAGTCCCATATAATACTGAAAGCATTAAAATACACAAACTTTACGTAATGTTAATTTACACTTTGTTATATTGTAATGCCAAAATTTTATTTTTTATTAACAGAGTCATTTTTCACTTTGATGAATGTTAAGTAAAACAAGTTTATGACTAGAAGCTATAACAGCCCTGATATAATACATGCCTTGGCATAAAACCAGGAGTGGCAATTAAGTACAGTAGGCCCTTGCTTCATCAGAGGATTACGTTCCTGAAAAACACTATGGATGCCAAAACCACATATACCAAAACCAAGGGAATCTATTACAAATAGTTTCTTCTTACTAAAGAAATTGAAGGATATAAAACATAAGGTGCTTTCAGAAGAGCTACAGACATGAAATTTGGCATTATGATTGGTGTCTAGGTACAGCCAATGGAAAAAAATCAGAAATTCTACAAAATTTGATTTAAAGGGATGTTTTTACAGATAATTCTCCATAAGTGCCTGTGATCTGGCAAAGAGAAGAGGAAAGAGAAGTGGAGGGGTGATAGGCAGGGAAATGGAGGAGTGGAATACAGCAAGAAGAGAGGGAGGCCCTAGTTTGGGAATGACTGATGACTGAATGATTGGCAATTACCCAAATTCGAAAACATTCTATGGTGGAAATCTCTGGCTGTAGCGGAGTTCAAGTTTGTAGAAGTGGAAGTATGACATCAGATGTTGCGAAAAAGTTATGTAACTCTATTATATAGTTTTCCATTTAATCCTTAAATTGTTCTTACACAGATGAACAGCCAGTCACTCAATACCGGCTCAAACTGAAATATATTTATTATAAAATATTTCAAATAAATCTTGGTAAATAATCTAAGAAATTCAATTATTACATCAAATCAGCACTTGAAAATATATCCTGTTTATTGTTCAATCCCATTTCTAATGCCCTGCCAGCATGTTCTTTTATGTCTGAAGGACCCTGAAGTGTATGACGTATGCCGTACGCTTCATCATTGCCTGCCGTCACCGAGACAGGCGGTGTCGGCAGTTGCTTGCCTGATAGCCAATATGTAAGTCGACCAACGGAATAAAGGTCTCACTTTAGTAATGGTCTTGTCCTTCAACCCTCATCAAATACAAAAGTGGTGACGAGGAGAAACTTGGTGATGTGTAGCAGCCTATGTGGCGTGAAAAGAAATTGACGTAAAGTTGATATGGCGAAAATCAGAAAGATAGAAGATTTTGACGAAAAGGAGGATGACTTCGATGTCTACATCGAAAGATTCGCGTTGTTTTGTGCAATTAATAAGACTGCGGACAAAAGAAAGTGCACGCGCTGATAGCATGTATAGGAAAAAAGTGCTACAAGGTTTTACGCACCAGGTTACCGTCGCCATCGATGCATACTTATCAAGAATGTGTCGACGTTCTGATGGCACATTACATGTCCAGGCTGTTAAAAGTGACCGAACGAATCAACCTGAGAAGTAGAAGGCAGCAGGATCAGGAGTCGGTAGAGGAATTCGCACAAAGTCTGCGTGAAATTGCAGCGTGATGTAACATGTCAGGTGACCAAACAAATTTTACACTAAAAGATATGTTTGTGTCGAATCTGAGGGAAGTTCGAGTTGTGCAAGAGGTTATGCCTATGGAGGACGATTTGAAGCAGTTGTAGAGAAGGCCAGGGCGCTACAGGTTACACTACGGGTTATCGACGAGCGTAACAGAGGTGTGCAACCCTCAACAAGTTGCGGCCGGGACGTGCCATCAGAAGCGGAGGTGCACGCAATTCATTCGTCAAGGGCATGGAGAGAGAGAGCACAGAAGGGAAAGCAGAGGAGAGAGAGGCGCTACGAGAGGAAGCAGTGCTGGAGATGCGGCCGTGATGACCAAGAGTCAGACTCCTGCAGAGTAAGAGAGTACGAATGTCGTTCCTGGCGCCGTATTGGTCACCTAGCAAGAATGTGCCACTTCCCGAGGAGTTGGAGTATTGCAGAGAAAAGTGACGAGAGGAAAAGGTCAATGAGAATAAACTATAAGGAGTGCGAATCCAACTCTGATGATGGTATATTAGAGGGTGAGATTGATCTTATCTGTAAGGTATCAAAAGGTGGCAATGCGGGTCCTTGTGCAATTCCAATTTGTTAATGGAGCGCTGATCAATTTTCAGATTGACACATGCCCGGATGTTACTGTAATACCTAGTGGTCTTTATGAAAAGTTGAGTCGGTTTGAGTTGAAACCGTGTAAAATTAGTCTCTCAACTTATGGAGGAGTCAAACTACCCATTCGTAGATTTTTTGCTAAATACTTTTTCTTATGTGCATATGCTGATTGTGATCATTGAAGCAGGAGCTGAGCAGCCCTGTTTGTTGGGGCAGAATTGGTTAAAATGCCTCAGGGTTGATTGGGTACAAATTTTTAAAGATAAAAATGCGCAAGTCCATAAGAGGAATGGCAAAAGACGTATCCTAAATGTAAAAAGGGAAAATGTACTGGCAGAAATAAAGGAAAAATATCCGGGTATTTTTAAGGTTGACGGTTGCATAAAGAGATATGTTGCAAAATTATTATTAAAAGATAAGGCTCGGCCTGTTTTTTTCAAGCCTTATAAAGTGCCTTTTGCGAAGAAGGAGATGGTAAACGAGGAATTAGAGAGACAAATGGCGGAGGGAATATTGGATCCAGTGGAACATAGTGATTGGGCAACTCCGGTGTTACCAATTGTCAAAACCGATAATAAATCGGTAAGATTAGTAGGAGATTTTAGAGTTACCATAAATTCGCAGATTAGAGTTGAGCACTATCTCTTGCCTACTTTTGAGGAGATGTCGGTGAATTGGAAAAATTGTAAATATTTCACGAAAATAGACCTTTCGAAAGCTTATTTACAGTTGGAATTAGACGAGGAGTCTAAAGAATTGCTTACGATTAATACCCACAGAGGGTTGTTTCGGTACAATCGCCTGTTATATTGTCTGTCCTCTGCTCCCGCCATATTCCAGGAAGTGATGGACAAGATTTTGAAAGGAATTCCGAAAACATGTTGTTTTATTGACGATGTAATGATTGCATCAGAAACTGTGGAGGAAGGAAATGGTCTTTTATTTCGTGTAATGAAGCGTTTGCAAAAATATAATGTCAAAATTAATTTTGCGAAAAGTGAATTTTTGTGTATCGAAATTAATTATGTGGGTCACAGAATATCTTAAAGGGGAATTGAGCTGGAGTTGTCAAAGCTAGAAGCGATTAAAAATGCCCCCGATTCGACTAATATTGAACAGGTGAAGAAATTATTATTATCATGATCACATACCCATGTTATATGCGCTTGCCAAACCATTATACGCCCTAAAGGAATTTAAACGGAGCAAAACCGAAGCCAAGGCTTTCGAGTCATGTAAAACTGCATTTTTGAATAGTGTGGCCCTCAAGCCATTCGACCCTGAATTGCCGTTGTCCATAGTGGCGGACGCTAGTCCTTATGGCATAGGTGCTATCATAAGCCAAAATGATGAATGTGGCGTTGATAGGCCAATAGCTTTAGCGTCGCGAACTCTTACTAAAGCAGAAGAAAATTATTTTCAACTCGATAAGGAAGCCTTGAGAGTTGTATTTGCGATACAAAAATTTCATAAATACCTCTGGAGTAAGAAGTTTTTATTGTACTCTGACAATAAACCGTTAACTGAATTGTTCAAAGAAACACGGGGATTGCCACAAAAAGCATTTGCACGCCAACAGCATTGGGCAGCTATCTTGTCAAATTATAATTATGAAATTTGGTACCGAAAGGGAAATGAGAACGTTCCCGCCGATTTCTTATCATGTCTGCCATTGCCACGGCCTGCTAAGCTGTGTGATGAAATTGATTAAAAAATTATCAATTTTATTACTGAAAATGTTAAAAATATGTTACCACTGAATGTTAATCATATTGCTAGTGAAACAAAAAAGGATAATATTCTGTCAAAAGTGTACAATTTAACCTTGAATGGCTGGCCAACATATGTAAATGACCCTAATTTAAAGTTCTTCATAAAAGAAAACGACACTATTTCAACTGAAGGTGGTTGCTTGTTGATTGGCAACCAAGTTGTTGTACCGTACACATTGAGAAGTGCTGTGCTAATGATATTGCATGACCAGCATCCGGGAGAAGTTAGAATGAAAGGTTTAGCAAGGTCGTATGTATGGTGGCCAAACATCTACGAGGATGTCAGTCAAACGATAAAATTGTGTGAAGTGTGTCAATCATGTCAAACTACGCATCAAAATTCAATCGAGCAGTGGATTTCAGCCACAAGAAACTGGCAGCAAGTGCACTTACACTATGGAACCTTTGAATCTCAGTCTTTCCTTATTTTAATAGCCGCATACTCTAAATGGTTGGACGTTACCCCAGTAAAGCAGAGTGATGCTGACTCCCTTATTCCCAAATTTCTGCTCTTATTTATCTTATTCGTCTTAAATCGGGAATTGTGAAAACATTCCATGTGGACCAACTTTACAAAAGATATAAAATAAATAAAGTCTTTCGAAAATGATGTACGACATATTCCAAGTGGGGAAATTATGAGTAGCGCACAGAATTTAGAGCATTGGCAGCCGTTGTTAGGCGAAAATACCGCTCGGGATATGTCTGGGAGGGAGGAGAGTGAGTCTGTGAGAATCACGGAGCCCCTTTCAGCGGTTGATCCAATGGCTACGGGAGAAGGAGGTCGAAGTTTTGACCGTTCTACCTTATTAGAACCTGGATCGGTCCTAATACCTGCTTGACCTTTGAGACGTTCAGAGCGGGTCCGTCGCCCTCCTCAAAGATATGGATATTAAAAAGGATTGTAATTATTTTTTTCTTGTTTATTTTGAAAGTGGATGTACTCTTTCAAAATAAACAAGAAAAAAATATTTACAATCCTTTTTAATACCCATATCTTTGAGGAGGGCGACGGACCCGCTCTGAACGTCTCAAAGGTCGAGCAGGTATTGGGACTGATCCAGGTTCGTTGCCTGCCGTCACATTACGTGACATACCGTATTTGACCGAATATAGCCCCCCTGTTTTTGGCCAAAAGTGAAGTGCAAAAGTTGAGGGGAGAGGCTATTTTCGGGCACTAAAAATTAGGAAGGTACAAACAAGTGTGCAAAGCTTCAATAATGATGAATTTCATTAGAGTCAATAAGTGTTTCTATCCATTGTAAGACTCAACTACTCGGGTTGCGAATATTTATTTGCAAGGCTGATTGACGTCACCATATAGGAAGGATTTTTCAATTACCTGATCGCTCTCATTATCGTCAAATTGCAAGTTTTACCGTATTTGCTCGTGTAAGCTGCACCCCCGTGTATCCCGCGCACCCCGGTTTTTGGGCCAGCTCTAGGGAAAAAAATTTATTTGAGCCAAAAAAGGGTTTTTTAAATCATCAATTCATATTTCTCAAAAATGCTACGCTCAAGTTAAGCATCTTCACACTCCTACATGACGAATTTATTGGGTGATCTCTTTATATCGGTAATAGCAGAAATCTCCTCGGTAGTCTTCTTTTGTTAAACACTTAACTGTTTTTGTCGTCATATTGGTCATGCTCGGCAGAAATCTCTCCGGTAGCGATCATTCTGCTGTAGATAATTTTCCAGCCATATGATCACTGATCCCTACCATAGCGGTCGTCATTTTTTTGGCGAACTAAAATTATGATCAGTGATCATTCAATGATCACCACGGTAGCTATGACTTTCATAGACGTATCATAGAATAAAGGAAGCATGCCATATCTGAACATGGTAGGTGTCGTCTGCCGTGAGAACAAAACCCCTACCAACCCAAACTGGTCGCACATGCGCCGTGGCCTCCGTGACGATTGTAGCAGAAAGCCGTCGAGTTTGGGGAGCACCCGTTAATAAACTTAAAACTCATTTAAAATTTTTATACAATGAATGAAAATGACTAAATACACCAAAATTTAGAAATATAATAATAGATGCGGCATGGGTGCTAGCTTAACGTATATTTGTTTACCGACACGACATTTTGGGAAAAAAGGTGAGCGGCAAATAAAAGAATTCGTGTAAGACACGCACCCCCTTTTTTCCACCGGCGTTTTGGGGAAAAAAGGTGCGCAGCTTACACGAGCAAATACGGTAATACCAATAAAATTAACCTTACGCGAGAATGGACTAATTGCCTGGCTAAACTCGAATTATTAATTACACAAACGAAAGATAGATTAGCAGTGCGCATCAAAATATGAGCAAAGTGCAAATTTATATTGCTGCATAAATTGGTATGTTATTTCGACTTGCTAATATTGCTGCATTAATTAGTATGTTATT
The DNA here is from genome assembly GCA_036926305.1 of Uropetala carovei. Taxonomy (NCBI): domain Eukaryota; kingdom Metazoa; phylum Arthropoda; class Insecta; order Odonata; family Petaluridae; genus Uropetala; species Uropetala carovei. The sequence continues at coordinate 981,573 of JAXCHB010000041.1, read as the reverse complement.
TCGACTTTTTAAAGTTTATTTTTACTCCCTAAAAATGTATTTTTGTTCATTTCCTTGTCAAATATCTCGTTAGTATACCCTCTGAATTCTGAGGTACAAATCTGAAAACCTTAAAATTCTAATTAGCATGGCATTTTATCACTCGCTAATTGGTACTTTTTTATTAAATGAGTGCAAGTTTGATATTTCTTCAAATTATACAGCATGTTTCATGACATTAAAGTCCTAAAAATGATCATGTCCTTTCAGGGTATTAAAATATTTTCTAGATTTGTATGAGAAAAATGGGTAGGGGGGCTATATTCAGTCAAATACGGTATGTCTTGGGGGTTCGCCACCGAGACAGGCAGCGTTGGCAGTTGCTTGCCCGATAGCCAGTATGCAAGTCGACCGACAGAATAAATGTCTCACTTCAGTAATGGTCTTGTCCTTCAACCCTCATTGAATATAAAAGACCCAACCCATGTTGCCGAAATTAGCATCTTTGTAATGAAAGTATCTAATAACACATCAAACGGTAAGGACCTCTGCCCCTAGTAAGGGGAGAAAGAAGGTACAGGGAATATGTAACATTGTGAGGACTGGGAAAGCCTGCAAGTTAGAATATGATCCAAGGATTTGGTACAGTGTGTTTATGCAGCCAGCAGCTTTGGTAAAAATGCCTGTATGTGGCCCATACACCAATGTGAGGTTGAGACCCCTGCTCTAACCTATCAGTACTTATTCCGTATTTGTAATGAGGTTAATAATCCATACTTATTGATAGTATTGTAAGGTATTAATTTTAAATTACAGGTCTTGTTATAAGATGTTTTTATATAATTTATATATTTATGACATTTCCATTTTCACTCAAATGTTGCTATTTGATGAATGTACTGCAAGGAATAATTTTAAAAACAGAATGATTAAATTCACGAATGAATATTTATTATAATGAGTTATCCTATATCAATGTAAATTATGTATAGACAAATAAATTGAGTTGGTGGCTTCCTTCCACTTATATGCCTTTTTCCTAGAATGGTTTTCAAATTAATAAAATATTATCTACATCCATTTGCAAACATGATATTTTACCATAGACAATTTTCTTCTGAGCAAAATATAGTTCATTCTTAGGCTTTCCAAAAAGTTATACTATCTTCATACAAAACTAGCTGAATACCAGTGAGTGACAATGTAAAATTGGAATTTGTTAAGAATTTAAAGTACAATATTTGTAATTTACAGAAAGTGTCTGTATGATTTTAATTATAAAGTTACCTACCATGGAATTATTGAATTATTTCAATAATTTATAAGGAAAGTAAAAAAAACATCCTCTACACTGCTCCACAACTTATGTTATGTGCCATGCCAGTTGCTTATATAATAGCCAAATTTTCCATTGAAAGCCTAAGCTGAGTATAGCAAAACTTTGGATAACAAGGGCCTACTGTACTCTGATACAGATTAAACTATGCACAAAACTTAAGGATGACTATTAACTCAGATAAATAATATTAAAACTTGACATAACTTTATATGAATGGTGCTTTTTATAAATGAAATGTTATGAGCAATAACAGGTCACAAATAAATTGTACCACATTCAATTAAAAGTAATGGCAATGTGCATATTTTCTTTTTCTTGGCAACTCTAGTGTAATCAAATAAACTGAATCATTTACTGACAAAGTTTTGCTAAAAAAACAAACCAAATATTGCCTCCAATATTCTTGTTTTTATAATCAGTGAAAGTAATTTCATTGGAAAATATTACATTATCTATTTGAGCAACTACATGTATGAGTTTGCTACTTAATGCTATCAAATGCATATTACCTTTTCATTTCATTTAAAACGCTATTACAGTATAAAAGAATTAAATAAAGTCACAAAGACTATTTCAATCCAATGCTGATGGATTCTGCAATCCATTGCTCTAAGTTCTTATTGCAAAAGCTAAAAAGTATAAAAACTGGTAATATGTAATTGGCACTTTAAATAATTATAAAAACTTAAAAACCAGGGAAAAGTTTGTTCATGAAACAAAAACAAAAATAATTTATGAGCAGACAGATATAGAGCAGTTCTTGGTAAAAATATCAAAATAAACTAATAAAATAATATGCAATGGGTGAATAAATTATTTCCATTAAATACAGCATCTAATAATCAAAGAGAAATTCCTAAATTTAAGATTAGCTTAAACTCCTGCATTTGTTTCTCACCATTCCTGAATCATGAATTTCAGTCATTACTGGAGATGTCTGAGACTTGGTCACTTTGGCTTCCTTTATTTTGTTTTCCTGCAACCCTGAAGGAATCCACTCAGCGACCACTGGGGTGGCAGTTTCCCCCTAAAAATATTTTTTACCGATAAAATAAGGAATAATCAGACAGTACAATTTGTGTCAAATTTGTGGACAAATTAAGGATGCTGTATTAGTGATTTACTTTATTAATGGTTAGGAAAAAAACATAAGGGAAATATTTATGGCTGAAGTAAGAATCTAAAATCTTTTTATTATAAAATGATTACAATACTTCAAAAGAATGTTATATAATGACCTACAACAAAGAGAAAAATCAAAAGCTTCAGATGGTCCAAAGTTAAAAGTGGCTATTAAAGTTGGCTACTAACAGCATTATTGTTAGTACTTCATAACTTAAAATTTGAACGACTTAAAACAAATTTTCATGGCAACTGTTTAGATACCAATGTTACATCAAATTTAGAGAATTTTGTTTATATAGGATTATAATTTTTTACTTATAGCCAAGAAGTTGAAACTTTATTTTACAAAGCTAAAAATTATATATCACTTATTTAATGACAAAAATTTAAGGAAAATTGGCATTTTTAAAATTTTGTTTTACTCTTTAGAATTTGCGAATTTAAAAAATATTAATTAATTAAAATATAATAAATATTTTACAGTGTAATAGACACAGATAATGTAAACATTCATGCAATATTATTTTTGTAGGAAAAGTGTAAATGCATGAGCTGTATTTTCATATATTACCAATTCGGAACATTGGTGACATGGGGGGTTAGGTCCATGCAGTAATAATCCAATCAATTTAAGATGGAACATCAAAAAAGAGTTATATGAAATGAATGACAATAAACTGGGAAAATTTTCACCAATCTGTGAGGAACTTAAAAAAATCGCAAACTACATGGAAATTCTCATTACAAAAGAATAAATGAATCAATGATCATCTATTGTGAGCATCATAAATGTAAGATGCTTCTTTGAGGAAAGCTTAATAGATTTGTACATCAAAATCTGGATGATAGGCTTAGAGAAAGACTATCCTCATGGAGTGGAGAAGCATGGTGAATAAAATACAAAAAGAAAAATTGAGAGCTCCAGAAAAAGTTTTGAATGAAATGTGGCCATTGATTGATAATACAAAAGATCACAAGACCTTCATCAAGATTTTCCACCTTGTTTGACTTGATAAAGAAGCTTATGTACAGCAATTTAAATCCCCAGAACAGTTCCCAATGCTCAGGGCACTGGCCACTTCAACCTATTCATAAAGGAAGACCAAAAATAATACAGGATGAGAATGCTTTGACAATCAATCTAATGGATAAGTGTGTATATGTAGAGGGAAAGGCAACACAATGACTACGATTTTATCTAACCATTGTATGTACAAGCCCCTATGAAGTGGGCCAAGATTCTCTCTAGTAATGATGTGAAGTTTGAAAATTATTGAGACTCACCTAGTACACAATATACATAATTATGAGATGTGACATGTAGATATATACAGTAAATTCTCGATTATCCGACCTAATGGATAAGAGGAAGCATGAATAATCAAAAAACAAAGATAATGCGAAACTGATTTATTTATACATATGTGCTTCAATTCTCGTGAACAAAAAGGTTAGAAAACAAGTGACTACGTCGCCGGCCATGAAGATACAACTGATTGACCAAAGTCACATGCTGCTTCCCGTGATACTGTCATTAAAAAAGTAATATATTTACATACTTAGGAGGAAGCACAAATAAGAAAAAAACATGGATAATGCAAAAATGATTTATTTCAAAATATGTGCTTAAATTCTCATTAAAATGGTAACAAAAAGGTTAGAACATTTATAATGGTCTATTCAAAAAGTTTGTAATTTTAGTCTGTTTTGAGGACTTCTTTACACTTTCTTTTATGACTGTTCATATTTTCCTCGCTTCTATGACATCGCAGTAATAAAAGTTTATCACTACAAAGACCATAGCACAATGAGCTGCACACAAGGTGAAACAACAATAGGAGAATCTATAATCCGGTCACCCCTACTGTCTTATGTTTGTAGCTTGCCAGTAAAAGTGACTGCACTGCCAAGAAGAAACAACTGATTGACTGAAGTCGATGCTGATTCCCGTGATATTGTCATGAAACTTGCGAACATTAAAAAAGCAATATATGTATTTACATCATTTTTGCGCATAAAAATCTTTAGACACTAATATAATGGGATTACGGAAATGTTGTTGTCTCACAGTGATGAATTTCTCTGCAAATGGAGTATTAATAAAATTTCGAGGCATAAGGAGAGAGGCAGTACGGATAATCTGCAAACTGGATAACCCGCGCACGGATGATCGAGAGTTTACTGTAATATGAACTGCTCGGTAGCTATTGACTAAAGCTAAGAAATGGGAGTGCAATCGATTTGCAATGAAGTAAAAAGTAGCAATAGTGGAAAGCTGCATTTTGCATTGTGAGCAGTGTATTTACAGAGTATGCTTGGATTTGTTTGCATTTTAAAGCAAAAATGGTGATATGGTGACAAAAACACAAATTAGCATAAAATATCAGGCCATTTTGCAGGGGATTTTAGAAACATTTATTTGATATCCACTAAAAAGAAAAGGTCTGCTTACTTTCAAAGAAACAAAAAAAGAATGTAAAGAATAAGATAATGGAATACAAAAGAATTCCTTTCAGATTCATTATGAAAAAATATTGCTAAGTTTATTGTTCGATTCATGAAATGCTGTTTTTATTATCATTTGAATGAAATTAATATTAAAATATATTTAAGATAGCAAAGTTTTAACCATAAATTTCAGGAAACATGATAGTAGGATTAAGGTAGTGCATAGTTTGCTTAAAGATTTAAATGAGCAAGAGACATCCTACAGCTTCAAGAATCCTGTTCTATATCACAAAATGTTTTGCATATCCAACATCACATAATTAAGTTGTAAGTGCAAAATTAAATAACGCTAACAAAAATTATATATGAAATATATAGTGAACTAACAGCATTAACTATCTCTCATTTTTTCTGACTTTTATTCCATTTACTTCCCAATAAATTTATTAAAATAACATGTTGCATCTTATAGCTTTTAAATGATGAAGGAAGTCCTATTTAAATAAATCTTGAGATGTCAATATATTTACGATGCAAGGAAGTTAATGATTGGCAGCTGTAAGCAAACACGGTTCATAGGAGTCAAAATGGACTACGACGAAGAAGGGGAGTTACCAGATTACAGAATGCCAGGTTGTGGAGGTTCCACTGTACTTGATTTCATTTGAACAATTTTAATGAAATGATTAAATTGTTTACATTACTGCCAGTAAAGGGTAGAAATGTGAAAAGTAACAAAAATCTAGCCTCTCCATTATATAAGATAGGGCTGTCCAACTGGCGGCCTGCGGCATGACTTTATCCAGCCTGTGGCCAAAGCACTAGGGGCGCTTAACCATCGGTTTGTTTGTATCTATAGAATACCGGTAAGCTGCCTAAACCCTACCAGTTATAAAACATTTTTCCCTGCATGCCTCTTTCCCATTCTGAAGTTTTTACCACCATGTGCAAAAACAGATGGGGAAAACCGGGAAGACAAAAGCAGCCGAAAAATTTCTCCCCCACACCCACTAACAAGGGTATCCACTATGATTCTATATTTCTCTTGGAAATGCCCCCTAACCAAATAAGTAAGGGGGGCATGTGCAATACAATAACGATGCACGTTGAGGGTGCATGCTTTCTGACCTATCTCCGATCTTCGCTCAAACACAAAATTTCTCCTACCTCCCAGCCCCAGTCTAGCCTGCCAGTCAGTGGCTTTCAGCATATTTGGCCAGCCACACCAAAGAAGTTCGACAGCCATAATATAAGATACTGGAACATCCAAACCATTATTTTTGGAGAAATGCAAAGGATCTTACGATAACAATGCTTAAAAAATTAGGATTTCATATGAAGGGGCACCTTACCACTTAATAAAGAATATTCATTTGACATATTTGCACATGTGAATGAATTGTGTCATGTAACAATTTATGCACATAACTTTTTTATCTTTATTTATTTATAAAAACTTGTAGGATAATCTTTGTCATTCATATGAAGTTTCTTTTCTGGGATTTCTATGAAATTAAATAAGAATCTTACAACTCAATATCTTATGCCACCTCCTGTCTTGTAAAGACTAAGATTATGATTCTCTTGTGTTTCTTTCATTATTACAAGTTTCTAGACATTTTACAATATACGAGTACCACTACCATCACCAGTAGAAATCTCAATTCCATTATTATTATCTTCAAAACTAATTATCATTAAAAAAATTCTATTGATGACAAGGCTATAAATCTAATTGATAAAATTACAATTGTCAATGGAGCAAAAAAAGTTTATTCTTGGAAAATTCTTCAACAAGGATGTGTGATCCTAATATCCAAACATTCACCTTGACCATGTGAATACTTATGACAGCATATCTCAGTTACTTTGTATTTTATCAATGAAATCCAAAATCTGAATTAATTTAATCATATATCTTAATCATTTTAGTTGGACACTGCTTAAAAATACTTTTTATTTTCATTAAAATGCATATTATCATGTAAGGAAAATGAAATTTGATATTTATAGAAATTACGTAGCAATTTTCAAATAGCTTCAAGTTCCTTCATCATAAAAACCTCACATTCATAAAAGTTCCAAAATTCTTGTGTTAGAGAACCTCATCATTTTTCATACCTACAATAAAGAATTTTATTTACTGTACATTCCGAGTATTTCTGAAAAATACTTTCTTCTCACTAACTGAATTCAAAACAATAATAAAAGCCAAAATCTTTCACTCAAGGATGTTATTGAAAAGTATGGCATTCATAGCACAAAATACTCTGTAGTCTCTCGAACACAGAAGAGGGTGAAAGCAGTGAACTAACTAAAATGAAATGGCACTACTTTAGTTCTACAACAACTCACAGCAAAAATAAATCAGAAAATATGGTTATCACTCAAAAGGGTAAAATCTCAGTTTGACACACTACATGCATCAAGTAAAGCATTTCCTGTTCACATCGAATATGCTGGTGATATCTTACCTATTAAGTGGCCCTCTTTCCACTTTCACTTTTTTACGCACCTCAGAAATGCAGTCTTCATATGCTTTTATTTGATGCCATGAATACAGTCAAGGTGCCACATCAAATACTGCACTTCAGTAGAGTCGATACTATGATCATTGGAACAAAGAAATCATGGAATGTCATTGGCCTGACTTCCCTCACAGGAAATAAGTGCTTTGTATTCAGTGTCAACCCTAAATCTAAAAAGTGCAACAATTGGAAAATTGGCCCCTCGATGCCTGATTTACTATGTATGCTACCTGGATATACCAGCCTGAATTGAAAACTCCATGTGAGAACTATGGAGAACATTATCATATACAAATACAGTGAAAGTCTGCTATAACAAGTATTGCATAAGATGAGAAGTGTGCTATTATGAGGGTTTTGAAACACACCCTAATTTAACACGTTCGCAGACAAGACGGCTATAGCCGTCTTCATGTATGACTGATTAGGGGCAAGACGGTGATAACAGTCATGCCTTATAATTACTCATAAAGCATTAACATATATGTCTGTCTTTAGACAAGTTTCAAAATCTATTGGAAAATATAAATATGCACGTGCATTTCTAGAATCATACGGCAATCATCGACTGTCCACGAACGTGTTAATAATGTTTAACATTAGAAAAACCATATTAAATATTATAATAAGCAATTCTGGTCATGATGTAATGCTATAAAAAGTTAAATAGGAGAATAAGAAAAGCGCTTTTAATCCCAAAACTTTCCATTCTTCTTCAATCAAACTTTCAGGAATTACTTAGCAATGACACTTTTAAATATTGACCTGTTCACCTTCTACATTGAAGTCACAGGATCAAGTCCAGGAGTATTTATTATCTACATTTAATTAACAAGGGGATGAATGTAGCATATTAATCATTTGTTTTTTTAAATTACTTAAAAGCATGATACAAACTCGGGATTTTAACAGTTCTATGCCTGAAATAGCCAAGTTTATTTTTTCTATAAAAGATAATCCAAAACAAGAATATGCAGGGAATCAGAAAAAATGTAATTTTCAGGTTTTTATCGATGAGAAATATAAGCTACCATAACAATCCCTATTGTCATTGCATTTGAGAGTCCAATGCTTTTATATATGAAATAGTAAAGTTATGCATGCTTGCATTATGCATGCATTTTCCATTCATCGTTTATCTAAGTATATAACTACCTTTACATAGAGTTTCATTTACGTCATATGATACATATCTATGCTTACTTTGTGAATTTTCTATTCATCATCTACAATTTTTTGATCATTCTGTATGTAAGATTTTTATATACAGTCGATTCCGGTTAATTGGGACACATCAGGACTAGAACACTTTGGCCCAATTAAGCGACTGCCCCAATTATGCAAAGTTTTACGTAAAGAGTTATAAAGGTATAAAACAAAAGACAAACTACCGTTTACTGAGCAACAAAAATGTACTTAAATGAATTCTGGAACAAATGGTACAGATCAGAGATAAATATTTATGCTAAAAACAATTTCAATTTAATGTGTGTGTCAAACACGTATGTAGTTCTTAACAGTTAATGATGTTGGAGGAATTTATCGAGTGTACCCTGTCGTGTTCTCTTGATTGACTGAAAGTGAACAAAATCAGTGCAGATAAAGGACTGCCTTCATTGCCTTCCTGCATGAAGTAGCGGCATAATCCGGCAATAAATTTCCTGGCATCCTGGTTAGTCACTCACTCAAGCTCAGGTGTGTCAACCTCATCACTTTCCTGGTCTTCTGATGTCTTTTGGTGTTTTGCTGTAATTTGTTCAACAATTGCATCCTCACAATCTTCATTTTCATTGTAACATTGAAGAATATTGTCGATGCATGCAAACTCTTCGTAGTTTCTGACGTGTTGCAGTTCCAAAATGGCTTCATTTTCAATAACGGTCGTATCTGGCATCTCCAAGCCTGAATGCTTAAAACCACAGTAAGCAAAGCAGTTCTGAACGGTCTCGCTGCTTATTTCTTGCCAACTATCGGTGCTTGTAAAAGGTTAACCCTTGCACTGACTTCCTTGGCTGATGAAGATGATGTCAGTAGATTTTCTTCAATTGCTTCAAGGATGTAGTTTACCAACTTTCTGCGATACAACATCTTTAAATTTTTTGATTCCCATGTCCATTGGCTGCACCAAGGATGTGGTGTTGGGAGGCAGAAATTCCAGATGGATGTTTTTCAAACAATCTAAATGAGGGTGTGCCACACAGTTTTCAAGAAGCAGCAGAACCTTTCTTGACTTCCGTTGTAGTTTGACGTCCCAACTCATTAGGCATTTCTTAAAAATTTCAGAAGTCATCCACGCATTCTTGTTACCATAGTACAGAACTGGTAAATTGTCCATTCTAAGCCCCTTAAAGCATCGAGGCTTAGCGCTTTTCCCAATAACCAACAGCTTCCGTTCCTGACATGTTTGAACAGCATAACACAGTTATGCGATCCATTGCTTTCTCTGAACCCAACAGTGTTGCGTGTTTGTAGCTCAGGGAACCGTTCGGCATGGCACGATAAAACAGGCCTGTTTCATCGGCATTGTAGATGTCATCTGCACAAAATTTCTGAAGCAAGTTGGGCAGTTTTGTGGATTTCCATTGTTCAGCACTTACAGCATCAACACTGTCCTTCTTGCCGTATGCTTTCTTGAATTTAATGTCATGCCTAGATTTCCATCGGGACAACCAACCATCTGTTGCTTTGAAATCCTTGTGGCCCAGCTTTTTAGCTAACTCCTCTGACTTACTTTTCAGCACTGGTCCACTGACACGCACACCTCGTCCAGTTACAATACAGAACCATTGATTGAGGGCCTCCTCAACATCTGGATCCTTGCCTTCAAGCTTCCGTTTTTGGGATGTTCCCTGTTGTCCTTCGCATAATGCCCATTCCTCTCACAGTTCATCTTGCTGCTGTATCACATGTACAATTGTAGATTTCGGCACACCAGTTATCTCCGCTAGCCGGCAATGACTGGTTTTAGGCGGGTGGCTTTTGATTTGGTCAAATAAGGCAATTCTGTTAGCTAGTGTCAAAATCTCTCCGTGGCATCTTGGCAGGGGTCTGAAATTTCACAAAATCAAAATCAAAAATAAAAAAAAATCAAAAATCGCTACACTGTCTGAATACACCTGTTCGTTACTGAGTGAGTCAGCCCACACGCCACATACCTGTAGTGATCACAAGTGCACCATCTAGCAGTCACTGCAAGCAGAATCGCTACACTGTCTGAATACGCAGCCACTGTCCCGATTAAACGGCACGGTGTCCCAAATAAGCGAAGCAAATTCTGGCTATTTTCTCGATTTGATTTTGTTCTTTAAGATTTGTCCCAAATAAACGGCTGCCCCGATTAACTGATGGCCCAATTAACCGGAATCTACTGTATATCACGCTGAGACAGAGAGGAAGGGAGAATGGGATGGAGTAAGGAAGAATGGGAGAGAGCAAGAGAAAATGGTAGAGGGGGGAGAATGGGAGGAAAAAGTAAGAAAAGGAGGAGAGAGAGGAGAATGGGAGAGGGAGAGGAAGGGAGAATAGAAAGTGTTTTAATTTTAATACTTGATTCATGTATAGCCATCACTTCTGACGAGCAATTCCTTTAGTTTTAAAAAGTAGTTTTCTATAAAATAATTTCATGAAAAGTATCATTTAAAGGAAAGTGGTGGGCCAACGTATGGAGATTATGTCTAAAACTGTGTATTCATGTCCAAAACTCAGTCACTTTATATGTCATGATATATGGTATATGATATTTTTTGAAATCATTAAGTCTGTTGGGAATATATATCATGGTTTACAGCAATGTTGAACAGTCAATAAAGATTTTGAAAATATACCTTAATAAATGACATTACCCAAAACAGAAATTATTGTCTCTTCTAATTAATATATATACCATATATATCTGAATATAAGACGAGGTTTTGTTCCAATTTTTATGACTGAAAAATCGCTAGTCGTCTTATAATCGCGTGGTGCGTAATAGTTTGACTGACAGAGGAGCCAAATGCAGAGTATAATCGAAATATTCGCTTATTAAAAGTAGCAGTAGAAAATGAATCGATTCAAATGTATTCGAATACAAATACTATTTTGATTTTTATCCTATATATTATGCACGTAGTGAAGCTGTGTGCATCCGTGAGTATGAAGTCTCGCGTAATTATATCAGTGTATTTCTCGAGAATCGTTCATTGTAAATGATATGCAGTAAACGGCGTTTTGTTTCTACTGGCTTTGAGGTCCCTGGAAAAATATTTTCATTTGCTAAAGTGTCCCAGGTTCGAATCCAGGAGACAATTATATTTTCCCATAAGTTTACATGGGGTTTTCGATTTTTCAGAGTGAAAGGTTTTTTTCCTTCATTCATTAAAATATGTAAATATTGACCGATTTTCTTCTTTTTTGCTTTATTCGATGGCTAAAGCTCTATACTATCTTATTCTTATGATGTTTACACATTACACGGTCAAATTTTTCAGAAATACCCATTCTTTTTCGAAATTTTTCAGATTTTTCGTACTCATTCCGGGCGTTACCAAGGAGACTCTCATTGTTGTCTCCGATTCATTTAAGGTCAATTAAACCTTCAAATAGATGAAAGAAAAGCGTCATTGTTATCTTCTCTTCACTGATAATCTAAATAAACGCTTGCACTGACGTCGCCTTTATAGTAAGTCCTGTAAGAAGTTAAAATCAGTCATTGATAGACACTTGAAGGAAAGCAACTGTATATGCCAACTAACACTACAATATTGCTTATTTCAATTGGTTCAATGTTTATTAGTCAATGGTATAATAAACCTCTGTCATTGTGTGAATAATAAATTTTTTCCTTTTATTAGGAGTTCAAAATGGGGGGTCATCTTATAATCAGAGTCGTCTTATATTCGGGTATATATGGTGTGTGTGTATACACACACACAGGGTGTCCCAGAATTCGCGGCCACGAGTCTCAGTACGCGATTCCTTGCCAAATTCTAAGACCAAAATATTCTTTGTAAGAATTTCTAAAGCCTCATTATTACCGAGAAAAATGTAATTCAAGTTTACGCGATTTGTCAGCGCTGTACTGTGATGAGTCGACTGTACGTTGGAAGTCCACTGCTACCTCACGATTGTTCTCGCACGGTCTTGGCTAAGTGCTAAAGAATTCGTTTTCGGTGATGATGGTCGCAGGTTCGATTCCCGGAAGTGCCGATTTTTTTCCCTGCCGATTTAGATTCTCCTCTTTATTCTTTTTTAATGTGACTTTAGAATGGATTTTAATTCATTATGTTTCTTCAGTTTAACCTATTTATCTTTTTCATCTTGTTACTTCATGGTCTTTGCATTATTTTTATTCATTTTAGGTTCACACAATAATTTTTAACGTGAATTTTTCTAAATAATGGCATAAATATGTATTGCCTTTATTGATAAATAATAAAACAAGAAAGAAATGCTCACTAATCATGGAATAAATGGAGAAGTATTAGATGTGATTATGTTTGTACTTGATCGATTTTATCATTAGCCCATTCAACAGTCACACTAGTAGGTACACTGTGCTCTCCAAGGACACAACGCACTGACTTAATTGCCAGTCCTACGACTTTCTAGTGAGTGAAATGGAGTACGACTGCAATGAGTATGCAGATATGTGATTTTCGGTGAATGTGATGGCGTAGCAAACGTTGCCGCAAGAATGTATGCAGAACGTTTTCCCGAATGGCGGCAACACTGAAAACGAATTCTTTAGCACTTAGCCAAGACTGTGCGAGAGCAATCGCGCGGTAGCAGTGGACTTCCATCGTACAGCAGACTCATCACAGTACAGCGTTGACAAATCGCGTAAACTTTAATTACATTTTTCTCGGTAATAATGAGGTTTTCGAAATTTTTACAAAGAATATTTTGGTCTTAGAATTTGGTTAGGAATCACATACTGAGATTCGTGGGCGCGAATTCTGGGACACCCTGTTTATATATTATTTAAATCATTAAAATTATAGCTATGTCTGGCAACAAAGGATTCCCCAAAATTAGGCAGGAATTCTACGGAAACCAGACAGAAGATAAGAAGTTTACTTTTCAATCAGAGATTTTCTTGGAATAATTTGGACATGAAATTTTAAGAAACTTGTGAACCCATGGAGAAGTAACACAAGCTATGGAATTGACACAGAAGATCATAAATATAGATGAGACCACATTTTATTTGAGTATTGTTTTAAAGACAAAATGGAAATTAAAAAATTATAACTGAATTGTTTTCAGTTATAACAAGCATCTGTTATAGCATTTTTTGACTCTATCAAATCTCATATAGCGGACTTTTACCATATAAAAAATTAATTAACACCACTTTTATGCTTATGTTAGAATTATGATGCCAGTATTGTATTATTAACTCAAAAGTAGTCTGGGTGCATGACCCATAAAAGACAACTAGAAGAAATTAAGATCACTCTTACATTGTCTGGCATCTTTTTCTGTCAGCTTTGAGTATTTTGTGAGAGTTACACAGATTTTTCCACAACTTTGGCTATCAACTACCTTCACTTCAATTTTCACATAAAAAACAATATGATACCCCGACGAAAATTTTAATTTAAAATGCAGCGTGTTTCATGACCTGTATGGCAGGATGAATTTTTCCCACACAAAATGGATATCATTATCCAGACTATATGCTACACCATTACAAAATTGTGGAAAATGTGTATGAATGTATCATATTTTTCATGCAATAGCATACTAAACTGGATAAAAAGTGACATTCGAAGTTAGATTTTTAGGAATGAAAGGTTAACTGTGAGCTACAGTCACTAATGGGTATCAAAGAATCAATAGCTCACCCTGGATACTTCTTATATTTAAACAAGAATTAGTAAAAGGAATACCTGTATAAACAAATCTCAGAATTTTTAAGACTGCAATCAAAATACACCATATTTTAACACTTAAGCTGTGTTCTGAAATTTTGTTGGCATGCTTTTAATTGGTTGAATTCACAGGGTAAATTTGAATTTGTTACCTCCTGCCCGTGTGTTGAGGAATAGGAGGCTTGGCATAAAGGAGATGTACTGCTTACAGGGCCATTTGTTGAGTGGCTGACTCTTTGCAGACTTCGGGCATGTCTTGCTAGAGCCCTTAGTTCCTTAGGATAAGGTGTTGGTGCCCGGAGGAGACGGCCACCAGCATCCAATTCCGAATCGGCTGCAAAGCGAATATGCCTTCGCCTCATCCTTTCTTCTTCACTTCTGGCTTCTATTTAAAGAAAGTTATAAAAATATCTTGGGTTAATAAATAATAGTTCAAATTCAGCCTTAGAATTAAATTGAAGATGGTTAAACAACATTCAGAAAATTAACCAACGTGCCATGCATAATTATGATAAATGCAATGATAGAATCATGCAAAAACACCACCCTCCACAATGACAAAACTCATTGTAGATCGAGCTACTATCCTAGATATCAGTACTAATCCAAAGTTACAAGTAGGTTTCATGCTTTTATCAATTATCGGCCAAAGGTCATTGTTAGCCAGATTAACTAGTTCTAAACATTATACCGTATATATGAATACATTTCTGAATTAAAAATAAAAAAGAACAACCAGAGTAACAAACATTTTTACAATAATTCAAGAGTCAATCTTGCTATCACAAATTGAAGGATGCCTTACTAAGCTATATATCTATGCAATTATCACTACTAAAAACAATTTTATTAATATTAAACATGTTGAAGTAAATAGTTTTAAATAAAGAAAATCATAAAACAGACAATTATAGCTTCTAAAGCATTTCAATACATCCAAATTCCAAGATGAAAGAATTTAACAAGCGAATTGCATTAAAATTCTAAGGCAGGGATTTTCAAACTGTATCCTGCACAACCTTTTAGTTAGAATGCCGAGAGAAAAAATATTTTTGTTCTGTGGCTAAGGAGTTTGAAAACCTCTGATCTAATGTATTAATATGAAATTTACCTGCATCAGCATCACTGTCAGCACCAGGAGCATATCCAGAAGTAACCACTGGGGTAGGAGGACTCCGAGTTTCTGTCAGGCCTGTACCAGTCTGCGGTAACATAAAACATGTAAGAACACGTTGTCCTGTTAAAGGGTCTAAATCTGATTGAAGGGGCACTAATGGCTGGGCTTGATTGTCTGAAAGCCATAAGGCAGCTAGGGATGATAAACCAAGAAGTGAAACAGGAAGATTGGTGATTCGGTTCCCACTAAGATTGGCCACTTTAAGGTTGGACAAATGCCCAATTTCTCCTGGTATCTGTATCAAACGATTTCCTGCTACACTCAGAATTCTAAGATTGCAGCAACTTCCGATCTCTGTAATAAAAAGAGAGAAATGTTAATAACTTTCCTAAGAATGTAAAATGCATTTGTTCTCAGATGGAACACCAGATTAATGACAAAAACTATAAAAATACAGCTAAAAAATTTCATTTGTGCATCAAGATCCAGTAAAGAAAATGGCATTTTTCCCAAGAAAACTGACAAAACTACTGGCCAACGCTTAAAATCTCATAAACAATTGTATAATTGAATAAAATCTCCCTACCTGCGAAAAAATGATGCCCACAAACAATGAAAATTGGCATCTAAGACAAAATTCGCAATTTTTATACTTCGACACCAAATATACAGTGAACACCCGATTATCCAGCCTAATGGATGTAAAAGGAAGCACGAATAATCGTAAAACACAGATAATGTAAACATCAGGCACAAACTTGCTGTGAACCCAATCAGTGAATATATTTCTGTCCATCCATGTACCCTTCTGGCTGTAGTAATTGACAGGCAAATTAGTGCATTTGAATGAGAGTTTTTACTAATAGTAACAAAAATTTTCTTCCATTTTTCTGTCATTTTAATGAGGGATAAGGTAAATGTTTATCACTATAAAAACCACATAGCTCAGTGAGCTAGCACACAGCTGAAGTTGGCAAATGGCCCTACTTAAAATCAAATCGTAATAAAATGAATCGAAAAAAATCTAGATGGCGGAAGAACACAGCTGATCGACCAAGGTCGCATGCTGTCTCCCTGTGTGATTTTCGGGACACTCCCGATCATAAAAAATACAATATACCTATCTACAAACTTGCCGTTTCTGCATATAATTATTTAGACATTGATGTAATGATAATACAAAAATATTGCAGTCCTGAATTTCTTTTAAAGCATTGCAATTAGAGTATTTATAAAATTTTGAGGCAAGGAGAGAGCCCGAACAATCTGCAAACCGGTTAATCAGGAGTTCATTGTAGCATGCAACAATTAAAACGTATATTCCAAGATATGAATCCTTAATAATGACTTCTATATTTGTCATATTTTTTAATGGAACTTTCACTTGCAATTCATAACATTAGATTTAAATTCAATAACCAGATATTTATAAACTAATACATAATAGCTGTGTTACACATGGCTAAACTTACAGACTACACAAGCCATATGCATTGACCAAATTTGAGAAAAGTGATATGCAAAGCACACAATACTTTTTAACATTCCAGCTTACAAAATATTAACATAATAATTTCTGTATTGGCACTAATTACAT
Source organism: Uropetala carovei (assembly GCA_036926305.1). Taxonomy (NCBI): domain Eukaryota; kingdom Metazoa; phylum Arthropoda; class Insecta; order Odonata; family Petaluridae; genus Uropetala; species Uropetala carovei. The sequence continues at coordinate 964,586 of JAXCHB010000041.1, read as the reverse complement.
CTAAGAGGTCACTGACCTGGTCATTATTTTTTGGAAATCTGACTAATATTTTGCAAGCGTGTGAAAAGGTTCGACAACATGACAATTTTGCAGTGATTTTTGATCTTGCAAACTGCATCATTAAACCATAGCTCAAAAAAGACTTTCATAGGGCAGAACAACTATTGTGCAAAGCTCAGAAATATCAAAAAATAATAAACGTCTCATGTTTCCCTAACACAATGAACTAATCAAGACAATGAGCTCCTCAGATCAACATAGAAACTGGCAACATGAAGATTTGATGTATCTTTTATAACTTTCCAACAATCTTCTAAATTTTTTAATATCACAAATGTGAGAGCAATTTTCATGGAGCTTTGAATTTAACACCTTTAAAATTTGTTATACAGTAATCCCTCGCCAACCATGGGTTTGCCAACCACGGATTTGAGATAATGCAGTTTTATGTTTCTATACCAAAATTTTAAAATCAGCGATATTTTTACGTATGCACACTTCAGTTCAGTCCCCTTAACCCATTGGCTTAATGAGCTGGCGATTCGCCGGCTGACCAAACAATGCCTTTAATTAAAGAACTGGCGGATCGCCGGTCTCGCACTACATTCTATTTCAATCCTCCTATTTATCAAACTAATCATATGGTCACTTTTTAATTTTTTGTACATGAAAGTTAATAATCTAGCTTTATTAGTTGCTTGAATTTGATTATACACACCTAATTGTTATCGCATTGTTATCACCAAATTGTGTTAGTTTTTCACTTCATCAGACTTTGCGGAGCCAGAGAAGTACTTGTGCTTAGTTTTCATTTCCGGTTCGTCTCTGCCTACTGACCTCACATTTGATCCCTACTCTGAATTTCTTGTTGATTATGCTTATTCAGAAAGACTTTTTGTTTACAAATGCTATATATAATGACAGTACCTTCCATTTCAATATATCAGTACAAAGGTGCCTGGTTGAAGTAATGGGTCACGTCGCAATTATTCATTTTGAATACGCTTGTGATCTGTTTCAACTTGCATTTCTCACTTTCTTCTTTATTACAATGTAACGATAACATAATGATGAAATCTTCCACTTCGATACAGTATCTGCTTACGCTCCGCTCTCTTAATGATGCACTCGTCAGAACCAATCAAACTGTGTTGCTCGGTGGGCATTTCGCCCCTTCTCTGTAGATTTTTGTTTTTGACTTTTATTTTTCCCGAACGTATTTTTGACTTGTTTTTGTAATGCTTTGAAGATTTCCGTGTTATAAATGAACATTTATTTTACCCTTTATTATGGTCTCTTAACGTTCAAAAAGTGCTACAAGTGAATGTGTAAAAAGAGCAAGGAAAATTATGCTTGATAGACTTGCACATGGAGACAGTGCAGCATTGGTGGCATGGGTTTTAGGGGTGAATGAATCAACCATTAGAACAATAAAGAAGAATGATGCTACTATAAAAGCAAGTGTTGCATGTGGAATATCAAAAAGTTCTCAAGTGTCTTACATGCCCCGTGACCATAATTTAGAGAAGATGGAAATGGCCCTTAAATATGGATAGAAGACCAGGCCCAGAAAAACGTGCCCTTAAGCACTGCGATGATTTGTGAAAAGGCCAGGCGGTTACACAAGCATTTTACAGAGACTTGCGAAAAAGAAACAAAGGAGAATGCAAGTGCAAAAGACATCAAATTTAAAGCCAGTAAGGGCTGGTTCAAAAACTTTAATAAGAGGTACAGCCTGCATAACATAAAACTTGTAGGAGAATCTGTCTCAGCAGATCATGACGTCGCAGCAATGTTTCCTGAACAATTTAAAAATGTGATTCAGGAGAAGGGTTACCTAGTGGAGCAGGTTTTTAACGCTGACGAATCTGGTTTATTTTGGAAGTGGATAGAACTTTTATTTCAAAGGATGAGAAAACTGCTCCAGGATTCAAAGCAGCCAAGGACGGATTGACTCTTCTCTTTCGCAGCAACGCTTCTGGAGATTGCTTCAAGCCTATGCTTGTGTACAGGTTGCTTAACCCCCATGCGCTAAAGGACAAAAATAATGACCATCTCCCTGTCTTTTGGAGGTCTAACCACAAAG